>CM072514.1:64954808-65057308 GCA_036898135.1 Oncomelania hupensis | reverse complement strand
AATAAGAATTATTAGTTCTTTATGTCACATGTATAAAGCCATACTCTTTGGATTTCTATTTCTCTCACAATAATATCTACATACATATTTGGTATTTTAGAGAAATTAAAAAAGAAAGTAAGGTGGGGAGAAGGAAGAGAGAAATGAGGGAGAAAAAGAGAGAGAAAGAGATTGAGTTAGAAAGAGAGGACACCATGGGTCATTATCATTTCACAAAATGTACAAAACCAAGATTAGCACGCAGTGAAAAGTACATATACATTTAAACTAATATATATAAGCGCTTATATATCGTCAAACAGTGGTAAGTACGGGTGCCATTCTTGTACACATTTTTGATACCTCATTTGTAAAAGGGCCATATATTTTTCTACTTCGTATCGGCTTTTTAGCACAGCTGTAAAGGACCTGTAAAGTGGTGGTTTTTTTTCCATTTTGCATTTATAAATGAATGATTTCGCTAATAAAATTAACAAATCTAATATTGTGTCCGTTCTTATATTTATTTCGCAGCCAAATATTACGAGATGTTCACTGAAGTGGAAAGCAATAGCATTATAACACTTAGAATTTAGGGCTCTCTCAAAGTCAGTCCAAAACGTTTGAACGAAAGGACACCTAAAGAAAAGGTGTTGTATATTTTCCCTTTCATGTTCACAAAAAGTACAATTAATACTCTGTTCAACTCCAATGTTAGATAATACTATATTGGTTCCTATTATTCTATGAATTATTCTAATTTGCAGCCACTTCAATTTGATTTCCTTAATTTCCTGTGCTTTCTTAAATATTATTTTCCATTCAACTGTACGCACTATTCTCCCGTCCCAGTTTTTACAACAGTTAGGTTTTACATCATCTTTGACTAATGTATCATATAATATCCTCGCACCTCTCGGAGATGTACCAATAAGTCTCAACAATTTACTATGTTTATAATCAGCAACATCGGCGTTAGCTAGTTGCAGTCCACACCGGCGAACATATCTCTTAACAGCCTCTACACAGCCATAATACACTAAAAAGTTAGTAGTAATATTATATTTGTTAACAAACACTTGAAAACTTAAAAAGTTGCCATTATTATTTAACAAACTTCCAATTATATATGCACCTTTTTCAATCCAGTCTGGAAAGTAAATTGTTTTATCTTCAACTAAAATATTATTATTACAAAATAATGGCTCCGACAAAATTTCCTCAGCACAGTCAAGTCTAATTTTATCTCCCAGAATTTCATACGCCTTAAGAACATCATACCAGAATGGATTACAATTTTCTTCCATACACAATTTGTTACCAAGCTTATTAATTAATAATACCTTTTCATTTACAATTTCAATTATAATTTTCCATTTATGTTTAGTCTTCATCAACTTTCTGATCCAAGTTATTTTTAATGCGTTCATATAATGGCGTACATCTGGAATGCCAATACCTCCTTCAGAGATACTTTTCATTGAGGACTTTTTAGAAATCTTAGCATTTTTATTATTCCAAACAAATGTAAAAATACTTTTTTGAATAGAATTGACAATATTATTATTATTATTATTATTATTATCGATTGGTCGATTCCTTTCATCCATACCTGCGAAACGATCAACAAGGGGAAGTATCAAGGAGGGTACAGGTAGGTTACAAGGGGTGTACGAAATGTATCAAGGGGTTATGGGGAGGTATCAAGTGGGTTCGGGGAGGTATCAAGGGGGTATGATGAGGCATCATGGGGGTGGGGGGGGCGGGGAGATATCAGAGGGGGGGGGTATGGTGAGGTATCAAGGGGGATATGGGGAGGTATCATCGTCCAAATGAAACTCGCAGACAACAGTTGTCTCTCTGTCTACATTTTAAACAGCGACCTGTTTACCCTGGCTTGCCAGGGTACAAAAACCACTAGTTAGTCTATATGACTATAATTCTGGTTACAGGCTTACTTCACAGCTTCAATCAAATGCGAAGCCCTGTCTGAGCGAGGAGATGTACAAACGACATTACCTACCGTTAAGAAAAAACGTACTTTTTTTTTCAAAGCGCCGAAAGAAGAAGGTATACAAGAATGACTCTCTGTACTAAGAACACTGATCTGACTTTACGACAACAAAAAAGTTTTTTGTTTGTTCTTATTTATGAAACTTCTTAGTTTTGTCAACAGCGCTGCGTGCTAAAGAGACATCAACATGAACGTGCGCTGCAAACAGGCATCATGTATAGGGAAGGCGGACGAGCTCTGGTCGGTACGATCTGGACAAAGTCAATAATTATGGTGCGTTGATGTAAAAAACTTAAAGACATGACAGCTCGCATTAAAAAAAAAACACAAAAAAACCACACACACACAGTCAAACCCAAGCATGTATAAAGAACCAAAAAGTGCAGAAAAGTTATAAATAATACAAGGATACAGGTTATACTATGTAAGCAGTAGCAGCAGCAGTTACAACAGCAGCAGCAGCAGCAGCAGAAACAACAACAAAGAAGTGTAGTCAGCCATCATGTTAGAGGAAATGCAGTAAACTAGATCTATAGTAAGAATTCTTAAGATTTAAATAAATCAGTATGCTGTTTTTATTTTAAAGACTTCAAGACATGATATCAAGCAAAAAAAGACAGTAAACAGACCATGTTCAAGCTGTTTATTTTAGCATGAACTATTTTTGTGGAGACAGCCGCTGTACCAGACTACACCATCGTCATCATCATCATCATCATCATCATCATCATCATCATCATCATCATCATCATCATCATCATCATCATCATCATCATTATTACCATCATCTACATCATTATCATCATCATCATCATCATCATTTTCGTCATCATCATTTCAGAAAAAAATGAAGTAGACTAGATCTAAACGTTAGACTTAAAACACGGCAAAGAGAGAAAAAAGGCATGAGAAAATGCCATGGACTGCGTCTCATGCTTAAGATCTAGACAAGTCAACACGGTGTTTTCACGTAAAAAGACTTTAAAGGATGGGAGTATGTGCAGGACTGACTTCTGAATTAAAGTCTTAGTTCCTGTATTGTGCACTTAACCAGCTACAATATAACCGTATGAGCACTTAGTATTTTGCCATTATCATTGTGTGTTTGTACATATAAAACGTATAATAAATTCTCTTATACTATTACTGGCTAGCACCTAACAACAGCCATTAGGGAGCAAAGAATATACACAGCCAAGGGAGGCAAGCTGCAATAAACCAAGGGAGGCAAGTTGCAATAAACCAAGGGAGGCAATTACTTGCACCATATATACGCAAACGACTCACGCGAGCGCTACTTGTACGCAAATATAGAAACTAGAATCATACTGCAATCGTGGTCTTGAAGTTGGACAGATATCAGACCTAAAACGCTTCAACAACAAAAACAACTAAACTTTAAAAAAAAAAAATCAAAATAGAAAAAATAAATAAAGAAAAAGAAAAAGGAAATAGACATTTTTGACTAGCAATACGTTTAAAATACATTGGTATAGATGTGCTATATTATTTTTAGCGCGCGCAACATAATCAAAGTGCAAGCCATTCTCCCCGCGAAAGATCCAGCATACAATATAATTATGTTTGTAACTCACGTCAAGATCAAATCCTCGTTGCCACCGATCTGAAGACACACGGGAACTTAGCCTGCATAATTTGGACCGCCATACCTTACCTGCTGCTGTTGTTCAGAATAATTTTTTTCAACAGTAGTGACATTTTTGTTTTACTGTCTGTACTTCTAGAGGCAATTTTATGAACAATTAAATATAAAAATATAAATAAAATAAAAAACACGAAAAGAAGAAACACACCTTTATAACAATAGATAACTTAACGATGCACTTCTCCTTATTCGTTTCTTATTCCCGCTCAAAAAACTGACCCGTCCCATGAGTATGTTTGCCTTTAAAATGGAATAAAGTGGCTTCTACGATTCCCGTGTTTTACCGCTGACAGAGAAATTACACAGCCCGCAAAGAACGCCAATATATATCGTCTTACAAGATTTATTATGCTGGAAGCACACGACATCACCTTATGGCCTATGAAACCTAAAGCCAAACTATGAAAAACTTTGCAGTGCGGAGTTCTGGCGTACGATGACTTAAAAACTTTCCACCCTCATCCCCAAACACCTCCCAGTCCGCCGCAATGCTCTTTACTCTCATCATCATCATCATCATCATCATCATCATCATCATCATCATCATCATCATCATCATCATCATCATCATCATCATCATCATCATCATCATCATCCTCCCCAGCCCCCAGACCTTGGTCCTCCGACTCCTTCTTCCTTCCTTTCGGCTCCCCACCCCATATCATCGAATTTCAGATGTCTGAGTGGGCGAATGACGGTAACACGAGAAAGTAATTTATGTTTTATTTATTTATTTATTTATTTATTCATTCATTTATTTATTTGTTTATTTATTCACCGTAGGACTGACACACGAGAAATTTAGTTTTCATTATTTGAGATCAGTTGGGCGCGCACACACACACACACCCTCCCACACCAAACACATCTTCTACATCCATTAAATTTGAGTAGATTAAAGGAAGAAACGAAAAATCGCTTCACTTCTTTATCTTCTCTCAGTTTCTTGACGCCCGGTATTTAGGGATGATGGGGAGGAAGGAGATGAAAAGAGAACATACAAATAAACAAAAAGAACCCGTTGTATGAAAAGGATAACTGACTAATATATCGTATCGGCTCTGTGGGTTCGGGCATTAAATAGAATAGACCCAACGTTTCCCGGCGTGTCGTAAGAGGCGACTAACAGGGGTGATGTTAGCACGGCATCACTGGGCGAAAGTCTTCTACACAGAAGTCACCGGCCAGGGCGGAGGAACCTCACGTTACTACAGGTTCAACGACCATGTGCTCAGGGCCAAGGCGAGCCACACTGTATTCGTGGATTTCGGCTGTGGCCAACAGCCTGGAGAGGATTGGGCACCGCCAGGTCTTTTTTGCCCAAGACACACTACATGATGACACAATCCACTAATTCCATACCGGATCGGTCGTCGCCCGGGTCGTCACACGGCACAAGGACCGCGCCTTCCGTTGGCCACCAGGACGGAGGTGTTAAGTATGCTACTGATGGACAATTTAGCAAGATCCGCACGAGAAACAACATCGTCATAGGAACCTGGAATGTCAGGACCCTAACTGCGGAAGGAAAATTAGAAGAACTGGCCCACGAGTTGGACCACTATCGATGGAATGTTCTAGGTATCAGCGAACTGCGCTGGAAAGGCCTAGGTGAAACAACGACCGACAAAGGCCACAAGCTCTATTTCAGCGGTAGGGATGACAGGCACGAACACGGCGTTGGATTCTTGGTCCACAAGAACATTCTAGCCACTGTCATGGGTTGCCGCCCAGTCTCCAGTAGACTCATTACCATCCGCCTGAGAGCAGCCCCTTTCAACATCACCATCATCCAGGCCTACGCCCCAACATCAGACTATGACGACAGCAAAGTGGAGGATTTTTATGAAAATCTACAGGCGGTCCTTGACCAAGTGCCGAAGAAGGACATAGTCATAGTGCAAGGCGACTGGAATGCCAAGGTTGGCCAAGATGCGCACCACAACTGGGGAGACACATGTGGACCCCACTGCAACAACGAGACAAATGACAGGGGTCTGAGACTCTTGGAGTTTGCCAGATACAACAATCTGGTACTGGCAAACACGCTTGGTCTCCACAAAAACTCCAGACGATGGACATGGCACAGTCCTGGCGGGGAGCATCACAACCAAATAGACTACATCATGGTCAAGAAACGCTTCAGATCAAGCATCAACATTGGCAGGACACGTACTTTTCCAGGAGCAGACATCGGAAGTGACCACGATCTCGTGATGATGTCTTTCCGGCTCCACTTGAAAAGAGTAAATACAGCAAAGTGCACTAGACTGAAGTTCGACCTGGACAAACTGCAAGACCCGGAGGTGGCAGAACTATTTCAGGCCACAATTGGAGGGAAATTTGCACCACTGCTCATTTTGGGGGCTGGTGAAGTAGATGTCAACACCATGACCACCACCTTCAACTCAGCTGTGACAGATGCTGCCACTGAGATCCTTGGCAAGCACCGACCAAAGAAGAAGCTGTGGATCACACCTGAACTTTTGGATCTGTGTGATAAACGAAGAGAGATGAAAAAGAAAAAGAACACCTCACAGGGAGCTGATGTCTACCGAAAAATCAACAATGACATCCGAAAAGGCATGCTCACAGCAAAGGAGAACTGGATAGAAGATCAATGCCAGGAAATAGAGAACAGTCTGAACAAGAACAACAGCAAGAAGGCCTACCAGACTGTGAAGCGGCTGACAAGTGTCAAACAGCCCAAAGTCTCCACTATCCAAAGCAAGTCTGGCATATGCCTTACAGAAGAACAAGAAGTCTTGGACAGATGGACAGAGTACTGCTCTGACCTTTACAGCCATACACCAAATGGAGACCCATCAGTTCTAGCATGTCCCGAGAACAGAGAAGAAGAAGAAATCCTCCCAATTCTCCGGGAAGAAGTTGAGGCAGCAGTGCAAGCGCTAAAGAAAGGGAAGTCAGCGGGAGTGGACAACATACCCGCGGAACTGCTACAAGCAGGAGGAGAAGCGATGATTGATGCCCTCACCATTATCTGTAACAAGATCTGGCAGAGTGGGGAGTGGCCTATACCATGGACCCAGTCGCTTGTCATCACTCTTCCCAAAAAAGGTAACCTTCAGGAGTGTGAAAATTACCGGACCATCAGCCTCATCAGCCATCCCAGCAAGGTCCTCCTGAAAATAATACTCAACAGGTTGAAACCCCAAGCTGAACAAATCATAGCTGAAGAACAAGCAGGATTCAGGGCAGGGCGAAGTACCACTGAGCAGATTTTCAACCTCAGAATAATCTGTGAGAAATACCTACAGCACCAACAACATCTATATCATGTGTTCATAGACTTCAAGAAGGCGTTTGACCGAGTCTGGCATGCAGCTCTATGGGCAACAATGAAAGTGTACAACATCAGCCCTAAAATTATTGAAGTCATCAAAAGCCTGTATGACAAGGCTACCAGTGCAGTCCTCCACAACAGAGCCATCGGGAATTGGTTCAGAACAACAATCGGTGTGCGTCAAGGATGCCTACTCTCTCCAACACTCTTCAACATCTTCCTAGAGCGCATCATGTCGGATGCTCTTGCAGACCATGAAGGCACAGTCAGCATAGGGGGTAGAGCAATCTCCAATCTTCGTTTTGCAGATGACATTGATGGATTGGCTGGAGAGGAACAAGAACTTGAACAGCTGGTACAGAGGCTTGACACCACCTCCAAAGCCTATGGAATGGAAATAAGTGCAGAGAAGACCAAAATGATGACCAACAACACCAATGGCATCAATACGGACATCAAAGTCCAAGGCCAATCCCTCGACACAGTGCATAGCTTCAAATATTTAGGAGCCATTGTATCAGACAATGGGTCCCGACAGGAAGTCCTCTCCAGGATCGCACAAACAACTGCTGCCCTGACAAGGTTGAAGCCCATTTGGAAAGACAGGACCATCAGTCTACATTCCAAAGTAAGACTGCTGCGCTCCCTTGTCATCTCCATCTTCCTATATGCTTGCGAAGCATGGACCCTCACAGCAGATCTCCAACGAAGAATACAAAGCATGGAGATGAGGTGCTACAGAAGACTTCTGGGCATTTCCTATACCCAACACATCACCAACGACGAAGTCCGACAGACCATCACACAAGCCATTGGACAACACGATGACCTGCTAACAGTGGTGAAGAAACGGAAACTTCGGTGGGTTGGCCACGTCACCAGATCATCAGGCCTTGCAAAGACTATTCTGCAAGGCACAGTGCAAGGAGGTAGAAGAAGAGGGAGACCGAAAAAGAGGTGGGAGGACAACATTCGAGAATGGACTGGTTTGACACTGAGCGAAGCCATCAGGGCTGCTGAGGACAGAGAAAGATGGAGTATGCTGGTTAAACGATCATCTGTGGTGCCCCTACGACCTTCGGGTTACGGGACAGGATAGGATAGGATATTGAGATCGCATGCATACTAGTCTTAATGACGTAAGCAATTCAGAGAACTTGGTCCTTCTTTACTTATTTGATAGTTTCTTTCATAGCGCTTCTGAGCTGCTCAAGCTTAAGGCGCTGGTTGATAAAGGTTCGAACACAAAACCGGCTGAGGCACACACTTGCTTCCTGCATATCTTCCTTTGCGGATACTAAATTCTTCTGTGAATGAATGAACATTGAAATTTAACGTGTACACCCACCACTGGCGATAGGGCAGACGGGGATTATTACCCTCCCAGAGAATAGTGGTAGAGACGTAACTAAATCAACACTGAACTACCAGAGCAATCATACTGTTAAGATGGACAGCGAAAAATGGCGACTTTTATTTTGCCCACAACGGGCTTCGAACCTGGGTTCATTGCTGTGCGCAAGGCGAAACGCTTTAGCACTGATCCGCGGCAGAGGGTCGTGTTTTTAATATGAAATTAATGAAACAACTGTCCAAAAAGGATTTCATGAAACGACTCACCTTTGAGTTGATTCATGACTGTCACTGAAGTACATTCATTATTGAAAAAGTTTTTTTTTTAATTTTTATAACAGTACCTGTACACTAATAAATAATATGACACGACCCTGTGTATCAGGTTTGTTCTTCCAAGAGGTTGTCGCACAGCCTGATATGAAGCCAATGAAGTTAGTAGTACCAATAAGCATATAATGTTCTGTATAATGACTTCATTATGATACTTATTATCTTAAAGCCAAGCTGCCCAGGCGCCTAAAAAGATGTTCAGTTTTGCTGTGTGTTTTCCCGATAACATCATAGCAACCACGGTATTAATACATATTGTACAACAAAAAAAAAAAAAACAACCCAAAAACAAGAACAAACAGACAAAGAGCAAAGTCGAAATACGCTGAATTATGGCCTTTTCTACCTACACGTTGAATTACTTTCATCATTCCGAAATTATAACTTTTACTTTGTCAACAGGTCCTACGTTGAACTACATGTAATATCCGGAAATTACGACATCCATTTCGCACAAAGAATCTCAAATTTCAACGACCCGACCTCATATAAAATAATAATAATAATAATAATAATAATAATAATAATAATAATAATAATAATAATAATAATAATAATAATAATAATAATAATAATAACAACAACAACAACAACAACAACAACAAAAATAATAATAATAATAATAATAATAATAATAATAATAATTATAATAATTATAATTATAATAATCATCATCATCATCATCATCATCACATCATTATCATCATCACCACCAACATCATCATCATCATAAAAACAATCAAGCCTTGCTTTTTTTTAAGAAGAGAAAAAAATAACGACATAAAGTAAACGCTCTTCATCCCGCCCGTAAAGCTTCATAAATCCATTCAGTGGTTCTTAAGATACGGCGAGCAACAGGACAGACCGACATACCTGCATACCAAATTGTGGGCTCTTTATGCCTATCTTATCCTTATCATATCCCGTAACTCGTAGGTCGTTGGGTCATCACAGGTGATCGTTTAACCAGCGTACTCCATTTTTCTCTGCCATCAGCAACCCTCATGGCTTCGCTCAGTGTCAAGCCAGTCCATTATCGAATGTTGTCCTCCCACTCCTTTTTCTGTCTCCCTCTTCTTTTGCCTCCTTATACTGTGCCTTGCAGGATGGTCTTTGCAAGACCTGATTATCTGGTGACGTGGCCATACCATCGGAGTTTCCGTTTCTTCACCAATGTGAGCATGTCATCGCGTTGTCCAATGGTTTGTGTGATGGTCTGTCGGACTTCGTCGTTGGTGATGTGCTGAGTATAGGAAATGCCCAGAAGTCTTCTGTAGCACCTCATCTCCATGCTTTGTATTCTTCGTTGTAGGTCTGCTGTGAGGGTCCATGTTTCGCAAGCGTATAGGAAGATGGAGATGACAAGGGAGCGCAGCAGTATTACCTTGGAGTGTAGACTGATGGTCCTATCTTTCCAAATGGGCTTCAACTTTGTCAGGGCAGCCGTTGTTTGTGCGATCCTGGAGAGGACATCCTGTCTGGACCCATTGTCTGATACAATGGCTCCTAAATATTTGAAGCGGCTCTTCATGATTTCCCCCTTTATGACAATATGTCTGGAAATACAAAACAACAAATAATTTAGTGTCATAAAGAAATGATGATGATGATGATGATGATGATGATGATGATGATGATGATGATGATGATGATGATGATGATGATGATTTATTAACAAAACAATACCTGCCGAGCCACAGTGAATATTTTGGCTCGAAAACAGAGAGAGTAATTTTACTTTTAACAATAACAAACGCATACAGTAAGCATTAGTTCAGCCCACATGAACATCTACCATCAGCATCCCGAAGCTTTCGCCTTGACTTTATATAAATTGATTCAAATTTCGAAATCTCCATTTTCAAATTAAATACATTAAAAAAAAGAACACGAAGGTTCAATAGGAAACCGGTATAATAAAATGAAACAAATCGGAATAAACTGAAAACTTTTTTTTTCATTTGTAGGCTATCCACTGGAAGAATTACTTTCATAACAACAGTGATTTGACTTCTTCTTTGAATAAAAGATATCTAGTTTCATTTCCAAGTAACTCGATCGCTAAATCATTGGAAAGTTAGAATTTGTTAACAAAGTAAAAGTAATGGTGTTTTTTGTAAATGTAAATTTAAAGTCGTAGGAAAAAAGAGTCGTTGGAGACTTCCCCTTCCTTGTGGCCAGCTTCATGAGGGCAGGGTTCACGTCCTCTTCTTACGTTGCTTAATTCAAAGGAGGGCAATGTACTTTATAGCCATTTCTGGGTAGAATGCGGTGTTACTCTTCGCTGTTTCTGCGGTCGGTCGTCGAGTATGTTTCATCCACATATTAAGCTAATAAGTCTATTCCAGGTGTGCAATCAGGACGGACGTTGCGCAACCTATCTTAAAGAAAGAAGCATTTATCCTATAACAACTACACCATTGGGCTCACAGGTCTACAGAAAAAAAAAACAACAACACCAGATATTTATTCTTATTAAGTATTTCCTTACTACCTGAACTAGCAACATCGTCTCGAAGTTTTGGCTTTCACTTCGTGTAAAGGGATTCAAAATGTCAAACGCTGGATCTAAGAAAACCTACAGAAAAAATAATGTGATTAAAATTCCTTCTCCGGCTACTTGGTATACTTTCATCGTCGTCTCGGTACTGACGATACTAACGTGTAGGTGTGTGCGTGTGTGTGAGGTTGTAAAACCACAAAAGTGAGAAACGAAATTTACTTTTTTAGGCACAAATCAGGTAATTTTCTTGTTCCTCATTTTTCTCCCGTGACCCATTTGTTTCTAAGTACGCGGGAGTGCTTTTCTAGTGCATGGGAGTGCAGTTGTAGTGCAAAAGAGTGTTTTAAGTACAGAGGAGTGCACTATCCGGGACGGAGAAAATCCAGCCAATTTTCGGAAAAGTTTGAAGCAAAAATCGACCTATTTCGTCGCCTATTAGGGACGAAGTAGGTCAACTTTTGAGACGGAAAGAGCCAATTTTGACTTAGATTCTTACATTTCTAGAAGAAATTTGCGTTCTTTCCGTCAAAAAAGTGGTTTCCGACTCCTACATTCTAAAATTACCTCATTTGTGACCTATACAAGAATGTGTGTTTGCGTGGTGTGTGTGTGTGTGATCGTCCCGATTAAATAAAAACGTTGTTGTTTATTTATAATTATAGTTATAACCATATGCATGCCAAATTTGGTCAATATATGCAGAAATAATCCATTAACAAAGTCAATAAATTTCAATCGATTATAAGTTCTCTGTCACAACTTCTTCACTGATTCTTGTCCCTCCTACCTTGCTGACCTGCTGTCGGTCTACTCCCCTTCACGCACTTTAAGATCTTCTGCTGAAACTCGCACACTCAAGGTTCCCGTCACCCGCACTAAGACATACGGCCAACGTGCATTCGCCTACTCCGCACCTAAGCAGTAGAATTCCCTTCCCTCCCATATCCGCAACATACAATCAACACAAGCATTCAAAAAGGCCCTCAAAACCCACCTCTTCAAACTGCATTATTCAGATTGATTTGTATCCCGCTGCCATTCTCTCATCTTTTGTCTTTGTCTGATCCGTAAGTGTATACACGGCTGTAAATATTTACACTGTTTTTCTTCCCGGGCCTAACCGGGCATATAAATAGCTGTAAATAGGTTTTTGCTATTCTACTTTCTGTCTTTTTTGTCATTTGTGTACATAGTTGTAAATAGTCTATTTTTGTCTTTTTTTGTAATTTATGTACATAGTTGTAAATAGTCTGTACCTTTACTGTCCCGTCTTTTGGTGCATTGTAGCAAAAGTGATGTTTCATAGAGTGCATGTATTCATATGTAATGACTATGTAAAGCGTGGTGAGTCTGGTCATAGGCTGGAGTACCCGCTATATAAAAATCCGTTATTATTATTATTATTAATTTATAAGAATGATAAATAATAATAATAATAATAATAATAATAATAATAATAATAATAATAATAATAATAATAATAATAATAATAATAATAATAATAATAAGCAAAACTGTGACAGTTGTGAAGATTTTAATGGAGGTGTGGGTTACTTTTTACAGATGGTCCCGATTCGGCTCTTTACAGTCCGCTGGATTCTAGAAACAATGTCTAACTAATTAACCAACTAACTAACTAACCCAGAACCGTCGGGGAAGGTTAACGTGTGTGCTGGTGTGTGTGTGTGTGTGTGTGTGTGTGGGTGTGCATGTGTGTGTGCGTGTGTGTGTGTGTAGGTGTGTGTGTGTGTGTGTGTATGTGTAACACTACCGCTATTCCGCTGTACATGTAATGTATATTTTTTGCATGCACAAACTATAAGCAACACATTATCGAATTTTAACTTTTCACTTAGTAAAAATAAGTGGGATTTAAATTTTAAAATCTAAGAGTACCTACGAGAAAAATAATGTGATTGAAATAATTTATTTTTTCTGTCTCCATCCTAAAAACAGGCATTAACTTTGTAGACAGCTAGAGTCCTCAACGTCTCACATACCGTAAAAGTACATACATTCTACTAGAGAACAACAACGTGCTTTGGAGTTGCATTAGTACATTAAAAAGAAATAAAACTTTCAAGGAAGTAGACAGTACTTTATGTAACCCAAGTTTCGTTTTGTTGTTTGCGTAGATAAAAAAAGTATTGTACTGTCATAGGGCCTAGTTTGCTAGCAACATGGAGTGCTTTTGTTATGCGAATCACCATGAGGATCGTGTTTGGAGAGACAAAGAGAAAGGGAGGCATGAAGGTGGTGGGGAGATAGAAAGAGAGAGAGAGAGAGAAAGAAAGAGAGAGAGAGACAGAGACAGAGACAGAGAGACATGGAGAAAGAGGATTAAATAAAGGGAGAGAGGAGGGAGAGATCATCGTTAACCTCCTCATCACCAACACCGCCACTGTGGCCATCATTATCATTATCCTTATCTTCGTCACGGTATTTTATTAACGTCCTAAAATAATGACAAGTTAAACCAGTACTGCACATGCTGAACATTGTTCGAGTTATTGCATTGACATCAAAAGCAACCATATTAGTTATATAATTATTGACCACGAACGCATTTAAAACGAAAAACAAAACAAGTTACCAATATGTTCGCAATAACAATAAGCGTCCGCGATTTTTTTTTTAATTGCCATCTTCTAAGCGTTTTGCGAGAAAATAAAATCAAACTTTACCGAGTCAGTAGGTCATATTAATACGAAACTTTGCGTCTGTTTTAAACTGCCAAAACAGATAACCCCAGGGCAGTTTTGCGTTCAAAGTTCTTGAATCGACAATAACTTCAACTTCTCACCGCAAATTATTCAGTTCAGATTGAGTTAGGTTAGCTTAAAAGGCCCCAATTCAAAGGCTTTGTTTACTTTTGGCAAACACGGGTTAACCCTACAATTCGCATTGTTATTACATTAAACGATGATACCGTGGGCTTTCTTTGCTCAAACCAACCGCTACAGTTTGAAGTTTTAATTTCGGTTTGACAGGGAGTTGTTTTCCCTGTTTTTAACGGTCCAGCCGTGTGACCTTTGACCCTATAACTGAGTGAACTTCGCGGCTTGAAGTGTGCGTCCTTGGTGTGTGCGGTAGGGCAGGGCCTGTTTCCTATCCTATCCTATCCTATCCTATCCCATAACTCGGAGGTCTTAGGGGCACCACAGATGATCGTTTAACCAGCGTACTCCATCTTTCCCTGTCCTCAGCAACCCTGATGGTTTCGCTCAGTGTCAAACCAGTCCATTCTCGAATGTTCTCCTCTCACCTCTTTCTCGGTCTCCCTCTTCTTCTACCTCCTTGCACTGTGCCTTGCAGGATGGTCTTTGCAAGACCTGATGATCTGGTGACGTGGCCATACCATGGGAGTTTCCGTTTTTTCACCACTGTGAGCAGGTCATCGTGTTGTCCAATGGCTTGTGTGATGGTCTGTCGGACTTCGTCGTTGGTGTTGTACTGGGTATAGGAAATGCCCAGAAGTCTTCTGAAGCACCTCGTCTCCATGCCTTGTGTTCTTCGTTGGAGATCTGCTGTGAGGGTCTATGTTTCGCAAGCATATAGAAAGATGGAGATGACAAGGGAGCGCAGCAGCCTTACCTTGGAATGTAGACTGATGGTCCTGTCTTTCCAAATTGGCTTCAACCTCGCCAGGGCAGCAGTTGTTTGTGAGATCCTGGAGACCAACACAATTTTTTTTAATGTATTGCACACTTTGGTAAATGAATCTGTGTTTTTTCTTGGTCAGAGTCAATGCAGGTTGTTAACTTTGGCTATCACGTTAATTAGATATAGGGCCACATTTCTCGAACCAAGAGCTGATTATACCTGCAGGCCTTCACACATAGAAGAAGCTATGTAACGGAAATACACTTCGTAATTTAGTAAATATATAAGCTTGATAATGTTGACTATGACTACGTACTAAACTAAAATTGTTCATAATGGCTTGTAATTTGGTCATCTTATTCATTACAATTACCTTAGGTTGTTTAATAACAACCTCGTTCAGATCGGTCAACAAACCTCTTTGAGCGTTCAAATATTGTAACATAGACCTTAATTGTAATACTCAGTGTAGTTTTCTTCTCCTCCATGTGTTCGAGGTACTGTATTTATATATTTTTAATTAGATTATTTATATGTCTTTTCTATTGAATGATAAGACAATAAAACCACACACACGCACGCACGCACACACGCACGCACGCACGCACGCACACACACACACACCTACTAAAACTACATACTGAGGAGTGTGACAGCTATTATGTGTGTGTAACGGGGCAAAGGCCTTATTATGTAGCAGTAGCACTCTCTTGAGGCACAATTTGCACTTGAGTGATTGTGCTGCGTCGAATTAACACTGCACTCGCTATAGAACCATAGAGAACTATCTATCTGAACTTCACTTTACTGTATTGGCTCAATTCAATTCAATAATTTTATTTAACGTCTATTCACAGTTTGTGATATTAGACCATACACGCAAGCATATACACAATCACACGCAAAATACAAAAAAGCACATCGGCTCCAGAAGTTGGTCAAAGCGCAAAATCGTAGCATCTTAGCTCTCTCACAAACTACTACTACTACTACTACTACTACTACTACTACTACTACTACTACTACTACTACTACTACTACTACTATTACTAATCATTATCATCATCATCATCATCATCATCATCATCATCATCATCATCATCATCATCATCATCATCATCATCATCATCATCATCATCATAATAATAATACATGGAATTACAAAGCGCACATATCTCACAAATAAGAGTAAACTGTTATTCAAGGAGCATTATCACGCATTCGCACAAATAACAGAATAGTGAAAAAAAAAATTTAAATTGGTGAAATACACAACTATATGAAAATAAAAGAATACACACAAACTCATTACTCACTCACACACACACACACACTCTCTCTCTCTCTCTCTCTCTCTCTCTCTCTCTCTCTCTCTCTACAAACCCTTTGATAGACGTCCGCAGCGAAAAAGAAAATAACAATCCACGAACTGTCGGTTGGCGACAATAGGCACTTTCTTTTGGGGAGAACGTATATTTTCCCTCAAGCCATGCATATGTTCTATAAGGTCCATGTTGCCAAGAACTATGTTCTCCCAAGTCTATATTCCCCGAAGTCTACGTTTCTCTAGTTCTACATTCTATCGGGTTCATGCTTCCCCAGATCTTGGTTTCCCTCCCCTACGTCTATGTCCCTCTCCCAGGATCTTTACCTACAACATTGGGGGAACATCGACCTTAAAAATCCTGAGGGGCTATAGACCTGGGGAAACATAGATAGACCGGGTGAACATCGGGCTAACCCACTTCGTTTTTGTCGCCATAGTGGCACAGAACTGCAATTTAAATTCGCCCCCGCGTGTCCGGAGGAAATGAAGTTTGAGAAGATGCAATTGCTTCATTCCGACAGCGACACTCGTCTACCTTCATTGATCATGCATAATTGACACACATTGTAATTACTCCGAGAGAGGCAAATAAAACCGTATTGTATTGTATTGTATTGTATTGTACTGACCGACAACTGAAGGTTGGCCCCTAATTTTAAGTAACTGTATACCAAAAAACTCGGCCCTTTTTGAGAACTTGAACAAAAGGTGTTTAGAACAACTTGCTCCAGTGACCTTGACCTTTTCGGCAGAGCAAATGTGATGGCGCTGGAGGCAGGCCACCAGTCTAGGTAATAGTCCTATAAAGCTTGGTCAAAATCCGCTTCCTGGTTTTTGAGATATGGCCTCCAGCAGAAAGACCGACTGATATTTTAATTTGTCTCGTCCTGATTCTGCACTTCTGTATCAAAACTAAATGTAGGGGTACGGTTGTCGCCTGCAGTCGGTCCGTCGTTTCGTTCGTTTTTTTTTTTTTTTTTAGCATAAGCTAGAGAATAACACAATTTGCTGAACCACAAGTATATGAGGTGAATGCTTGTATTGTGTCCGTGTTGAAAGTCATCTATTAATTTTATATAAGAGTATTTACCAATGTGTTACAAGTTCTTTTATACTACTAGTTTAGTTAAATGTATCTGTTGTAGTTGAGTCTGTTGTGATTGATGTCTTTTCATTGTATTTTACTGTTTTAAGAAATGTTTACAATCATATGTTTTGTTTTTAAGGTGTGTAATATTTTTAGTTGTATTGCTTTGTTAAATGATGTGATAATGAATGCTTTTATTGTGGACATGTACTTTGGCCAGGCGCTCGTGCGTCTGTGTGTGAGTGATTGTGTGTGTGTGTCTGTGTGTGTGCTGTTAATTAAGGTACATACTTGTGGTTTAGCATTTTTTACTAGGCATGTTTTTGTTTTACATATTTTATTTTGTTTTGTTTTTAATACTATTGCTTTTTTATTGCATTGTAAAGCGTGGCGAGCCCATGTTTGTTGGGGTACCACGCTATATAAATCTACCGTATTATTATTATTATTATTATATCAACTAACAAGTTAGTATCTCCCTTCTATGTCTCTGTCGACGTGCGCGTACAACCGGTTAATAATAATAATAATAATAACTAGCATTTATAAAGCGCCTACCCTAAGGATCTAAGCGCTATACACGCACACTTTCTTACGCAAACACATATACACACTATACATATACTATAATTATAAGACAAGTTACTCTTTCACGCGTACATACTACTGCTGTGTAAATCAATATGACAAAAACATACTAAATTACTACTTAACCCCACACTCCTCCAAACCCCTTTTACAACTACAGATACTGCTGAAAGACTTTTGAGAAAAGATACGTTTTAAGGTGGGATTTGAACGATTCGCAGGAGGTAGAATGTCTAACATGAAAGGGGAGAGAATTTCATAGGTGAGGGCCGTGGTTGCTTCCCTTTACATGCTTTGCGCTCCATAGAGCGTCGTCGGCCTGAAATAACTTTTTAGAAACTTCAAAACCCAGGGGAATTATGGGTAGGGAAATCCTTTTCTGAAATGACGTCGGCCAAATCCTTCTTTTGTTTTCTTTGCTCGAGCAAAAGCAACCTCATAGGTATGGAGCACTTCGTCCATTATAACTCCATCGCTGATAATACTGCTGACGAGTTTCTACCTTTGTTCACTACCAGAAATATGCAGTTCCTCTCCCAACTTTCGTTTCATTTCAGCCAGCACATCTTCGCGAGAAATGGCGACCATGACTGCAACCGTAGCTAGTTATCAGTTACTTCCCTTGAACAGATTGCCCAGAATTCTCTAATCTATTTTTAGGTTTGGGATATCCCCGTCGCAGCTTGTGGCTAAAACCAAGGGCAACGGGACCACCGCACGTCGACTGGGGGCAATAGGAGATACTAACTTGTTAGTTTATAATGTATGCTTGTGGCTGAACCGATTTCGATAATAGTTTTGCATGCAGATAGTTCAGATAGTGGTCCATATGTAATCAATTTTGTTGCATTACATTGTGGTCCTGATTTGGCTCGGAAGAGTCCGCTGGACCTAAAACAATAATCAATAATGTAATGCATTACATTGAACTTTGTTGTTATTGAGAAAATTGGGTTGAGGTGGGGTGGGCCAGATTTTTGAAGACCGTGCAATGGAGTGCATGCGTGCACAAACTAGACCGCGGCGTATACTCTTATCTGTTATTTTATTTTATTTTATCACTTTTATATAGCACTTTCCAGCACAAGAGCAGCTCAAGGCGCTTTCCGATGCAGGACCTAACTCAAGCCGCCCGAGGTGCCATCTTGCAAATTTTGGGCGCAAAGTCTGACGCCCAGACGACAGAGCACAATCCTGGGCGACCGGGGATGGGGAGAAGAGACCTAGTGCATGCTGGGTGTAGTTGTGTAGCCGAACTTATTCCTCTAGGGCATATTTGTCAGGATCTTTAAAGTCCGTGCAATAGAATGCATGCGTGTGTGCAGAGACTACACCACTCACAATCCTCACCAGCACATTTCTGACAAATATATATTCCAATAGTCCCACACAGTACAATAAAATCAGAACATTCCACAAAATATCACTAAAATCAAAAGAGAAAAAAAAAGTTAAAACGAATTACAAGCAAATAAATAAAACCATGGAAATAAGTGCAGAGAAGACCGAAATGATGACCAACAACACCAATGGCATCAACACGGACATCAAAGTCCAAGGCCAATCCCTCAACACAGTGCATAGCTTCAAATATTTAGGAGCCATTGTATCAGACAATGGGTCCCGACAGGAAGTCCTCTCCAGGATCGCACAAACAACTGCTGCCCTGGCGAGGTTGAAGCCAATTTGGAAAGACATGACCATCAGTTTACACTCCAAGGTAAGACTGCTGTGCTCTCTTGTCATCTCCATCTTCCTATACGCTTGCGAAATATGGACCCTCACAGCAGATCTACAACGAAGAATACAAAGCATGGATATGAGGTGCTACAGAAGACTTCTGGGCATTTCCTATACACAGCACATCACCAACGACGAAGTCCGACAGACCATCACACAAGCCATTGGACAACACGATGACCTACTCACAGTGGTGAAAAACGGAAACTCCGATGGTATGGCCACGTCACCAGATCATCAGGTCTTGCAAAGACCATCCTGCAAGGCACAGTGCAAGGAGGTAGAAAAGAGGAAGACCAGAAAAGAGGTGGGAGGACAACATTCGAGAATGGACTGGTTTGACACTGAGCGAAACAATCAGGGTTGCTGAGGACAGGAAAAGATGGAGTACGCTGGTTAAACGATCATCTGTTATGCCCCTACGACCTCCGAGTTACGGGATAGGATAGGATATAATAGAAAATAAAAACAAAATAAAATCCGCAAAAACAAGATCTTGCTTCAATACTCTGCCGCCTGCCCTCGACGATAAAAAGATGCAGAAGACGATAAGAAAGGATAAGTGGTCAACACAACACACACAATATATAATACAACACAACTTTTGTTTCCTCTCGCGTACTATCGACAACACCTATTTTCTTTGAACTGAAATCAAAAGAAAACACTTAACAGTTTGAGCATGCACAATGTGTGATATTTAATCTATCATGTACAATTGTGGACTTGTTGAAATCTATCGGGGGAAAAAAAAGTGTTTTGGAGGGTGGAGTGAGAGGTAGAGTGCCGGGGTGTGGGGGTTGGGGTATAAACAGCTTTCCAGTAATTATCGTGTCTTGTGGTACGAGAGGATAGCTATTTGTGAAAACGTGGATTCATATGACAAAATTGAAAATGTAACCTAATACATACAGTGACTATGGAGTCATGCTTTTGTGGTTGTTAAAGTTTAACGTTCTTTTAACATCTTAAGTCGTTTCTGTCCTACTTCACAACAGTATACCCCCTCTATATCACGTTTAACCCTGCGTAGTACCCAAGCTCTGGTAATTAGGCCTTTTTCACATGAACAATACTCCTTCGGATGAAATTATAAACCGAAGTCTAGTCGTTTGCACACATGCATTCCTTTTTTTCAGTTGTTTAATTTAATGTCATTTCATTGATAAAATAATTTTAAACTAGAATTTAGTTAGCAGAGAATTTAGAGTTAGCAGAGAAAGTAATATTTGCGCTAGAATTAAGTTAGCACAGAATTTAGAGCTAGCACTAGAATTTATTTAGCAGAGAATCTAGAGTTAGCACTAGAATTTAGTTAGAGAATTTAAAGTTAGAACTAGAATTTAGTTAGCACAGAATTTAGAGTTAGCACTAGAATTTAATTAGCACAGAATTTTCGCACATGCATTCCATCGCACCTACATAAAATATACCCAGCAAGCACTAGAGGTCAGAGGGTAGCTCAGTTGGTAAGAGCGTCTTGCTAGTAACCGAAAGGTCGCTGGTTCGAATCCCGACCCGGATTGGTCAACGTGTGATCATATTATTTTCCCCCTTACCAACAACTGGCCCGCTGGTGTCAGTATAAATCGGTCCAGTAGTCACCTATATGCGAAAGTGTCGTGTGACTATAATCTACAAACAACACTAGAGGTCAATTCTCCCTACATCACTTGTTGCCAAGGGTAGTGCTCAATTGTCTGGAAGAGTCAGACGATGCACCTAAGACATCAAGTGGGCTCGAGGTAGATCCTGTATCGGCCAGCGCCTTGAGCAACAACAACAACAACAACAACAAACAACAATAAAATAAATAAAATGACAGCTGATCAGTTCCTCTGAGATAAGTAATCAGTTAATGCTTTCGGGAGATGCATTATCTGATTAAGCCCTCAGGCATCGTCTGTAGCTTCTCGTGTCTCTTAAAACTTTCACTCCGACTTGTAACATGATTTTTTGATGATGTTATGTTCCGACAGCTCTATTTGGTCATAGCTCCATGTCCTCGGCTCTATGTTCTTAAAGCTATAATTATGCCCCCACATTGGCTCCAGTGTTTTAAAGCTCTGTTGTCTCGCAAAATCTATGTTACCAGATTTCTATGTGCCTAATATACTAATGCATGTTTTTCAAGTTTCTATGTTCTTTTAATTCTACGTATGTTTCCAATGCTGTACGCTCTCATAGGTAGATGTGCTCCAACAGCTCTAGGTGTGAACACAGCTAATATTTTCCAGAGCACTGTGTTTTCATATATATATGTATGCTAATAGTGCAGTTTGAACAATAGCAAAAACATAAAACTGTGGCAAATTAGATTAAGGTTTCAACACAGACCTTTGGGAATAATGAAGTAGTGGGCATAGAGTGCAGTAGGAATAATGAAAGTCGTGAGAACATAATATTAACGCTAGTTTTGTGGGGAACATTCAACATAGAAATAGAACATAGAAATTCATATGAACTCAGAGAACATATGTATAAACCCGTCTGACTCGAAAACTTGACAGCGTTGGAGTTGGAGTCGGAGTCAATGTCAGTAAAGTTACAAGAATCACCAGTGGCCATGAGGCAGGCTCAACCCCCACCACACCCCCCAATTCCCTCCCCACAACCCCCCCTAAAAAAAAAAGAAAACAAAAGATTGAATTGACCGTTGGCAGACACTGTGATTGCATACAATTATTCCAAGCGGCTACGAGCCAAGGTTTTTAGTCACAAACACACACGCACACACACATACACACACATACGCACACGCACACATACGCACGCACCCGCACAATCACACTCTCTCTCTCTCTCTCTCTCTCTCTCTCTCTCTCTCTCTCTATCTCTCTCTCTCTTTAATGAGCCAAGTTTTGTGTGTCTCACCAACCCAGTGACCACCGAAGACGCTCCCAGAGTAGAAACAGCTGTTTGGTCAGGATGGCTAACAAATATAATGAAGACATATTTTCAAAACTATAATGCATACTACTACTAGAAAGAGAATGGCACTCCGAAAGATATGGTTTGTGAATCCCGCGATCACGAGTAGAAATGAAGTAGGCTACGTTTGTACAGTTTGTAAAGCTCTGCTAGGAATTGACAACGTATGAATGACTTCATGCACTGATCATCAGAAGCAGCCCTGAGGCCATTTTTTAAACCGGAAAATAACCCCGGAAACTTTAAGGATAAAAACGTAGTTAGACGCTGTGACTGCAAGCAATTATCACCAGCGGCAATGAAGCATTTTGTTAAAGTCTCAGAAAGAAAAACAACAACAACATAAATCATTGACTGTTGACAGTTGCTATGGCTGCAGGCTGACAACACGCTCGGATCACAAACGCATCTCAAATATCTGTCTACAACACTAGGCGAAGCATCGTTGTGGACACCATGACAGCACACCATTCAGATAGAGCATAATAGCATTCCGTCCTGGGAAATCCAAATGCTTCCGCGAAACAAAAAAAGAACCAGAGTACATTGGTAGTGCACATGTACATATACAATATGGTAGCTAACGAACGTTTTCATCATAGAAATTTTGCAAGAACATTATACAGAGAAACATAACTGTGTGGGTGGGAATAGTAATTTTTGTTGCTGTTGCTGTTGTTGTTGTTGTTGTTGTTGGGGTAGTGATGGGAGTGTGTTTTTGTTGTTGGTGTGGGAAATAATGTTATTTCAGCAAAGGAGGTCGAAAAATTACAAGAGCTATCTATGGTAAGCTGCTGTAGATACATTAATTGGCACAAACAATCAATATCGATATATATCAAAGAAAAAAAAACTACGAACAAACAAACAAAACAATACAACAACAAGAACACAACAACAACAACAACAACAACAACCACAAATAAATTGACAGCTCGCACTGATTGCCCACACAAACTCAATTCTAAAACTTAATTAAATGTAGTTCTGAACTTGTAGCGCGAGAAATTGGCAATAACCTAGTCACCCAGTGCTTATGTCCCTTTATTGCTTCTTCTTCTTCTGGTAGCGCATATCAATTTCTGAATCTTGTTAAAAATAATAAAATACCATAACTTAAAAATAAATTTAGGAATTGTAAACTAAATTACTCCATAAATAAAAAGAAGAAATACCCTATTTCTGCATTTTATTTTGAAATGTCTGTTTTGTAAGACAGTCGAGTCACGTCTGCCGGACTTGAAACTGAATCATCTGGTTTAGCTTACGGGTGTAACGCTAGAGCAATAGAAAAATCAGTTTATAATAAAAACGTAAGCACATTTTTTCTCTTTTTATTGAGAGGCAGTCAGCAGGGCAAACTTTTAATTCATTTCTTGCTTTCCATTCCATCCCCCAAAAAAGAAAATAAAAATGTCCACAAAATAATTACGGAAATATTTCAATCCTGCATATATATAATGTATAATAAAAAATAACAATACATCTTCTATGGAAAATGGCATTCATGCGTTGCATATGTTCCCTTGCATTCCAGTTTTCAAACTAGTCCACAAAAGTATATTGCACCCACACAAACACACACACATGCCCAACCTCACCCCACCCATTCACACACAAGAACACATACAACTAGGCAGAACATTATACAATGAATATTTCCCTTAAAATAAACTCGTCTTTGGCATTCCAGTCACGTACGAAGCAATAAACTAAAAACAAAAAACAACACCCAATCCATTCCAAGGTATTTATTCAGGACTTAAATAACAGAAACAAGTAAGTCGGTTTTTCCCAGACTGAACTTGTAACCAAGTTTATTTATTAATTTATTTGTTCATTTAATGTTAAACCTGATCACATCTATGATATTAGGGAACATAATAAATTATAAACAAATTAATTATTTTGATGTCATTTATTGTAATTTCACTTTAAAGTCCACAAAAGGAAATGGTGTATAAACTGGGGTAACGGCAGGTCTACTTCACGATTGCTCTCCGACAGTTGCTTTGCCACAATAACTCCTTGACAAAGTTCTCATTGCTTAGTTGCTCCTTGAGCAATTGCTCCTCGGACCCTTGCTGCTTGACTAATTGCCTCTGTGACAGCTGCTCCTCGATGTTTCCACCCGTGTAATTGTAGCCGGCTAAAATAAAACTAAATAAATTAATATAACTTTTATTTAACAGAGAGAGAGAGAGAGAGAGAGAGAGAGAGAGAGAGAGAGAGAGAGAGAGAGAGAAAGAGAGAGAGAGAGAGAGAGAGAGAGAAAGAGAGAGAGAGAGAGAGAGAGAGAGAGAGAGATCACCGCTTCGCCCTTTGTGCTTTCCGTCACGTTTTGCTATTTAATAATTTAACAACATGTTTCCATCTATATTGCTGCTGGAGAAACGTTCCATTAAAAAAAAACCCACAGATTTATTGTTCATTTTGGTAATGTTATTTTGATGCTGCTTTAAGTTTGCCCTTCTTGAACTATAAACGGAAGGGACGTGAAATCAAAAAGAAAATAAAAAATATTGAAATGAAGGAAACAGGAGACAAGAAGAAAAAAAACGTTTGTGTGGTACACAGGTGACACATCTCGCCTATACAAATGCGACTGAAGATTATTTTATATCATTTCCTTGGTATATGCGAGCGTTGTTGCCGAGTGGTCAAAGGCGGGATTAACTTGCCTTGTCCACAGGCTTGAAACTAAAGGCGCCTGACAGGTGTGGGATCGATCCTTCCTCTGGAGTTATGTTTCTCTGAATTGTATTTTTGACTCGGGCAATGTCGAAAAAATACAATAACCGAAACTACGGTTTGGTCCCCCAGCAATAATTTCAAAAAATACAACTACTATTAGGTAGGTTGGGTTTGGGCGCACCTACGGCTGGGACTACGCCTTCCCCAAGGGAGACGGCCCAGAATTTCCCGATAAAAACGGACAAAAAATCAAAACAACAACAACAACAAAAACAATGCTTAATAGAGGGATCAGAGACATAAAGAAAAAGATCTATCTCCATTTTCTCTGCTGCCAATGATTTGTGGATTAGTATTTTATACATAAATATGGCCGTTTTGCTGTTTTCTCCAATCGTCAATTTATTTTCGAATTGCTGGGCTTTGTGAAAATCAAGGGACTGATTTTGCCAAAGCATGAGAAGACGGCGGAATGAAGTCCTCATCAGAAACATCTTCATGCGAAAAAAAATGAACCCCCAATTTGGCTGATTTTCAACGGAAATGGAAAGAAGGGACGTAACTTTTCTAAAGAGAATTAATTAATTGTCAAAATAATAGTTTTAAAATCTGGGTTTGCTATCTTAGTAATTTGGACCAAGGTTATACTTAGAAAGTGACCGCTGGCGTACTGAACAAGGGAGACAAGAAGTTCGTGTATAAACACCAGTGATAGAGGTTTATCGAGGGAGGCGTAGGGGAGAAAATGGCTGGGGCCTTTCACGGAACATTATAGGGTGGTTAAAAAATCACTTGCTATTGGGCATGGTTTATAACGTTTGTAAAAGCTAATGCTTCTGCATGCAACCAAATGAGTTGTAATCCTCCACAGTAGTAGAATTGCATTGCTAATTATTTCCGACGCCATCTCGCAGTGACGAGAACCGCCCTTAATGAATAGCCTCCGCCTGACAATGGATCTTATTTCCTCTGACGTGTCAAGTCAGCTGACCTCGAGGAGGAGGAGGAGGAGGAGGAAGAAGAAGAAGAAGAAGAAGAAGAAGAAGAAGGACAAGAACAAAAACAAAAAGGAAGAAGCTGACGACGACGACGGCGACGACGACGACGACGACGACGACGACGATGATGATGATGATGATGATGATGATGATGATGATGATGATGATGATGATGATGATGATGACGACTACGATGATGATGGCTGCGTTGACAATAACAAACCAATATCATATTCAAGATAATATCATTTTAGAAGAACTCGACACCCTTTTTTTAAATTTCTACGTGGAACGTAGTGGGAACACGGTCCATAAGCACCACAGCTTCATTGAAGGTTCACAAAAAATGACAAAAGCTAAAAAAAGAAAGCTCCGAAGTCTTTCAAATCTTTCAGCCTAGTTCAGGGTAATCACGAACGGGAGGGCAACAACCCTTATTTGAAAAATGACTCCTGTTGGACATTACCAGGTTTTTAGTGTCTGCGTTCGAATCCACTGTGGCCTGACCGTAATCTTACTACTGACCCGGCCTTAGTCTCATCACCAAGACACTGAGAAATCTCTGGAGAGACACAAAGAGAGATTGTAGAGTTTCTACGTCCACAACCGATCTGATGATGAATAATGATGATGGTGGTAGTAGGGATGGTGGTGGGAGGAGGAAGAGGAAGAGAAGAAGAAGAAGAAGCAGAAGAAGAAGAAGAAGAAGAAGAAGAAGAAGAAGAAGAAGAAGAAGAAGTAGTGATGATGATGATGGCTATGATGATAATTAAACTGCTGCTGTTTGTCATGATTATAAAAGAAGAGGAAGATGAATAGAAGAAGACGAAGAAGAAGAAGAAGAAGAAGAAGAAGAAGAAGAAGAAGAAGAAGAAGAAGAAGAAGAAGAAGAAGAAGAAAAAGAAGAAGAAGTAGTGATGATTATGATGGCTATGATGATCATTAAACTGCTGCTCTTTATCATGATTATAAAAGAAGAGGAAGATGAATAGAAGAAGAAGAGGAAGAAGAAGACGAAGAAGAAGAAGAAGAAGAAGAAGAAGAAGAAGAAGAAGAAGCAACGATGATTATCATGACGATGAGATGATGATGCCGACGGAGGATGCTGTGATGGTAGAAATGATGACGACAATGATGAACGATGTGTGAGCTTCGACAGGGTATCTAATAATCAGCTTAATGAAATTATGCTAACTAAAATCATTCGAGCCTTGTAAACAACCCTGTAATTTAATGGATAAACAAAAAGACCGTCCTTTTGGACAAAGACGAGAGAAATCAATACAATGCAAATCAAGTTCAGATGTTTGATGCAGTTTTTGTGAAGGAGAGCATTCCTATTGTCTTTTGAAATATATGTTGCCTGCATGGGCAGAAAACTCAATGCTGTAGAGATGTTATACACTCAAGAGTTACGAAGAAGCAGATTGTTCCTGTTTTCGCCCGGCCATCAGTTTGTGTTCTCTTTGTTTTTTTTCGGAAAATTAGCATATATTCTCTACTGCTGCTAATTATGGACGTGAAGCCGATACCTTTTGTAGATTGTGTGTGTATGTGTGTGTATGTGTGTGTGCGTGTGTGTGTGCGTGCATGTTGATCAAATTGTACATGTTTGTGCTGAAATAATGTTTACAGACGTTTTAAAAGAAACACTATTTTACTCATCAAATGGATTGTCCGTGAATGAATGGATTTCGTACTAGTCAAGACTTAAACGCCACAGACCACTGAGTCGCACCTTCGTCTAATCGATATCCTCATTAAATTGTAGAGTGTTGCCTTTCATCACAGAATTCACCTTACCTTATGGTACGTAATGGTATTGTAAGGTTATCGAACAAGACCTTACTAATATTTTACTTGGGAACTATATCCTTTGATTAATTTACTGGACTACCTACCATCATAACCAAGAGTCAGTCTCCATTAGCGAACAGTAATATGTTGACGTGGTACGAAGCTGCTAAACCGTGTACCTCCTCTTTGTCTATCTTAATTACTGAAGTTACGTCACGGCTTAATGAGTGTAGTGAATCTCTGCTACAAAGTCCGTTATAGCCGACAGAATGAAGTCAATTGAAAATTGTTATTATACTCTCTCTCTCTCTCTCTCTCTCTCTCTCTCTCTCTCTCTCTCTCTCTCTCTGACATATACATCTACACACAAACACAAACAAATACACTCATACACACACAAGCACACGCGCACGCTCAACAGAGCAAACCACGTCTGGTAAGAAGTCATGAAATATTCGAAAATGTTTTAATCAAACAAACGGGTTCTTATGCTGATCACGTCGAGCCCAACTTCAGGAGGTGTGTCACAGGTGTTCAATAGCGAAACAAGAGCCAGAAAGATTTCAGCAAAAACACAATTTTCTATTCCCCC
This sequence comes from Oncomelania hupensis, assembly GCA_036898135.1. Taxonomy (NCBI): domain Eukaryota; kingdom Metazoa; phylum Mollusca; class Gastropoda; order Littorinimorpha; family Pomatiopsidae; genus Oncomelania; species Oncomelania hupensis. Next base: position 65,028,799 of record CM072514.1, on the reverse strand, counting down.
CACCCCAACCCTTTTACTGATGTTTTCTAGACAAACCGAATGAAAATGGATGGCGGTACTTTGAAACCACCTGCTAACGCGAACCAGGGAGACAACTGGAAAGAGGCAAGGGAGACTATCCGTCGTCCGAAGGAAACAATCAGCTAGCAAAGAAAAACACAGTACCATTCCCAAAGAAACTGAACTCCAATAGCAACGAAAGGAAAGACGAAGTAGGAGGATGAAAAATAAGAAGAGGAGGCAGACTGCCCCTAGAGATGAAGCCAGCTTCGTGAGGTCAATCTCCATTATTTTCTCTTCCTCGCTTAATAATTTTTAAAACAAATTGGATGCTATATACTTTCCCCCAAATCAACAATCAGGCTTGTAGCGCGGCGATCTGTACCAACATGCAGACGCTCACCCGTTTCATTCACTCTCACACGCACCCCAAACACACATCTATCACTCCAGATTCAAGATTCTTTATTGTCCAAACACCTGCATGGATATTTGTTTAGCAGTGCGAGAAGGAAGGAGATAACAATATCAAAACTATCAAAAACATAGACATACAATATTAATACATTTGATATACTATCATACACAACTTCCATACCGAAATACAAATCTATGAACACTAGCACACATGCATAAACAGATATCCAGTCACACCCATGCGTACACATTTGACACACAGAAAATTATTCCACAATACATGTATACACAAAACTACTCACACTCACCCATTCTTCTATGCCTTAGACCCATCCTAGATAATAATAATAATAATAATAATAATAATAATAATAATAATAATAATAATAATAATAATAATAATAAGAAGAAGAAGAAGAAGAAGAAGAGTAATAATAAAATTAAAATTTTTTTTTAAAAAGTGGTGTGAAGGCAGGGAGATAGCTATTGGAAGACGGAAAGGACATCGAATTTTTTATTTTGGAATCTTTATATTGACTGCATCCAAGCAATACCATTATTGAAGGGATGGAAAAAAATCGGAGTACCCGTCGGTGACCTCAACAGTTTCGTACCTCATACGTACGTTCGCCCTTTGCGGGAATCGAACCCGCGACCTTCGGCATAGGAACCCGGCGACTAATCCACTGCGTTACGAGGCCAAGGCCACCCCTCTTCCCACAGTACACCTCAAAACAACATTTCCGTATTTTGGAGAGAAAAAAGAATCTTCCACTCCATAATGATTCGCATTCAAGCGTATACTGCCTATGATTATTTCATTTCATTGAGCCAAGGTAACAAGGAACACAGTTAAACCAACCTCTCTTAGTTCAACTTCCTTGGCTGAATTCTTGACCCTTCTTATATAAGGCGCATTGTTGACAATTAAGGGCATAGCTAGAGACAAGAATCCATACGAACACGCAATGTAGTTTCTCGTTTATCTGCACACCTTCAAAACAAACAAACAAACAAACAAACAAACAAAGCTATAAATAATAATTAACACCAATACACAGTGTGGTGCTCGTTTATCTGCACACATTTACAGAAAATACACAATATCAAGCACCCAAAGAAGGGACTTCTTGAGACTTCTTGAAATGGTTGGTCGGTTCGTTTTTTGTTTTGTTTTGTTGGTTGGTTGGTTGTTGTAGCCTACTAACGCCTTCTTCATCGAATATGAATACGCATCTAAAATGAATTAGCCAGCAATTGAGTTGCTTCTTCATTGAATTAAATCTGTTAATCATGCATCGATGACTAAAAATTTCTTAAATTCACAAAATGCACTCTCATCACACCCCAAACTCCACTTTATGTCGACGCCAGTGCAAGTTACTGAAGGTGGAAGAAGAAGAAGAAGAAGAAGAAGAACATTGACAGTGGCAATGGCGACAACGGACAAGGATGATGACGATGACGCCGGCGATGTGAATGACCACGCTAGGCCCACGCCAATGGTAAAACATCGTCACCGCCTCATGGGGACACCCGTGGGGAGCAAGTCCATAACAATGTCACTACGCAACAATACGATAATCAGAATGATTATATCCTTCACAACCGCAAAGTAGTTCTTCACATGCAAGTTGGTAAGAATGACCTCAAGTGACAAATTAATAATAATAATAATAATAATAATAATAATAATAATAATAATAATAATAATAATAATAATAGTAATAATAATAATAATAATAATAATAATAATAATAATAATAATAATAATAATAATAATAATAATAATAAAACAGACTCTTCTTTTATACAAGTCAATTTAGCGGAGAATATACAAATACTAAAAGGCAGGTATAATAATGTAAGAATGCCGTACTGCAAAACTGATAATTATGAAGTCTCGTACGCCAGTGGCCAGCATACAATTTTCACCCAATCATAACAAAAACAACAAAATTTGTGTGTACCGTAATGTTCATCCCATGAACTTCAGCATCTTCTTGCTTTGCTTGCGATCTGTACATTAATCAGCGTCTGGAGTATTAGGCTTACTTTGAGCTGATAAACGCGCTACAAAGGAATACTATGTAAAAAAAAGGATGGTTAGTGTACCAATCCAAACACGTTATCAGACAGAAATAGATATTTTTTTAAGTTTGAAAGAAATACGACTAGTGTTTTGAAATCCTAGTTTTGGAAGGTGCAGCTGCAGTGTAAAATTGAAGATTTTATGCAAAAGCACACCAGCATTCACAGAGATAGAACGAATATTAAAACCAAAACTGGTGTTTAAAATGTCACCCGATAAGATCCCACACCTTAAAAAGGGTTTCGAGCAAAAGCAACAACAGCGGAAAGTTGGATGATTTTCTGCAGCAGCATACCAGCGTTCTTAGACATAGAATGAATGTGGTTCAACGTCTGTTTCTGATGCTGGACATGCGTGGGGTGGTGTCTTTTCCCATATTGCCAAAGTGCAAATTGGGTGCGGCGAAAAGTATCTCCTGCCAAGAAAAAAAAAAAGGAGACAAATCCGCTTTCTCGTCTCCCCGAGAGAATAAAAACAGTTCAGAGCCATTCGCACCTCGACAATTACCCAAACAATGGTCACGAGTTTGCAGCCGACTCAGTGGTGCCATTTCCAGGATTTAAAACAGGGCAATCCTTTATTGTCATCATCAACGTCGTCGACGTCATCCTTGTCGTCACCATCATCATCATCATCATCATCATCATCATCATCATCATCATCATCATCATCATCATCATCATCATCATCATCACCATCGTCGTCGTCGTCGTCATCGTCGTCGTCGTCACCACCATCCAGCAGCATTATTTGGCGACCTCCTCATATAACAGACCAAACAATGGCGTAGGAAGGTGACTTTCACATTCTTGCCTATTTAAATATTCAAATACTGTACTGACTGCATACAATTCCATCATTAAAGGGAGAGAGGAAACCGGAGTACCCGGAGAAAACCCTCGGTGTCCTGAAAAGTCTCGTACCTAAGTCACGTAAGTTCGTCCCACGCCGGGGTCAAACCCGCGACCTTCGGCACAGGAAACCATCTTACTATCAAATGAGCTAAAGGGACACCCCCAAACCAGGCAGTTTTGTGCTTGACTCTGTTATGTAACCCAAAATTTTGAAGTATGTTACCCTGCCCCACAAATTAGGGAAAAAAAAGTATTATTAAGCTGCTCTTGAATCCTATAGAATGGCCTGCCTCTTCTTCACGGGGGTTTGATAATTAATTATGTAACCGCGAAATGGCATCATAACATTGTGGCTATTGCGGTTTTTTTTCTAGTTATGACTAGCGGAGGGAATATTCTAGTTTTTAATCATCTTAGTTGTGCGTTTGATGATTAAATTGTTTGTTCTTGCTGATTCTGTCTAAGAGTTGAGGTCAGGAATCATACGCGTTCATACATTCACAGGCGGCGGAAGCTGCTCAGGATTGGGGGGGGGGGGGGGGGGGGGCACACACTATTCACTGACATCAGGACCAGACCTGGGAAAATTCGAGGGTGGGGGTGGGGGTTACAGATTCAGCGAAGCGCCGAGCCTTCTAGGGGGGTCCGGGGGCATGCTCCCCCGGACATTTTTTTTTCAAGGATGCAAAATGGTGCAATCTGGTGCAATCTGAACCTTGAAAAAGCCATCTGTGATGGTCTGGGACTTTGAGCTTTTTGAACAATTGAACTGACAAACTCTGGGGTACAAAAATTATCCTCTGCCCCTCCCTTAAAAAAAACCACACACACATTTATTTATCAGCAGAGATGTTTTGTATACTATTATTATTCACTACTTTTTGTTGATCGTTAACGGTATAAAGCTTTACCTTGTAGTTTATGAACATCACCGCACTGCTTTCACTTAATTCAGTCTTGCTGCACTAGGTTCCTCGGCATTAGTACCATTTGTGAATTGTATCTTCTGGCAAAACAGTTCACTGCCTCTTTGAAGTCAATATCAACATCCCTCCATTGTAGAGCGCAGGTAGATTTTCAGGTTGCGCAACTGACTGTTTGAATGCTCACACTCGGCAGTAGTGACAGGTAGGGTGCAAAGGTTCTAAAGCATGATGAACAGGTTGGGATAAAAAAAAATCCCTGTCACAATGTTTCAGTGCTTCTGATGCCGTGGATGGGATGATAGCTGTCGCATTCTCAGCAGCACTTCGCCATTTACAAACCCACCGTTGGTATTCTGCATCAAGGGTAGCGTTGTCTGGTTGGTCGTTAGACTCCCACAACATTGCCAGCATCACCCCTTCTGGAACCTGCATGAAACCATCCTGGTTGTCTATTAAAGTGCTTGGCACCAGACATAGACCATCAACTGCTAGACCAGCATTTTTGAACCTCGAGTCCGATTCGGTTGACAGGTGTTCCAAGAAAGGAATGGCAATGCTAATCTTGAAATATTCTTCTGGAGTGGCCGCAGGTTGGTTGTCACGGAGAGTCTGTCGGGATGCTTGACGAGGAACAATAACACCAGTTGTCAAAGCATTTGCCATTTTGCCGACTTCTTCACTTGTAGTCGAGAAAATTGCTGATATTGAAAAATGTAGACTGTAAAAACTGACAGCAAATTAAAGTTTTCAAAACGCGACTGTGACGTGCACGATGTCGAAAACTGTCGGTCACTTTGATCTACGCTAATGCTAACGATTATGACGCGTCGACAGGAAATGATGACGAAGGGACAAACTTCTCTCAACGATCAGAGGGTGATGATGATGATGATTATGATGATAAACACTTGTATTGCTTGATTCCATTTGAAAAAAAAATCCTTTAATGCCCTGGCAAAAAAAAAAAAAAAACCTACTCATTATTGGAGGGGGCAATATATAAGGCTGCCCCCTCCAACATTTTTCTAGGGGGAGGCATGGCCCCCCTGCCCCCCCTGCTTCCGCCGCCTGTGATTCATTTCTTTGCATGCTTGTTTGTTTCATTTAAATGAAAGAGACTAACTTTCACAGAACAAAAAAAATCGCGTCTAATACTTTGATCCGCTTGAATCGTTCTAAATAGAAATATAAATCACAATCAGAATCTTTAATATTCCTTTTTTTTTAAAATCGGAACTTTTTATCAAAAGCACTAGAAGCTAAAAGCACTAGAAGTAACGGCTCCATTAGTTATATTCACTTTTGCTTTGCCAACAGAAGAAATAAGAAACGCTTAGCGTATATATATACACAAGGTATTTATGGTGAATTATCGTCCCTTGACACTTAAGCGTATGGGAGCTTGCTTGCTTGCTTGAATAGGTTAACGTCCCCGGACACATGGCGTATAGGGGATTGTTACGTATGGGAGCGGAAAACGATGCTTAACGTCCTATTGCATGAGCGTTAAGGACGATCACCACGTCGCCACCCTGACAACAATGACCATCATCATCATATCAAAAATGAGATCCAACGTATGGGAGCACGCACATGCAGACTATATATAGGCAGGTCGATGTTTCAGCCCGACGTTATGGGGACTGAACTCAGGGCGCAAAAGGTCAAGGGAAATAACTAGCGGCAAAAGGTCAATTGTGATAGATTTGAAATGTTCCAAAATGGCTGGTAATAGCCCCGTGATCGCCGAAATATTTTAAAATTAATAGTTTACTTCGTAAATAAAGCAATAAGCACAATAAAAAAAAGAAATGTAAGATGTATGTGTTTAAGGGTTTACAGGCTTGATCCACTTGATGGGTTCCAAGATTCTTTGTTGTTATTGGGTTCCGGCACTTCATTCGTCCCTACCCCTCGTCCCCTGGGATGGTTATCCCCATGGGTGTAGACGTTAAACCTCAATGTTCGTTCGTTCGTTCGTTTCAAACTAGAACATTGAGGTTTTAACGTCTACACCCACCATTGGCGACATGGCAGACGGGGATAACCATCCCAGGAAAAGAAGGGTAGGAACCTGAATCAACCCTGAACCACCAAAGCAATCATACTGCTAAAATGGACAGTGATATCGCCCACCACGGGATTCGAACCTGGGTCATCGGTGTGCCAGGCCAACGCTCTACCAATTGAGCTACGGCGGTGGGACCGTTTCAAACTAATGATTTGATAAAAATGCTACAAGTTGCACGCTTCTAAATGATCACTCTGGTTGGCATCAAAGATAGTGTGTCCAATTACTCGCACTAGGCTGTGACCACTGACAATTTCAGACAAGAGAGTTGCAATTGAAATGTGTTTTGAGATAGAGAGAAACAAAAAAACAAAACAAAAACACCAAAAAAACAAGAGAGAGAGAGAGAGAGAGAGAGAGAGAGAGAGAGAGAGAGAGCGAGAGAGAGAGACCACGTACGTGTAAGTGCAAAACAGAGAATGTAGCAATGTCATTTAAAACAAAATAAACACCTTCAAATTTATGTCTTCCTTGTTACTAAGTTTTGATATAATATGGTCAGGCATATATGACAATTTATGCTTTCTATTTTTGGTTTCATTGGATCTATAATTTAATACATACGTAATGCAATTTAGTTTGTACTGCTTCTTCTGCAGCATCAGTAGCCGGAAGGCACATTTCTATGCACATCTACAACAGCCAAACAAAGTTTCTTAATCGGAACTGAGAGGTTTACTGAAGGGCAATGCCCTATTTTTTATTTAATGTCAGTTATTTGTAAAGGAGGTATATAAAGAGCTATATAAAAGGGATTCAATCAATATTCCGCTAGAGGGACTGACGTGGTCAAACAGGACGAAGGGAATATAGGCTAAAAGGACTACCCACCCCCACCCCAAACTGAGAAACTGAATAAGCCTTGAATATTAAACCTTGGCATGAAAGACTTTCTGGATCATAAGTTGTCTAATCTATAACCCGCTAACGGTAAACCGCTTTTCGCCATTTAAAAAAAAAGTTTTTTATTTTTATTTTTTAATCTACAAACTTTTGTTTAAATAATACCAAATATTTGTTGACATGATTTGATTAGTTAATACAGCAACAACAGGTGTCACGCTAGACATTTTCAATTTCTAGATATATCAATAAAGCAGTGGGAAGAAAAAACAACCTCGTAAGAACAATATTTTTGCTATCCTTGCCCTCGTCCAGGATCAATTGCTATCAGTTCCATCAGTCAAAGACAGGTAGTTAACCGAGTTAGGGCAGTGGATTTAAATAACACAGTCTTAAAAATTAAAAGCTCGTATGATCCCCCATCCCTTACCCCCTCTGCCCTAAACACTCCCGGAGGCAAAACAACACTGACGATTCAATCTGAGAAAAAGTTAATTCCGCCTTCTACTTATACTCAGCCATGAGAACTAAAACAGATTACATTACATTACATAATTGTTGCTTTAGGTCCAGCGGACTCTTCCGAGCCAAATCAGGACCGGACAACCCCCAATCCGCATAAAAGATCTGCTGAAACAACCCTAGTGGGAAAACTGAATGCCCTCCACCAGCCAGTCACTTTACAATAAAGACATCCCACGCAGGGGACGGCAGAGGCTTTACCCCAACTAATCGAACCCCCGTTTACAAAAACAAAATAGAATACAAACATCATTATAAATTATCAACAAAACACATACATATAAAATGCCTACATTGCTAAATAATAACATCATAGGAAGCCCTAGTGACCACCTGGCAGAAAGCGTCCAACATTCCCAAGCTGATCCAACAGACCCCATACACGAACAAGGAGTCTTGTCCCGGAAGAGTTTTCAAGAAAAAAAGGTAGATGACTGGTATAGCGAAGAAGACGATAGTATAGCAGATTGATAGAACAGAGCAGGAATGAGAAAGAGCAAATGAGAAAGACAGCGACAGTGGGAATTTAAAGCACTAAATTTCCAGAAAGTGGGGATACTATTTATACTGAAACCCCCGGCACTCCAACGGGGGTACTGTTGCCGCAGTGAATCGGTCATGCCTACAAAGTCAAGACAGGTTTTCAACTGGGGCTTTCACTTTTCCCTTTATAGGTTAGAACAATCTACAGTGGCAAGATTGCTCATGACCTCAAGGGGTACTAAAACAGATCCAAAAAAATCTATATTTACGAGTGTCGCCAACAGGAACGACACTTTGCTTTGAACCAAAATTAATAATAGCATTGTATTGTATTGCATCGGATTGTATTGTAATGGTATGGTATTGTATGGTATGGTATGGTATGATATGGTATGGTATGGTATGGTATGGTATGGTGTGGTATGGTACAGTATGGTATGGTATGGTACTGGTACAGTATGGTATGGTACGGTATGGTATGGTATGTTGTGGTATGGTATGGGGGGCAGAGGTTAGCCTTTGGCTTAGTTGGTAAAGCGACGGTATCCAATGCAAAGGTATGCGGTCATTAGCTTTCATTATTTGCGTTAGTAATTAACGAGTTTCTAGACAGGTTTCGTTTACAACCAAAACAGAAACGAGTGGGTTATTTTACTATGCGCCCAAAGACTGAAAATGGGCGCCTCGGGCGGCTTGAGCTAAATCTTGTATCGGCCAGCGCCTTGAACACTTATTGCGCTGGAAAAGCGCTATAGATAAGAATTATTAAACTAAAATGTGAAAAAAAATTAAAGGTACAAAACTTCATATCAATGTCCGAAAACTACTTTATTTTAGTGATGTTCCTGCTACAGTACAAGATGTTCTCCACTGGTCTATAAGGTAAACTCAAAGGATGGATTCTTCTAGATTTTCCTTCCCTCTGCCCCTTCCTGCTCTCTTTTCTTTTGTGCAACCGCTTCACTGCGATGTCATCAATTATTCCTTTGCAAACGTCCAGCTGAAATTACAAGGTTCAGACCTATTGTCTCTATTGTTTTTGTTGTATTGTATTGTATTGTATTGTATTGTATTGTTTTACTTTGGGTCTCTGTGAACTGTCTCTTTTACAATTGTGTGTCAGTTTGACCATTTTGTCCCCTGACAAGATACATTTGGCACAACTAGACTAGTAAGCCTAGTTCATATATCCATTTCGGGTTAATAGACAGCTTATGGCGCTGGACCATTCTGTCAGCTACCGCATTCTAATTGTGTCAAAGAATCAAGATGTGTGTACATCTTATGACTTTATAATACACTCTCTCAAAATGGCTAGCACCAAACAATAGCCATTAAGGAGCAAGGAAAAAACCAACCAAAGGGAGACAATTTGCATTAAACATCAGGAAAGGTAATTATCCTGCTCTCAAAGGTGGACAAAAAGTAAGACATGCTGGTTTTCAATTCAATGTGTTTCTCCAGGAGCTCAAATATTAATACAAAAGCATACATAAAGCCTGTTTCTCATTATGGGTTTCGAACTTTACCAAAGGTCGCCTCATAGGAGGTTTGGACTTGAATGCTTAGATTACACTGAGTGCAGTCCCTAAGCGCTGCTGTACTGTGCTAGCCATTTTTAGGGAATTTATTATAAATTTTAAAATTATTTGAATTTTTTTTAAAGTCGTTCTCTTGGTCTGACCAAGCAGCTGGGGTGTTTTTCAATTTGCGACTAGCTTCTTCCTAATGTAAACTTCTCAACGGTGTCTTAATGGACTGCACTCGGTGTAATCTAAGCATTCGAGGCCAAACCTCCTCGGAGGATACCCATGGTAAACGTCGAAATGCTTAAATAAAACCAAGCTTTATGAATGAATTTGTGAAACACATGGAACTGAAAGCCAGCACGTCGCACTGTTTGTTCACCTTTGAGAGCAGGTTAATTACCTTTCTTGGAATTGCTCGTTCTTAAGTGTCGTCCTGTCCTGTTGGCAAGGATAACAGCTATAATTTTTCTTGGTCTGATAATTATAGACGTTTTCCTCATCTCAAGACGCAAGCCACCCACTGTATTTCTCTTCATTAGAAGAACACATTTTGTGCATGCATGCAGTGAGATATAAAATTGGAAATAAAATCCGCAAGCGACCCAAACGCAAATAATGGTGATCAATACAGCCATTCTTTCAAAACAGTAAAAAGTAAAACAAAACAAAACAATGTTCTTCTACAGCCTTCTTTTTTTTTCTTGTGAATTTGCCGCCTTTAGTCCCCTTTCTGTCTTCAACTCAGCTCAGCATCTTTCTCCTTCATCTGCCTCGATGTTAACTGCCAATTGTCTTTCAATCTTTAGCAGCTCTAGTGGCCATTATTCGCTAATTCTTTAGTGGTCATTTTCTTGATCTGAAAAAAAATCCCCCAGTTCCACCTCCCTTCTGCTTTCGCAAAGCGTAGCTGAGACTCGCCGAACAATCTCTCTCTCTCTCTCTCTCTCTCTCTCTCTCTCTCTCTCTCTCTCTCTCTCTCTCTCTCTCTCTCTCTCTCTCTCTCTCTTTCTTTCTCTCACAAGGTAGTGAAGAGGCGAACGTAGGCCTAGGCTAATATCAGCCACGCAGTAATGCTTTTCTCCGTTGTTCATTTACGTATCCACCCAACCCCCTCTTTTCATTCCTCTCTTCCTTCTTCTCCTTTTCAATCTCCTCCTCCTCCTCCTCCTCCTCCTCTTCTTCGTTCTTCCTCTCACTGCAAAAAATCTCATTATTCCTTCTCAATCCTCTGCGGCTCAGGGCAGGGTTGTTTGGAACGTGCTGCAGATGAGTGTCTTGGGGATTGACGCTTTGGCATGAAGCAGCAGCAGGATTTCCTTTCCTTGTCCGCCATGGTTTTTATCTTCTTGCATAATGGCCGCGTACATCGCCCGCGCAGGGTTCCTGAAAAACAAAAAAAAAAAAAACGGAAGAAAAAGAAAGTCTTTACATGTTATTACGAAAATGATGAAATACCCGACAAGAATATTAAAACAAATCCCAAAATCAATTGTGTGTAAAATATTATGGGAAAAAAATGTTAATGCATCTAATCGTGTGTAAAAAAAATGATGAGAAAATTAAAACAAATGAGGTCTCCTTCGGTTAAGATTATAAACCGAGATCTAATTTATGCACGCATGCATAATTTCCTCTCACGGATTTTTACAATCCTGACGCTCATGTTCTCCTAGCAGGGTGATTGCAATACAAAAACATCCAACAAATAATAATAAATATATTTTTTTAAATGAATTTAAGTACCAATCGTTTATTAGCAACCATTCAGAATTCGAGGGTCGAAATGCTGCTGGTGCAGTCGATTTCATCATGTCTGGGCAAAAATATATTTATACATGTAAAGGTTTCATCATAGCCACGTGCATGTACCTTGCACGTGCGAACAGTTACCCTCAGCTGGCATTCACGGATTGCACGCCGAGTATCACAGTCTGCGGAGTTGGTTGCTCCTAGTCTAGACTCATCATATTACCAAACCTTATTAAAGAACCGAACTGATAGATCACTGACGCTCATTATGCAGCGATGGCCGATCGATCTTTCGTTTCTTTTGCGAAGAGCTGGACTGGCTAATTTTAGCGACGAAGTCAACTATAATTATACTACCATTCTCAACACTCACCACGAATCAGTCATCGCTAGTAGACAGTAATATGTCCGTTTTAAATTCAGGCCAAAGGAAACACATCACCATATTACAAGTTTCTCTATACACATATTTTGCTTAAAATCCTTCTCCGGGAGTGAAAGGATAGCTCATGTGTACAAGAGAGATATCTTCTAAACACGATAGGTTAAAAAATACTAATAGCTAAGCCTCAGACCAAACCGGCAGTCAAAATCTTCGACAGATCCTCATACCCTCATACCATGTCTGATACAATTGCTCCTAAATATGTGAAGCTTTGCATCGTGTTGAGGGATTTTACTTGGACTTTGATGTCCGTGTTGATGCCATTGGTGTTGTTGGTCATCAGGTTGGTTTTCTCTGCACTTATTTCCATTCCAAAGGCTTTGAAGGTGGTGTCAAGCCTCTTTACCAACTGTTTTGTATCCCGAACTGTAGTCCTCATCTTTAGAGCGATGTCTTATGCCTGCAAAAGTGTAGCAAAATTAGGGGAGGTCTAACTATCTAACCACCGGCATACAATACAGTACAGTCAGTGAACGTCCGCTTTCGACAGTTCTTCAGGTCCCTAATCAATTTGTCAGTCATCGGCTTCCTTCCGGTGGCCTTCTTGAGAGGATTCATACTGATAATCAGTCTAGTGATAAGGAGTACCGTACTATGCTTGTATTAAATAGTGACAAGAGAAAACGTTGGTGGTTCCACCTACTCTGTGAGTGTCTTAGAATAGCTTGGACAGTAAAGACACCCAGCAACACAGCTTGGCATCCATTACTAATTTGTTTTTCTATCCCCTTCTCCTCCTCCTCGTCAGCAGCCACTCAATGGCTGTTGTCATCGTCATCATCATCATCATAATCATCATCATCATCATCATCATCATCATCATCGTCGTCGTCGAGGTCGTCGTGACAAACTTCTTAAAGTTACATTTACTGAAGCCTCTTCGAAAGCTACAATGACAAGATAACAGCCCATTCAAAATGTATTTCCAGACACCCACACATATATACAAATCGACGTGTTGTGTTCTGGTCTGTTTGTTCCAAGTTTGCTCGTTCTGTCTCTTGATCCCCGACTACTTGAAATATTTCCCAGTTAATAAATATGAAAATACAAAACTATATCCCCTACTCTTACATCTTTTATTTATGCAGTTTCATGCAAAATGTATTTCCAGGCACCCACACACACACATAAATATTATACAAATCTGGTTGTGTGTTGATCCGTTTATTCCTCGCGGCATGGTTCTGATTCCGGACTAATTCAATGTATTTCTGGAGAAGTCTGGAAATACACAAATGTAATCCCATATCTCAAACATGCTGTCCCACCTGATGGTATCCGGAGTCCCTCACTGACTTTAAACTGGTTGTGACCAAGCCGCACGTTTTAAAAAAAAATAGCTTAGTCTCTTGAAAAAATCTGTCTGCATGGCTGAATGTCTATACTGTCTCTCCATCTGTCCCTCTCCATGTGCAATCTGTAAATATTTGTACTAACTTGCCAACATACCTTAAACTTTATGCAGAGAACCTTGGGGAAATATCTTTTCCTCTCTCTGTCTCTCTCTCCCTGTCTTTATTTCTCTCTCTGTCTCTCTGTCTGTTTGTGTTCCACTTGCCTAGCCTTGAACTTTTGGATCTATGTGATAAACGAAGAGAGATGAAAAAGAAAAAGAACACCTCACAGGGAGCTGATGCCTACCGAAAAATTAACAATGACATCTGAAAAAGCATACGCACAGCAAAGGAGAACTGGATAGAAAAGCAATGTCAGAAAATAGAGAACAGTCTGAACAAGGAAAACAGCAAGAAGGCCTACCAGACTGTGAAGTGGCTGACAAGTGTTAAACAGCCCAAGGTCTCCACGATCCAAAGAAAGTCGGGCATATGCCTTACCGAAGGACAAGAAGTCTTGAATAAATGGACAGAGTACTGCTCTGACCTTTACAACCGCACACCAAAGGGAGACCCATCATTTAAAGCATATCCCCAGAACAGAGAAGAAGAAGAAATCCTCCAAATTCCTCGAGAAGAAGTTGAGGCAGCAGTGCAATCGCTAAAGAAAGGGAAGTCAGCGGGAGTGGACAACATACCCGGAATTGCTTCAAGCAGGACGAGAAGCGATGATTGACGCCCTCACCATTATCTGTAACAAGATCTGGCAGAGTGGAGAGTGGTCTACACCATGGACACAGTCGCTTGTCATCACTCTTCCCAAAAAAGATAATCTTCAGGAATGTGAAAATTACCGCACCATCAGCCTCATCATCCATCCCAACAAAGTCCTCCTGAAAATAATACTCAATCGATTGAAGCCCCAAGCTGAACAAATAATAGCTGAAGAACAAGCCGGATTCAGGGCAGGGCGAAGTACCACTGAACAGATTTCAACCTCAGAATAGTCTGCGATAAATACCTACATCACCAACAACATCTCTATTATGTGTTTGTAGACTTCAAGAAGGCGTTTGACCGAGTCTGGCATGCAGCTCTGTGGGCTACCATGAGAGTGTACAACGTCAGCCCTAAAATTATTGAAGTCGTCAAATGCCTGTATGACAATTCTACCAGGGCAGTCCTCCACAACAGCGCCATCGGAACAGGCAGAGTTAAAACTAGCCAGTTCATAACAGGCTCCCTCAACTGAAAAAAGGCGATGACTACTGGATTCGACCTTTTTCTACTACAGAGCCTAGTTTAACACTGCACTATCCTAGGGTCCTATTTACAAACTAATTAAGTTGCTCTACCTGAGCTGCAATGCTGTGCCAGGTAGCTATGGACACTAGTGACAGGGTATTACTGGGCGGGGACGAATTCTGGTGATGTGGCCCTTAGTTGTGTTGGGTGGGCGACAGCTGCTGTGTCCTCCACGAGATGGCGACTGAGGTAGTCGGCTCCGTGGTTTTCCTTGCCGGGGATGCACTCGATTTGGAATGAGTATGCCTGAAGGGTGAGTGCCCATCGCATCAGGCGAGAGTTCAAAGACTTGGAGGCTGCCAGGAACGATAGGGGTTGGTGGTCCACCTGAACTGTGAAGTGGGTCCCATACAGGTAGAGTTGGAATTTCTGTATGGCCCAGACTAGTCCAAGACATTCTTTCTCCGACGTGGCGTAGTGGGTTTCGGCGGGTCTCAATTTTCTGCTGGCGTAGGCGACAGGGAATAACGTCTCTGCATTCTTGGGGTCGCGCTGTAGCAGTACTGCTCCGAGGCCTAAGTCGCTTGCGTCGGTGCGAAGAACGAATGGCTGCGTCAAATCGGGTAGGTGGAGTACTGGCGCCGATGTCATTCTGTCCTTGAGTGTTTGGAATGCTGTCTCGCATTCGGCTGTCCATACGACTTTGTCCGGGGCGATTTTCCGGGTTCCATTTGTCAGTGGTACGGCGATGCTGTTGTAGTTGGGGATGAACTTCTTCCGCGATGGCGATGGCCATCCATGTGTGCGTGCTGGGGGTCGCTGGTCGGTCCGTATACTTCTTGAGGAGATTGATGTGGTGGTATCGGGCTCTCCCGTTCACCTCTACTTGGTAGACTGTCTTGGATTTCTTGGCAGTCACCCGGTACGGTCCTCTCCAAGCGATGTCCAGCTTGTTGGTTCCACTTGGAAGTAAGAGTAGCACTTGATCGCCGACTTGCAGTTCTCGGTCCTTAGCGTGGCGGTTGTAGTACTTCGCCTGACGGGCTCTTGCCTTCTTCAGTGCTTCACCAGCTTTCTTCCACGTTGCTTTGAGGGTTTCCTGCAGGTCTGCGACGTACTTGGTGGCACCTCTTGGTGTGTCGTCTATCTTGGCTTCCGTCCAACTTCTGCGTAGGGCTTCTAGCGGTCCTGCTAGCGGTCTGCCGAATAGCAATGTTGACGGGGTGTAGCCTGTGGCTGCATGGGGCGTTTCTCTATATGCGAACAGTGCCGCATTCACGTAGGTGTCCCACGCTGGATTGTCGTCGGCGACTTTCCTGAGTATGGTGAGAAGGGTTCCATTCAGTCTTTCTACTTGTCCGTTGCTGGCTGGGTGGTATGGTGGTGTGCGAATGTGATGAACTTGTATCAACTCGAACACGTCTTGCATCAGGCGGCCGGTGAACTGAGATCCGTTGTCCGTTCGAATGCTGTCCGGGAATCCGACTCTGGTAAAGATGGCGATGAGTGGATCTGCAATCTTCTTGGTGTCGATCGCTGGCAACGGGACTGCTTCGCACCACATCGTACATGCGTCGACGAGTGTGAGTAGAAATCTGTTCCGCTTCTTGGTCATGGGCAGTGGTCCTACTATGTCTACTGAGACTTGCTGGAATGGTACGCCGACTACTACCGATGGTCCTAAGTTAACTGGTACGGTGTGATGTCGCGGGGAATATCGTTGACATTGGTGGCAAGATTTCACGTAGCGCTTGACATCCTCCGTGATTCCTGGCCAATAGTAGTGTGCGCTGATTCTCTGCACTGTGGCTCCAATTCCCATGTGTCCGCTGAGTGGCATGCTGTGGCCTAATTCTAGTACTTGGGCTCGAAGGGTGGCTGGTAGTACTAGTTGTGTGTGATCTCCATCTCCTTGTCGATGTAGAACTCCCTCTTCCATGTAGAAGTCTCCCTTGTGCGGGGGTGTGTGCGCCTTGGGTAGCTTCTGGAAGCACTTCGCTATCGAGGTGTCTTCTTTCTGTGCTGTTTTGATCTCTTCGAGTCCTGGGTTCGGAGCGAACTCGGGCTGGGGTGGTTGGGTTTTAGCTTGGGCCCTGGTTTGCACTGCAGCTATCTCTACAGTTTTAGGGGGCGTGCCTAAGAACACATACCTACAACCTAGCACTAGATCATACAGGGGTTTCTGTAAAACAGCTGCTTGGATTCGTCCTGTGACGTACCTACTCTCTACTTCTATCCAAGCAATTGGGCAAGTAGTCGTCGGTTTCGTCAAGTCTGCTCCTTGTAGTTCGACTGTCTTGTCTGTCAAGTCCGCGCGCGATACAAGAGATTCGCTGACTATCGCGTCGTATGATAGACCTGTGTCATACAGACAGTTCGCTTCTTTTCCGTTGACCTTGACCGTGTCTGTCACCGATGGGTGATCTCCGATTGTGTGTGGCTTGTTACCGCTACTGTGAGTTAGAACTCTGTGCGCTGGCCGGCTTTCGCGCTCTTCCCTACGTTGTGCGGCCAACTTGAAACATTCTGCGGTGGAGTGATTGTTTCTGTTGCAGAACGAACAATACCGTCTCTGTTCTACGGGACCTCTTTTCCCGAATTCCGTGTTGGGTCCTTTATTTTGCCCAGGTCTGGGGTTATTCGGCTTATTCGCGGTGCGCTCTTCCCGGTTAGGGCTTCGTTTCTGTGCCTCTTTCCCGTTAGGCTTTAGGTCTCGCCTGAAGCTCTTGGCTTCTCCGTGGGCGGCCACGTACCTATCTGCGACCTTGACCAGATCTTCCAGTCTTTCCGCGCCCTGCTCTACTGAGAATGTTCTCAGCTCGGGGGTCATGGTTTCCCGTAGCTGTTCCCATACTAACAGTTCTGTCAGTCCATCATACGTCTTAGCCGTGGCTGACTGGCTAATCCACTTATCCAGCGTTGTGGACAACCGATCCGCGAACTGCGCATAGCTCTCTCCTTTCACTCTCCGATTGGTGCGGAACTTTTGCCGGTAGCATTCTCCTGTCAGTTCGAATCCCGTTAAGAGTGCCTCTTTTACTTTGTGATAGTCAGTCACTCTGTCATTCGGTAGCTTACTGTAGATGCTCAAACCTAGTCAGATAGAGATCTAGACCTTCCTCTCTCTCATTGAATGTTCCCAGTGGAAATGACATTCCTTGTACAGGGTTGGATGCTACCTCTAGCTGATCTGAGTGGGGAGGGGTTGAGGAAGAACTTGAAGCTCCTGATCCCAATCTTCTTAGCTCTAACTCATGCTGTCTGTCTTTTTCCTTTTCTGCCCTCTCATACTCCCATCTCCTACTTTCTGCTTCTCTCTCTGCTGCTAATGCTGCCTTCTTCTGTTCTACTTCTAATTCTAGTTTCTTCTGCTCTGCCTCTAGTTCTAATTTCTTTTGCTCTCTTGCTGCTTCTAACTCTGCTTTCTTCTGTTCTCTCTCTGCAGCTCTCTCTGCCGCTTCGAGTTTCTTCGCCTCTCTCTCTGCTGCTCTCTCTGCCTTAGCCTCCTGTTTCTCTACCTCTGCATTGATATACGCAATTAGGTCTCCCCCTGCTAAGTGTAACGCTTCCCCTAATTCCTTGAAACGCAATCTCAAGGCCACTGGGTCCGACATTGCCAAACGTGTCTATGAACAACCTCTGAATCAAGTGGAATACAAAAACACTAGCAATATTGCAAGTCAATAACAACAATGCAAAGACCATAAAATTCGCAATCAATAATAGAATAAAACAAGAGTCAAATGGCATACAACAGTTACTTAAGCAAAACCTGCAAAAGAACAATGCAACATACAGGCACAAAAATAATTGAAGCAAAAAAGTTTTTAACTAAAGAATAGTGCACCAAACTGATCAGTGTTATACCCTTACACTATTCTAAGTTATTCTACTTCTACTGTTATCTAATTTTATTGTACTTAGATCCGGTTATACCCAATTCCTATTATACAAAGATCCTGGCAGGCTCGCCAATTAAAGTGTCACGTGGGGTTTATGGGCTCTGCACAATGGAATTATGGACCCTCACGTTTATTCGGTGGGAACTGCTAGTAAGTCACCCTATGAATTACTTTAATAAATTTATTTGTTTAGCTCGTTCTGTGTTAAGGTTGGGGTACAGAGATAGATAGAAAAATGGTAAAAGATTACTGTCACACTAGCTTTCACACGGCTATGAATCATATGTAGTCCAGCCACTTGATAACAGTTAAAATCACACATTTATTTCATCTACTCTATACAAGATTCTCTAAGTACTAATCTAACTTAAAAAGTCTCAGTCACTGCTAATAGTTCGATCGCTGATAGTCTAGGCAGCTGTTATATCTTCCTCGGGCACTTGCTATTATATCTCATGTAGATTTGGACTACTGTGGTCCGTTTTACAGTTTCTGAAGAGTGGACTACTGTGGTCCTGTTTCGATCAGTTTAAGTGCACCTTTGGTTTTACACTTAACTGCTAGATGGTGCGTGCGAAGTCCTTCTGTGAGGTAGCTTCTGGTCCACCTGTGTCGTTGTGTAGTTGGGTTCCCTTGCCACGCTGTGGGGTCTGACAGGGTGTTTTTCCGGGTAGCTCTGTCCGACTTGTGCGGTAGAGGCTCCGCAACCAACTCGTCGTTTCTGTGGAGTGGGGCGCACAGGATAGCTCGCCTGCTCGTCTGTAATATAAGAGACGAAATTCTGCACAACCCTGAATAATCGGTTTGTGCAGAGCGTCTCACTGAAAGCCAAAGTAGCCCTCAGTGATAGCTCCACATCTCTATACATAAGCGACGAACATTCTGCTACTTCCGGGGTCCACTGGAATCTCAACTCTAAATTCCTATACATACATAGATATAAATCGTGTCTAACTATACACATACAGAATTAATAATATTATAAACATTCAGTGGTACAGCCACTGGTCTGCAAACATACATATAAGTTAAACAACAGTGGTTCCGTACGGGATACAACATGGCGGCGCAACCGGTCGTGTTTCGCCACGTGTTCGGCTTTTCCACATGGTCACGCAAATTCGGATTAACAAGTCACATTTATGCATAGCAAATTCCACAAACATAATTTCAACAATAATATAAATATATCACGATGAAACAGAAGGGTGTTCATTTACCTGTTTGACAAGTTCAGGCCCGTGGTGACTTGAGAGAATTCTAAGATTCTAAAGTCCTGCTTCCTGGTCTATGAGTGAAGATATTTCTCTGCCAGCTTTCTAGCTGTTAACACTTCGGTGTATTACTCCCAACTGACCTAAGATAAGCTAGGTTTGGACCCAGTCAAACTGGCTCGAACCGCTTTGCCTAAGCTCTCATTGGTTAAATGTTTACGACTCTCGCCCACAGTGCTGAGTCACTGGGCTGTGAGGGTCTGGCTCGCAGTGTGTACTTTAATTGCTGCTGTGTAATACACTCCTCTCTCTAATGTTACAATGACTACACAAGGCTAAATAGTGATAGGCAGAGTTAAAACTAGCCAGTTCATGACAAAGTGCGTGAAGGGGAGTAGACAGACAGTAGATCAGCAAGGTAGGAAGGACAAGAATCTGTGAAGAAGTTGTGACAGAGAACAGAGAGTTTGTACTCTATGCGTGCTTGCACAGGAAGCCAGTGAAGGGAATGTATAATAATAATAATAATAATAATAATAATAATAATAATAATAATAATAATAATAATGCATGCTATATACGAGCTTTTCCCCTATCACCAATCAGGCTCAAAAGCGCGGCGATCTGTACCAACACACACGCTCACATGTATCACCCACTCTAACACACACAACGAACACACATTTATCACTCAAACAAGTGGTGTACAGGCAGGGAGACCGCTATTAGAAGACGGAAAGGAAATCAATTTGTTTAGTTTTGAAATATTTATATTGACTGCATCCAATACCATTATATAAGGGAGGCAGGAAACCTGAGTACTCGGAGAAAACCCTCGGTGACTTCAACAGTCTCGTACCTAAGTCACTTACGTTCGCCCCTTGCGGGAATCGAACCCGTGACCTTCGGTATAGGAACCCGGTGACTAATCCACTGCGCCACCAAGCCACACCTCTAAAGCTTAAGGTCAGAAAGATGTGAGAATGGGGTGAGAGGTGGGGGGGAGGGAGGGAGGGAGGAGTGTATATATTTTATAAATTCTCCCTTAAGCGAGAAGGAAGTGGGAGAGGTAGTGTATATCTGGGATATCCCCAAAATACTCCCCCTTGTGAAAACACGGGGAGAGTACTTTTGAGGCGGGGAGTACTTCTGAAACGCTACACCGGCATTGCGACACTGACCTTCTTTAGCTTTATTAGGCAGTAGCTGTAGCGATTTCTAATAATTATAGAGTGGAAGGGGTACGGAAACCTGTATATTCCCTGTGTGTTGGTGGTGGAAAACAGAAAGATAGAGAGAGAGAGAGAGAGAGAGAGAGAGAGAGAGAGAGAGAGAGAGAGAGAGAGAGAGAGAGAGAGAGAGAGAGAGAGAGAGAGAGAGAGAGAGAGAGAGAGAGAGAGAGAGAGAATTATCAGTGGTTGGGGGTTTCTCCGCGTTTCTTCAATCAAATGTCTACACCCGAATATACCAGCCATTCAGCACTCCATCAGTGACATAAACCTTCGCTGGTATAGAAAGAAGTCGCTAATTCAATAATTATAGATTACGCTCAGGAGTGTGCTGGTGAGGGAAGGGGGAGGAGGAGTAAGGGAGAAAAGAGAAAATTGTCCGGGTTTATTAGGGGTCGGACTCTGTGTTCCTCAATCTTATGCTCAGACACGGGTTCAGTCAATCAATCAATTCCCATAATGATAATTATAGATTAGACTCCCGGGTGTGCAGAAGGGGTATTTGGCTCCTCGTCTCTCATTCAATGCCCTGGCCTTCACTCGGAATCACCCGCATTACATCACTGACCTAAGCTTCACGCGCAGAGCACGTCCTTCTTATTTCGTATTTTATTTTTAAAAATACTTTAATATAGTCGGGAATCACCTCTAACCAAATGTCGGTCGGTCGACCGGTCAAGCGGACATCCTGCTAGTCGGTCGGTCCATCCGTCGCGCGCTATTTTACCAGAACCACAGAACGGATTTTGACAAAACTTCACAATAGCATTAACTTCCACAGGTGCTCGTTTCTGGATACGATAGCGGCCTCTCTATACAAAGCACCTCCCTCAGTACATTTATATCAAGGTCTCAAACTCCTTTCAGCGAAAATCGCTTCTGTGTGCACTGTCTTGATTGGAAGGGTCGTGGAAAGTTCTGGGAGGTTGACAATTTTCTTTCGAGGTTCTCAGATCCCGAACCCAGATTGCTGAAACTTTTGGAAAAAATAAAGGTTCAGGAACCTAGGTTGGGAATTAGAGAACCTCGAAAAAACTTTTTGGGGGAATCTCCCTCAACGTTCCAATTAAGACAGGTAATTAGGATAAATCCGGGTTACAACACAGCACAGAAAAATAACACTTCCGAAAGGCTGATTTTTAGCTACGCGTGCCCATGACATGTATGGAAGTGCATTGGAATGGGTCGCCGTCTTGTATTTATAGATTGAACCCATGCTAAGAGGAGATGGCATTATTTGTCTGCTCTAGCGAAATCTCTCTCTCTCTCTCTCTCTCTCTCTCTCTCTCTCTCTCTCTCTCTCTCTCTCTCTCTCTCTCTCTCTCTCTCTCTCTCTCTTATTCTTAAACAAAAAATATCTCCAGATGATTATAAACGGATTAATATTCTACCTCTTGCCAACAGACTTAAATTTAATAAAGGGGTTTTCATGCACAAGATCCTTTCTTGCAATGCACCTTCCTATCTTTGTTATCTTTTTTCCCAAAAAAACAGATCGTCCACAAAATTAAATGTTCCACTTCCAAGAATTGATCTTTTCAAAACTAGTCTAGCTTATTCTGGTTCAACTCTGTGGAATAACTTTCCTGACGATCTTCGCACTCCAGAACATAAAATTACATCATTTAGAACACGTCTCTTAAAACACATTAAAAATTAAATAAACGTTATTTGTTGTTAAAATTAACAACAATGATATGATTTAATATTTTAAAATTAAAAAAAAATTTTTTATTCCATAATGATATTGTTTATTTGTTATTGTTCCATGATGTTAATGTTATAACATTCATTTGTTGTATTTAATAGTTCTTGTTACAAGCCCCAAGGGCAAGATGTAAAAAAGCGCATCCAGCGCTTACTCTTTTACCCTTGCAAAATAAAATTGTTATCTTATCTTATCTTATCTTATCTCACTCCTCCCCCCCCCCCCCGCTGCCCCTTTCATTGCGTGTTTGTATGAGCTAATATATGTCAAAATCGCATTTCTTCATTACTATTATATTTATTATTATATTTATTATATTTATTATTATTATTATTATTATTATTATTATTATTATTATTATTATTATTATTATTGTTGTTGTTCTTGTTATTATTATTATTATTATTATTATTATTATTATTATTATTATTATTATTATTATACACAAATTGATCTAGCTCATATTGTTAACTTATTTACGTCGCAATTTCCTGCTGACTCGTTTTCCACCGTATAGTCTAATTAAAAATAGAGGGTGGAACCGGTACGATTTCTCAAACCGGTTTTTAACCGGTTTTTCCAATAGAAAACCGCGGTTTAAAACCGGTTAACCGGCTAGAAGTTACAACTGGTTACCCTGGGTAAAGGCGCATAGTAAGCAAGGGAAATAACCTCTGTATTGAATTTTATACCTGCTTCTTTTTGAGTGCTTCACTGATTGTCATTTGTTTTGTGTCGCCTTTACTTGTACTGGCACCTCCTTCAGTCACAAGCTCACGTCAGCGTCAGCGCTGCTGGTACACGGACTAGATCTAGCATGTAGGACTTGTGGGTTAGATCTATTGGGTGCAGGGCCAGCAGGCTTGGCTGGCTTCAGCAGCAGCAAAGGGTGGTGTCGGCGAATGTGTGCATTCAGATTTGAAGTGCCACCGCCAAGT
The DNA here is from genome assembly GCA_036898135.1 of Oncomelania hupensis. Classification (NCBI taxonomy): domain Eukaryota; kingdom Metazoa; phylum Mollusca; class Gastropoda; order Littorinimorpha; family Pomatiopsidae; genus Oncomelania; species Oncomelania hupensis. Next base: position 65,005,295 of record CM072514.1, on the reverse strand, counting down.
TTAATACTTGCCTTACACTCTTTACAGTAACCGGTATTATGGTCAACCTTTCCTGCTTCTGTCTCTCGCAGGAGAAAGAATCTCCAAATGTCAGCTTTCCCACGCGTGTTCACTACGAATTTCTCTGTTTCTGCCATTTTGCTAGTGCTTTACGGGACGAATGGTGTCCCTTAGAAAAACCGCGGTTTTCCGGTTTTTTAAGGCCAAACCGGTTTACCGAACTGTGAGAAAGTCGAACCGATTTTAACCGGAAAACCGGTAAAACCGAACACCCCTAATTAAAAACATAGTGCTTTAATCGAACCCACTCTGGATCCATATCACTGGGTCCTTCTTTCATTTTGCACGAGGTCGAGTAAGGTCGAGGGCATGTTTGGGCCAGTAGAGGTACACAGAACAAGTTTTTTTAGACGTGTGCTGTCCTGGCGAGATAGTTTGAGCCTGACTTCAGCAAACAGTTTTGTACGCATTTTAGTAAAGGGAGTATCTAATCTAATCATACATCATTATTGCTTTAGGTCCAGCGGACTCTTTCGAGCCAAATCAGGACCGGACAACCCCTGATCCGCATAAAAGATCTGCTGAAACAACCCTAGTGGTAAAACTGAAAGCTCTCCACCAGCCAGTCACTTTACAATAAAGGCATCCCACGCAGGGGACGCTGAGGCAGTACTGTAATTTATCGAACCCCCGTTTACTAAAACAAAATAGAATACAAACATCATTATATATTATCAACAAAACACATACATATAAAATCCCTACATTGCTAAATAATATCATAGGAAGCCCTAGTGACCACCTGGCAGAAAGCGTCCAATATTCCCAAGTTGATCCAACAGACCTCATACACAAATAAGGAGTCTTGTCCCGGAAGAGTTTTCAAGGAAAAAGGTAGGTGACTGGTCAAGCGAAGAAGAAGATAGTATAGCAGATTGATAGAACAGAGCAGGACCTAGAGAAAGAGCAAATGAGAAAGACAGCGACAGTGGGAATTTAAAGCACTAAATTTCCCGAAAGTGGGGATATTATTTATACTGAAACCCCCGGCACCCCAACGGGGGTCTAATCTAATCTAATCTAATCTAATCTAATCTAACAAGGATTATATATAACCAAGATGTTTACTCCAGTTCCTTTATAGGCGAGACATCTCCAACCTAAACTTCGTGTCTTTTTTGTGCATGTTCAGTATCAAAGGCGAGCGCGTTAAGTTGTTTTTAGGTGATAAACCCGCTGTACCAAAATACTCTTCTTTTGCCTCCCTTTGATTGTCGTTTTCCTGATACAAAGCAGAATGTTCTAATTCGAAATTCCCAAAAGAACCATTGCGCTATTTTATTCTCATTTCATTTTACCCTTGTTCGCCTCGCTTGCCTCACCATCCTGTTATAAAAATAATACTGCATACATGTACATGTAGATGTTATTATTATTAAGATTCGTTGAACTTAGACAGAATATTTTCATTACTGAAAATGTCGGAAATTATTAAAGCGTACTAGTTAACAATTTTATTCATATTTTGCGCTTTTAAAATTTTATTTCTTCTTTTTTTTTGGTTTGGGGGGGGGGTGGGGTTGGGAGGGGATATGTGGTGAGGGGGGAGGAGGGGTGTGGTGATGAGAGGTTGATGGAAAGGTTAAGGTAAACCATGGTGTACTAAGTACAGGCGATGAGCCTATCTATGGCAGATTTCTTCAATCCATGAGAAATTATTAATACTAATTTTATTTTCCTTTTTCTTTGTTTCTGCTAAACACACAAGAGACAGATGACGAGATTACATGTGAATTCCACGATTTGGAGATCATTCAACGAACACTAATGTGCCAATTTCATGCAAAATGCTACACTTGATTGGGCCTTAGAATTTTTTTTAAAGGCCATGACATTATTATCTTTCCAATACTAAGTAGATATTCCTAACAGAAAATAATCCAATCTCATATCACGTTGCACACTGTTACATGCGCGTACTGCCCTAGAAACACAAGACGGTTCAATGAATGTGAGAATCGACTATTCCACCCCGGTGGTTTCATACGAATGATGATGATGATGATGATGATGATGATGATGATGATGATGATGATGATGATGATGATGATGATGATAATGATGGTGATGGTGATGGTGATGGTGGTGGTGATGATGATGACAATGATTATGATGGTGATGATGATTATGATGGCAATGATGATGATGATGATGATGATGATGATGATGATGATGATGATAAAGATGATGATGATGATGATGATGATGATCACGACGACGTCAAGTTGACGACTTCGAAAGTTGTTGACCGAAAAACATGTACGACGACGACGACGATGATGATGATGATGATGATGATGATGATGATGATGATGATGATGATGATGATGATGATGATGATGATGATGATGATGATGATGACCGATTAACTTCTGCGGTTGATGACTATTAAACCGGTCACGATCATCCCAAGTTATGTTCCCAAAAGAAAGTTCGATCACAATCTGTTCAGTTGACGGTCCGACCGACAGACCGACATGTGGTACGTTCTGATCTGATTCCCTACTGTTCCAAAGTATTTCCAGATAGTATCTGGCTAAGCTAGATACTATCTTTCCATGATATTATCTGGAAATACAAGAAGAAGAAGAAGCCTGTGAACGTTTAATTATGTGTAGCATTGATAACTTATATCAGTGAGATGTACTGCACTGTACAAGAGTGTTTGACGCAGGTTTTAAAAGTACAAAAGTGGCAGTAATGGTTTTTGGTCTAACTGGAGTTCAACCCTAAAGTGGCACACCTTCTGCGTGCCTGCGTACTGCACATCGCTAAGGACAACTATCTATCTATCTATCTATCTATCTATCTATCTATCTATCTATCTATCTATCTATCTATCTATCTATCTATCTATCTATCTATCTATCTATCTATCTATCTATCTATCTATCTATCTATCTATCTATCTATCTATCTATCTATCTATCTATCTATCTATCTATCTATCTATCTATCTATCTATCTATCTATCTATCTATCTATCTATCTATCTATCTATCTATCTATCTATCTATCTATCTATCTATCTATCTATCTAATCTATCTAATCTATCTATCTAATCTATCTATCTATCTATCTATCTATCTATCTATCTATCTATCTATCTATCTATCTATCTATCTATCTATCTATCTATCTATCTATCTATCTATCTATCTATCTATCTATCTATCTATCTATCTATCTATCTATCTATCTATCTATCTATCTATCTATCTATCTATCTATCTATCTATCTATCTATCTATCTATCTATCTATCTATCTATCTAATCTATCTATCTATCTATCTAATCTATCTATCTATCTATCTATCTATCTATCTATCTATCTATCTATCTATCTATCTATCTATCTATCTATCTATCTATCTATCTATCTATCTATCTATCTATCTATCTATCTATCTATCTATCTATCTATCTATCTATCTAATCTAATCTAATCTAATCTAGCAGAAAAACGGGGAAAATAAAAGCCAAACAAGTCGCATACAATTTACCAAATGTTCGCCTTTATTAGATCAAAGGCATCGTACTAAAACACTATGACATAAAGTAATGCCCACACAATCTAATCTAATCTAATCTAATACAATGTAATCTAATATAATCTAACCTACACTAGTATAAACTAACCTAGCCTTACCTACCTCCCGGGAGTAAGACAGAAAAAGAGATGGGAAGACAACATTCGAGAATGGACTGGCTTGACACTGAGTGAAGCCATGAAGACTGCTGAGAACAGAGAAGTATGGGGTGCGCTGGTTAATCGATAATCTGTTGTACCCCCTATCGACTTTTGAGTTAGGGGACAGGATAAGATAGGAACTTAACCTATCCTAATATAATGTAATCTAAATTATTTATCCTATCCTATCCTATCCTATCCTATCCTATCCTATCCTATCCTATCCTATCCTATCCTATCCTATCCTATCTAGTAACTCGAAGGTCGTTGGGGCACCACAGATGATCCTTTCACCAGCGTACTCCATCTTTCCCTGTCCTCCGCAACTTTCAAGGCTTCGCCCAGGGGCAAGCCAGTCCATTCTCGAATGTTGTCCTCCCTCATTTTTACCTTTTTTTTCTGTCTCCCTCCTCCTCTGCCTCCTTGCACCATGCCTTGCAGGTGCAAAGCCTGATGCTCTGGTGACCATACCATCAGAGTTTCCGTTTCTTCACCACTGTGAGCATGTCATCGCGTTGTCCAAAGGCTTGTGGGATGGTCTGTGGGACTTCGCCGCCGGTGACGCGCTGGGCATAGGAAATGCAGCACCCTATCCCTAAGCTTTGTTTTTCTTCACTGTAAATCTGCTGTTAGGGTCCATGTTTTGCAAGCGTATAGGAAGATGGAGATGACAAGGGAGCGCCGCAGCCTTACCTTGGAGTCCAAACTGATGGTCATGTCTTTCCAAATGGGCTTCAACCTTGCCAGTGCAGCAGTTGTTGTGCGATCCTGGAGAGGACTTCCTGTCGGGATCCATTGTCCGACACGATGCAGGAAGATGCCGAAGAGTACCAGAGATAGCAGGCAACACCGACGTACACCGCATCTAGTCTAAACTAATGTAAATATAATCTAAATATAAATCTAAGCTCGTCTCATAGTTCTAAATCAAGAGTTGCTGAAGGCTTAGGGAATGGTTTCAAATCCACAATTTAAAAAGGCAAATTATGAAAACATTTATGAAATACATTTTATACAACCTGGATCGAAAACCCACGTCGTCCTCCCTAAACGTGCACTTGCTGCACGCTGTCGCGCTGTCTTAATGCAACGTACCATTAACATGATGGCAACAGTCAACCTATCAATATCACTTATAATTGGCCTTACCTACCAATATATTTAAAGCCTTTTGCCGTCTACGGCTTTCAGACAAGGCAATTAGAGGACAGGTACAGAAGAAACCTGTGAAAGTATGTTTAGTGACAAGGCTGGGGTTTCATTATTGCGTGTTAAAGTCATCACTCTCTCTCCCTCAGCTCCAGCTTTCACTCCGCTACCTCGGCCTCCCCTCCCCTCCCCTTCCCTCCACTCTGTCTGCTTCTGTATCTCACTCCATCCCTTCCTCATATATAATACGTCTCTGTCTTTTTGTCTGTCTGTCTGTCCTTCTCTAATCTTCCCAACGAGAGCCCCCGAGAACAATATCAACATTGGGTTTCTTTTTTCCTATCACTGTTCGCAATTATCTGACACAGTGCTCTCTCTCTCTCTCTCTCTCTCTCTCTCTCTCTCTCTCTCTCTCTCTCTCTCTCTCTCTCTCTCTCTCTCTCTCTCTCTCTCTCTCTCTCTCTCACCCCCTCTCTCTTTCTCTATTTCTGTCTATCTGTCTGTCCTTCTCTAATCTTCCCAACGAGAGTCATTTGCCCCTGAGAACACTATCAACGTTGGGTTGCCAATTTCCTATCACTGTTCGCAATTATCTGACACAGTGCTCTCTCTACCCCCCCCCTCTCTCTCTCCATTCCTTCTTCTTCTCCTTCTTCTTCTTTATTTTGGACACACAATTCAAACTTGCATTCTCCACAAAACCTCATTAAAAACAGTGCACTCAGATACGGCAGACGGAAAGGCTCACCCACTCGATGCAAAGACAAGAAATAACTCATCGTATTTTTTGCCCAACTAGGGTAAAGGTTCATTACTTTCGCATCGAGCAGTTTCAATGAACATTTTGGCTGAGGTGGACGGAAGGAGTCATTCACTTGGGGCAAAGACATGATGATTTTGCATAAATAAGGTTCGAGCAGTTTGAACGGAAAATGCACAAAGCCTTAAATTAGATTTATTGACATTTACGTGTAGGTGTGCGTCAAGGGTGCCTACTCTCTCCAACACTCTCCAACATCTTCCTAGAGCGCAACATGTCAGATGCTCTTGCAGATCACGAAGGCACATTCAGCATAGGGGGTAGAACAATCTCCAATCCCCGTTTTGCGGATGACATTGATTGATTGGCTGGAGAGGAACAAGAAATTGAACAGCTTGTGCAGAGGTTTGACCCAACCTCCAGAGACTATGGAATGGGAATAAGTGCAGAGAAGACCAAAATAATGACCAACAAAACCAAAGGCATCGACATGCACATCAACGGCCAAGGTCAATCCCTCAACAAAGTGCATAGTTTCACATATTTAGGAGTCATTGCATCAGACAATGGGTCCCGACAGGATATCCCCTCTAGGATCGCACAAACAACTGCTGCCCTGACAAGGTAAAAGCCCATTTGGAAAGACATGGCCATCAGCCTACATTCCAAGGAAAGGCTGCTGCGCTCACTTGTCATCTCCACCTTCCTATCCGCTTGCGAAACATGGACCCTCGCAGCAGATCTACAACGAAGAATACAAAGCATGGAGATGGAGCATTTCCTATACCCAGCACATCACCAACAACGAAGTCCAACAGGCCATCACACAAACCATTAGACAACAAAATGATATGCTCACAGTGGTGAAGAAACTGAAACTCCGATGGTATGCTACGTCCATAGAGCATCAGGTCTTGCAAAAATCATCTTGCAAGACACGGTGCCAGGAGGTAGAAGAAGAGGGAGACAGAAAGAAGTTGGAGGACAACGTCCGAGAATGGACTGGTTGGACACTGAGCGAAGCCATGAGGGTTGCTGAGAACAGAAAAAGATGGATGGAGTACGCTAGTTAAAGATCATCTGTGGTGCCCCAACGACCTTTGAGGTACGGGATAGGATAGGAGGATAGAACGTTTAGGAAGGCGTTGTAATAGCTTCAAAGGGTCGAAAGAAAAGTAGCACTTGCACTGGATTATACTATTTTAGAGATGTGTTTTTTTCTGTTGTGCGCCGAATTTATAGCTTCAAAGCTTAATACAGTTCATAGTATCGTGAATTTATGCTTGTATGTGTGTTTTTTTGTGCATACTATATGGTCTAAATGTTTCTGATTTTGTGAGAGATAGACCCGATTCGGGTGAGGTCCTGACTGGAGTCTTAGTAATCCGCTGGACCCTTTAAGCAAAGAATAATTAAACTTCGAATTCCCTCCTTCTCTCATCGACAATTAGCATTGCCTGCTCAGCCATTCTCGATCGGACGGTCTCCGTGAAAATTCTGATTCCACTTTTGTACGACTTCCATCACAGATGTCGGTTAAAGTCGGAAGTGCGCGTTCAAACTACTCGTTGAAACTGCACGATCCTTTCGGAAAGTATCGATACTTTTATGTGGGCAAAGCCATCGTGTCTTTGCATCGAGTGAATGACCATTTCCGTCCGCCATACTCCGAGAGAAGCTCCTTTCACATCCCAACACACAAACACAAACACACACAAACACACACACACGCACACACACACAATAATCATAACAAAAGCAATTATAAATAAACACAACTATAAAACCAAGCGATACTTTATGTAATTCTCATACAAAAGATATGGAGAAAGAGTGCAGCTTTGTTTATGATTGTTTACAAATAAAAAAATTTGTTTGATATTTAATTCATTACTATGGGTCAGACAGTGTCGAACGAGTTACGGCTATTACATGTATTATTAATCTTTATAATCATGGAATTTCACTGAATTTCATACATGTGTCATATAAGCTACAGGTTGGATTGGCAATACATTTTCTGTTCTGTTCACACACAAACAAACACACACACGCGCGCGCGCGTATACACACGTACACACACGTACACACAAACACGCACTCACACACACACACGCACACCCACGTACGCACTCTCTCTCTCTCTCTCTCTCTCTCTCTCTCTCTCTTACCTCTAATCTCTTTCCTTCTTCCGTTTTCTCTGATGAGCTTGCGACCTTAAGCACCCTGGAGCATAAGGAGTCACACAGCCCTGGCCATCAAAAGCTTCACGTTATCATTCTGCCGCACGTTACAACCCATGCTCCTGAAATCGGGACCCCTTATTACAATTTCATCTAGAAAACAACGAGAATGCACTTCTGAATAAAACTGGGAAGAATGACGGAACATAGCTGAATAAGAACATTCTGTAGACATCGAGGTTCTGTCTAATCCAAACGTTACAGGAGTTGTGTGAAAGTTATTGCTAAATCTCTCGATTAGTAGAATGTTGTTTCATTGACGAGTGTGCTTGTAATTTGGTTTGGAAGTAGTTAAAAGTGTTTTACAAGTCTAATTTTTGTCTATTATCTATTGTCTATAATTGTCTATTATCATCCAAAGGGTGTGAAAAGACATTACACAAAAGATTGATTGGATGAAAGAAAGAATGAGAACAAGTTGCCCTTCGTTACAGGTTGCTTTGTACGTTGGAGTTGGAAACTTGTATAAATTGCCGCTAGTAGTAGCATGCATTCAATTTAGGAAAGAACTTTCAATAAATGTCATTTTCTTCTTCTGAAATCGGGACCCAGCTGTTTTAAACAAAACAACAGTGGCAAAATAATTAAAGTTTTGAATGTTAAGCGATAACATTGCAGACTGTGCAAGCAGTGGATCCAAACCCGTTGACGGTTTGAAGTGCGGAAATAAAAAATAAAAAACATGATCCTGACAAACGGTTGGTTCAGTGATCGATGTTCTCAAAAGGCAAAAGAATGTGAAAGTATTGAATCCCAGGGAATATAACATTGCAGCCCTAACAAGCAGTAGTTCAAAGGCTGTTTACGACCTGCAGTACAAACCAACCACAAAAACAAACAAAACAAAAACAAAAACGAAACATTATCCTGCGCCCCTACTCTTTCGGATGAGAGTATAAACCGAGGTCTAGTCTGTGCACGCACGCATAAACATCGCACGGATTTTAAAGGTCCTGACGCTCATGTCCTGGACGGATGAGTGCCGGCTACACAAATACACCTAGCACGCACTAGGTATATTCCTCCCGATCCCGGCTCGTCAAGGATTGTACTCAGTCGTCAAGGCGTCACACTATGCGGCCAAAAGCTGCCTCGAGCGGCTTAAGTTAGATTCTGTATCGGCCTGCGCCTTGAGCAGGTCTTGAGTTGGAAAAGCGCTATATAACAACGATTGAATAAAATAAAATAAATAGTTAACAGCAAGAATGGACTGAATAAACCTAACAAGAATTTTGACATTTTGCATTTTTGTTGTAGGGCACTTAGGATACAGGTCTTCTTTTGTAAACTAGAGTTTGTTCAGTTTAGGAAACAACTCTAATAAAGTTTTTATTATTCTTCTTCCTTGTTTTCTTTTCTTTCTTTCTTTCTTTCTTTCTTTCTTTCTTTCTTTCTTTCTTTCTTTCTTTCTTTCTTTCTTTCTTTCTTTCTTTCTTTCTTTCTTTCTTTCTTATAATGATGATGGTAATACTACTACTACTACTACTACTACTACTACTACTACTACTACTACTACTACTACTACTACTACTACTACTACTACTTATTATTATTATTATTATTATTATTATTATTATTATTATTATTATTATTATTATTATTATTATTATTATTGTTGTTGTTGTTGTTGTTGTTGTTGTTGTTGTTGTTGTTGTTGAAACAGATCACTATTTCGCTTTTCTATTTTAGTTATATCAAGACGCCACAAGCATATACAACAAGAAAAAAAAGTTCCAACAGAAGAGACTCCAGGTGTGGAATCCAAACAATAGCCATATATTTGGCTTTAAAAGTAATTATAGACCAGGTTATTTTATAATAAAATAACGTATAAACGTTTAGGATCGAAAGCTGCCATCGATTTGCACGTTGCAAACTCACATGAAACCTGGCCCACATTTAGCAAATTTCAGAACAGACATATAATTACTTTAAAAAGACAGACTATCAAAAACAATCAAAGAAGAAGAAGAAGAAGAGTTAATCTCACACTTGTAAAATACGTATAGCAAAAGGCCGTTATTTAACTATGGAATGGTTTGCTAGTTCTAGCGTTTTATTAAGTTTAATTAATCATATCTGTGTTGTCCTGCTTTACACCCACCACTTCCCCTCACCCCAAAACGCTAAGAACCTAACTTAATATTTGTTGTTGTGCCGTTGTTGTTTGTATAATTAAAAGAACAAGGTCCAGGTGATTTTGATTATTGAAACTAATCCGAACAAATAATTAGAAAGAAACAAAATAGAAAAAAAGTATGTATCGGAGAAACATTATATAATTGGAAAGAAACAAAATAGAAAAAAAAGTATGTATCGGAGAGACATTATATTTCCTTCTATCATGCATGATCTTCTCATGATCATTTCTGTTCTTTTGTCCTTTTGTAGGGCTTTCCGCCACTTTTTTCCCCCGCGGCTTCTCACTCTCTCTCTCACTCTCTGTCTCTCTCCAACATAGAATGAGAAACACACACACGCCTTCATTCCCACACATATCTCCAGTCACTCCACCACCCCACCCAGACCCAACTACATATTCCTTTTCTTCTTTGATATCCACATGGTAATGCCCAGCACAACCAAGGTCCAGACGGAGACTGCGCTGTATAGTTGAGACTTGCCGAACCTTACGTTGGTCTCTCTATTGAAAGTATTCCTACTCTCGGTTACGCTGTATGCTATTGCTACACTCGGTTACGCTGTGTGGGTTTGGTCTCGAACTTCTGAACCTAGATCACGGGATTGACAAGGACGGACGTATCCACATTTCAGTGCTACAAACATCCTTCTTCTCTCTTTCTTTTATCCTTTTTTGTTTTGCTCCCCGGAAGACAGAGGGGAAGTCAATTCTGAAGAGCCCTTTTAGTCGATGGACTGAAACTGTACCCACATGGTTGGTGATACGTTATAAGCCCGTAGTCAACATTGTAGCCATTTTTTCTGGTAACAAAATCATACTTGCACATATTCTGCTAATATGTTGTTTAATTGGTTACATTTCGTCTTCTCATTTATTCCTTAAAGACATATAAGAAGTCCATTCCGAAGAGTTTTTTTTATGTTGATGGATTGAAACTATGGAATGGAAATAAGTGTAGAGAAAAGGCAAAATTGATGACCAACAACAACAATGGCATCAACACGGACATCAAAGTCCAAGGCCAATCCCTCAACACAGTGCATAGTTTCAAATATTTAGGAGTCATTGTCTGATGTCTATGATTTCAGTGATATTAATCAAATTAATGTTATTTTGGTTTGTATGTATCTATGCATATAATTATACATATATATAGGTATGTGCATGTACTTGTGTGTGTGTGTATGAGTATATTTAATGTCTATGTTTTTCAGTGATATTAATCAAATTAATGTTATCTTGGTTTGTATATGTTGAAGAGTTTGTGTAAGAATTAATATAACCCACTTTGCTGGGGACAAAAAAAAAAAAAAAAAAAAGGATCACACAAACAACTGCTGCCCGACAAGGTTGAAGCCCATTTGGAAAGACAGTACCATCAGTCTACATTCCAAGGTAAGGCTGCTGCGCTCCCTTGTCATCTCCAACTTCCTATATGCTTACGAAACATGGATCCTCACAGCAGATCTACAACGAAGAATACAAAACATGGAAATGAGGTGCTACAGAAGACTTCTGGGCATTTTCTATACCCAGCTCATCACCAACGACGAAGTCCGACTGACCATCACAAAAGCCATTGGACAACACGACGGCTTGCTCACAGTGGTGAGGGTTGCTGAGGACAGAGAAAGATGGAGTATGCTGGTTAAACGATCATTTGTGGTGCCCCAACGACCTCCGAGTTATGGGATACGATAGGATAGGGATTGAACCTACACCCAAACACTTGGTATGATATGTAAGCACACACTCAACATATAGCCATCTGTTGAAATATGGTAACAAGATCATACTTGCATATATCCCTTAACCAATTTCTTCATTTTGTTACATTTCATCTCGTCTTTTACCCCCGGAAGATAGATAGAAAGTCAATTACGAAGAGCCTTTGTAGTCGACGGATTAAAACTACCAAGCTATGGTCGCACCATGATAGCTCAATAGTAGAGATTGCGCTTGGCACACCGATGACCCAGGTTCGAATCCGCTGTGAGCAAGACAAAAGTGGCCATTTTCATTGTCAACCTGAGCAGTATGATTGCTCTAGTGGTTTAGCAGTGACTTAGCTGTTGATATTGTCTACCCTTCTTCCGTGGGATGGTTAGCATCGTCTGCCGTATCGCCAATGGTAGCTGTGGCCGTAAAATTGTATGGTTCGCCTGCGTATGGGTAGGGCTACTTACAATAAGCACGCCGCCACATACTTCCTCGTGATCAACAAAGAGACCTAGCGCTCCACTACCGCAAACAGGGATGCGTTCTGCTGGTCACGCTTTGTTTTCATTTCGAAATGCAAAAAAAAAATAATAATAATAAAAAGCGTGTGAATAGCAGAATGCACATTTGTTTGCGGGAGTGGAGCACTAGGATCAATTGTATTGAAGAGGTGGAACGATAAGGAAAACTGTTTAATCAATAGAAGAAAAACAGGTTTATGTCAGCGGACACTGGAAGGCCATAATAATATTTAGAAAACTACCCCCCGTGGGGGTGCCGGGGTTTCAGTATAAATAGTATCCCCACTTTCTGGAAATTTAGTGCTTTAAATTCCCACTGTCGATGCCTTTCTCTTTTGTTCTTTCTCATTCCTACTCTTTTCTATCAATCTACTATACCACATGTATCTTCTTCTTCGCCAGACCAGTCACCTACCTTTTTTTTTTGAAAACTCTTCGGGAACAAAACTCCTCATTTGTATGTGAGGTCTGTTGGATCAGCTTGGGAATATTGGACGCTTTCTGCCAGGTGGTCACTGGGGCTTCCCATGATGTTATTATTTAGCAATGCAAGCATTTTCTATATATGTGTTTTGTTGATATTTTATAATGATGTTTGTATTCTATTTTGTTTTTGTAAACGGGGGTTCGATAAATTAGAGTAGGCCTATAGCCTCAGCGTCCCCTGCGTGGGATGTCTTTTTGTAAAGTGACCGGCTGGTGGAGTGCGTTCAGTGTTACTACTAGGGTTGTTTCGGCAGATCTTTTATGCGGATCAGGGGCGAGTCCTCTTTTAGCGAAGTTGTGGTCTTGATTTTTTGGTCCTGATTTGGCTCGGAAGAGTCCGCTGGACCTAAAGCAGTAACCATGTAATGTATTGTATAGAAAACTGAACCATACCTCGGTATCCCCCAAGAATTCTTCATTGAGAGCACCGAGTTATACATAGTTCCATTTTGTATTTTCAGGCTTAGCTGGAAATATAACTTGAAACAGTCGGTAATCAGAACGAGCCAAATGTCTGTCTGTCGGTCGATTCGTTTGAAGCCATAGTGATAATGATGATTGATGATCGCGATGATGATGATTGATGAAGATGACGATGGATGATGTGATGATGATGGAGGTGGTGGTAGTGGTGGTGGAGGTGTGTGTGTGTATGCGTGTGTGTGTGTGTTCGCTTACTTCATAGATTGAAATGGTGTACTACTCCTCTGACTATAGACAGGTACTTTAAATGTGTGATATTAACTCAGCAAACGATGATGTATTTCAATAACTCATTTTTCACCCCCATCCCACTCCGCTCCACCTTCCCAAGCCCCCCTCCCCCCAAAAAAACAACACAAAAACACCCCAACTGTTAATACTTATTACAACAGTCATCAATACGTTATATTCTATCAATTATCATAACTTACGATGACAAATATTCTCAAAGATCATTTAGATTTGTCACTCTCGTTGCTCTCAACAAATATTTCAAATGTATTGCTTATTTCATTGAATGAAAGGCAGAAAAAGAAAGCAACATGAAGCGCAAATGACTTTGAGTAAACGATCCCACAAGCTGACATTCTAATGGAAAATAGTAATTACTTTGGATTTCTTAAGATCTTGTAAATTGATGGCAACAATATTATTATAGCATCGCTCTTTTACGCCTTCTTCAAAGTAGCCTTTTCATCAAATGTGTTCGCTTTTTGGATGATCGTGATGATGAATGACGATGGCGATGATGATGATGATGAGGATAATGATGATGCTGATTCTGATGATGATGGTGATAATGATGATGATGACGACAACGACAATGCTGCTGGATAATAATGATGATACTTCTGCTGTTGATGTTGATGCTGATTGTGGCGGAGGTGATGGTGATGGCAGTGTCATAATGACGATGATGATGATGGTGATGATGATGATGATGATGATGATGCTACTTCTGCTGATGTTAATGATGATTGTGGCGGAGGTGATGGTGATGGCGATGCCATAATGATGATGATGATGACGATGATGATGACGATGATGATGATGATGTTGATGATGATGATGATGATGATGATGATGATGATGATGATGATGATGATGACGATTTCGACGACGAAGACGATGATGACAATAACAACCGCGAAGTTTAAGACCGAGACAAAAAGTAAATCTAAATACAATGAAACAATACAGCTCCTCTATATTACCTCAAACAAGGAATTTCCACTAGCGTAGATCGTTATAATACATATGAACACTGTTTCCTCGCATGTCTAGTCTCTTTGATACCTCTAAACTCACCTGTCCTTCAAAATCCTTCAGAAGCGAGATGCATGAGGAGCAATATTTTAATACAACTTTCATTTTAACCAGCATACTCCATCTTTCTCTGTCCTCAGCATCCCTGATGGCTTCGCTCAGTGTCAAACCAGTCCATTCTCGAATGTTGTCCTCCCACCTCTTTTTCGGTCTCCCTCTTCTTCTACCTCCTTGCACTGTGCCATGCAGAATGGTCTTTGCAAGGCCTGATGATCTGGTGATGTGGCCATACCATTGGAGTTTCCATTTCTTCACCACTGTGAGCAGGTCACCGTGTTATCCAATGGCTTGTGCGATGGTCTGTCGGACTTCGTCGTTGGTGATGTGTTGAGTATAGGAAATGCCCAGAAGTCTTCTGTAGCACCTCATCTCCATGCTTTGTATTCTTCGTTGTAGATCTGCTGTGAGGGTCCATGCTTCACAAGCATATAGAAAGATGGAGATGACAAGGGAGCGCAGCAGTCTTACTTTGGAATGCAGACTGATGGTCCTGTCTTTCCAAATGGGCTTCAACCTTGTCAGGGCAGCAGTTGTTTGTGCGATCCTGGAGAGGACTTCCTGTCAGGACCCATTGTCTGACACAATGGCTCCCAAATATTTGAAGCTATGCACTGTGTTGAGGGATTGGCCTTGGACTTTGATGTCCGTGTTGATGCAATTGGTGTTGTTGGTCATCATTTTGGTCTTCTCTGCACTTATTTCCATTCCATAAGCTCTGGAGGTGGTGTCAAGCCTCTGTACCAGCTGTTCAAGTTCTTGTTCCTCTCCAGCCAATCCATCAATGTCATCCGCAAAACGAAGATTGGAGATTGCTCTACCCCCTATGCTGACTGTGCCTTCGTGATCTGCAAGAGCATCTGACATGATGCGCTCTAAGAAGATGTTGAAGAATGTTTGAGAGAGTAGGCATTCTTGACGCACACCGATTGTTGTTCTGAACCAGTTCCCGATGACGCTGTTATGGAGGACTGCACTGGTAGCCTTGTCATACAGCCTTTTGATGACTTCAATAATTTTAGGGCTCATGTTGTACACTTTCATTGTTGCCCATAGAGCTGCATGCCAGACTCGGTCAAACGCCTTCTCGAAGTCTATGAACACATGATATAGATGTTGTTGGTGCTGTAGGTATTTATCACAGATTATTCTGTGGTTGAAAATCTGTTCAGTGGTACTTCGCCCTGCCCTGAATCCTGCTTTTTCTTCAGCTATGATTTGTTCATCTTGGGGTTTCAACCTGTTGAGTATTATTTTCAGGAGGACCTTGCTGGGATGGCTGATGAGGCTGATGGTGCGGTAATTTTCACACTCCTGAAGGTTACCCTTTTTGGGAAGAGTGATGACAAGCGACTGGATCCATGGTGTAGGCCACTCCCTACTCTGCCAGACCTTGTTACAGATAATGGTGAGGGCATCAATCATCGCTTCTCCTCCTTGCTTGTAGCAGTTCCGCGGGTATGTTGTCCACTCCCGCTGACTTCCCTTTCTTCAGCGATTGCACTGCTGCCTCAACTTCTTTCCGGAGAATTGGGAGTATTTCTTCTTCTTCTCTGTTCTGGGGACATTCTAGAACTGATTCGTCTCCATTTGGTTTATGGTTGTAAAGGTCAGAGCAGAAGCGCGTCACATCTGCAAATACAGCAAAAATTCAACAAAACCGGACACGATTAATCCATAAGGGAGGGAAAACAATAACAAATTAGTTTATTTTAATAGGTTCACCACTAGTGTTTAATTAAGACACTATGTTTAGATTTATTTATTTATTTATTTACTTACTTATTTTACTTATTTATTTATAACAATCACTTTGAATTTCAAGTTTATGGCAAGTTCATGCTTGACTCGAAACATGCTGTTTTATCATCTTCATTAGTCCCGCAGCTGCTCAGGCTGTTGGGAAAACACGAGGGATGCTGACGCAGAGAGTTTTCGCCACTTCGATATGTTTGCGGCTGTCTTCAACCTGGAGGCGTAGCATGTTCAGCGCCGTCTATGTATTGAGACCCTCTGTCCAGCTCTTCCTTTGTCGTCCTCTGCGCCAGCCCCCTTCTATTGTTTCTTGCAGGATATTTTATATAGTACTGAAATACGTGATATTGGCTGCGTTATTAGGAACAGACTTATAATTATAAGATATTATAATTTTGAAGAACTTTGGTATGTTTCTGTTGATAATAATAATAATAATAATAATAATAATAATAATAATAATAACAATAATAATAATAATAATAATAATAATAATAATAATAATAATAATAATAATAATAATAATAATAATTATTATTATTATTATTACTATCATCATCATATCATCATCATCATCATTTGCTTGAATGTTATTTTTATTTATTATTTTTGTTCATTTCATTTCATGTTCTTAACAACAAAATATCTATTGATTTGTTAAATTAAAGTTAATTTTTTTATCTTCAGTTTTTTTTTCTTTGTTGTCTAAAAATTACATTGTTGTGAACAGACGTGAAATTAAATATTGAATTGCAGGATATTGGTGTTTTTTTTGTGTTTTTTTGCAAGTGTGACATGCCCCGTGACATAGCAAAATCACACTAGCTTCCCTCCTCTTTACAATGGCAAGGATGTTTAAAGATTATTTTTTTATTTATTTATTTGTATTTATTGGCAAGAGGGCGAAGATAGTTGTAAGGCTGTTGTGAGTTTTAATAATAGGTGGTATACACAGGCCGTTTAATCGCTGAAGGCCTTATTAGACCCGTTGAGGGTCTTCATCTTACGACTTCTAAGTCTGCGGCTGTTCATCAGAGCTGCTATCAATACTGCTTGTTGCCTTTGGGTCGAACTGAAACTTCAGTTGAGTAGCTTATACTGGTAATCTGTCAAATGCATATCCAGGCGGCTTGTGAAAACCCCTTGTGCAAAGTTCAAAGGATGCGAAATTTTTTTTTTTGGAATACTGAAGGAAAGACAACAACAATTGTAATCGTATTCGTTTATGTTTGCTATTTGTTCTTATATTGTTCTTCTGTTAGCATAATTATTATTTTCCAAGTCGTTCTCATGATAGCAGCAGTATTTTCACCGTCACTATCATCATTATCATAATCATCATTGTCGTTATTATTATAATCTTCATCTTCGTCATCATCATCATCATCATCATCATCATCATCATCATCATCATCATCATCATCATCATCATCATCATCATCATCATCATCGTCGTCGTCGTCTTCTTCATCTTTTTCTGCTTCTTCGTCGTCGTCATCGTCGTCGTCGTTCTCGTCGTCTTCTTTATCATCGTTATCATCATCATCACCATCATCTTCGTCGACATCGCAAATGTCATTTTTACTTTAAGTACTTCAGCATAACCTTTAAAAAAAATATAGTAATGCCCGAAGAGAGAGAGAGAGAGAGAGAGAGAGAGAGAGAGAGAGAGAGAGAGAGAGAGAGAGAGAAAGAGAGAGAGAGAGAGACAGAGAGAGAGAGACAGAGAGAGAGAGAGGCCGACAGAGAGAGACAGAGGGAAGTCCGTGGTGATAATGGGTTGGGAATAACTATTTCCAAGACACGCTTGTTGACTGTTTACGCACGCACGCGCATTCGAAATAATAAACAACAATATTAACTGTAAATTGACTCTATTAATCAAAATAAGTTTTTTAGCCTCAATTAATGCCAGTGTTGTCTTCCCTTATTGATTTGTAATTACTCTTTATTGCCCATTTTGATTAGGAAATTCTGGGCCCCCTCCCCTGGAAAAGACATAATCGCAGCCTGTCGCGCGCTCAAACACACACACACACACATGCACCCCTATCTATCTATCTATCTATCTATCTATCTATCTATCTATCTATCTATCTATCTATCTATCTATCTATCTATCTATCTATCTATCTATCTATCTATCTATCTATCTGTCTATCTGTCTATCTGTCTATCTGTCTATCTGTCTATCTCTCTATCTATCTATCTATCTATCTATCTATCTATCTATCTATCTATCTATCTATCTATCTATCTATCTATCTATCTATCTATCTATCTTTTGATATATAGGCTTACATATACTTATACATATGCACACGTACAAACGCCTGCGCGCGCGAATCCTAACCTCACCATCTATAATCAAAAAAATATATAACACACTTTAAAAAAAAAAGCTTAACAAATACAGTGAGTGCAGGCTTGAATATTGTAACAAAATATAAGACTATATAGCACAAAATAAAGCACATGCTCTTCTTCAGAGTTGTTGCTACTCCCCGACTTTCATGGCGCACAATGTAACAAAAACGAAATTCTGAAATATTATTGATGTTATTATTATTATTATTATTATTATTATTATTATTATTATTATTATTATTATTATTATTATTATTATTATTATTATTATTATTATTCCGAGAGAGCGAATGCGCGAGCAAGAGAGAGAGAGAGAGAGAGAGAGAGAGAGAGAGAGAGAGAGAGAGAGAGAGAGAGAGACAGACAGACAGACAGACAGACATACAGAAACAGAAATGGAAAGAGAAAGAGAGAAAGACACAGTGACAAAGAAGCAGGCAGGCGTGTAGGAAAGATAATGAAGAGTTTTCCAAGGGAGTAGCACTGGGTGCACATTTGAGGGCATCACTGCTTCGCCCCGCCGCATTTGTCCTTCGCTCTCAAAGAACGTCATTTTCTTGAATAAGAAGAAGAAGAAGAGGAGGAAAAAGAGGAGGAGGAGGAGGAGGAAGAAGAAGAAGAAGAAGAAGAAGAAGAAGAAGAAGAAGAAGAAGAAGAAGAAGAAGAAGAAGAAGAAGAAGGAGAAGCGACACAATTTTGTGCAGAAAACCAGTGATAAAGGCGTCTCGCCTAAAAAGATGGCGATGAAGTTTATTTTATTTTTTATTTACCTTATTGTCCCTTTTTCCACAGGGAAATTCTGGGCCGCCTCCCCTGGGGAAAGCGTAGTCGCAGTCTGTGGCGCGCCCAAACCCAACCTACCTAACATTAGTTGTGATTTTGAAATTTTTGCTGCATTTTTGATAGCATCTTGAATAATAATCCTTAGCAGATACTGACCTCCGTGGACTGAGCAAATAACAGAAAGATTATATCTATCTCCCATTGAAAGCGGAGGAGGAGGAGGAGGAGGAGGAGGAAGAGACTGAAGAAGATAAGGAGCAGATGGTAGTGAGAAGAGGAAGAAGAAGAAGAAGAAGAAGAAGAAGAAGAAGAAGAAGAAGAAGAAGAAGAAGAAGAAGAAGAAGAAGAAGAAGAAGAAGATGATGATGATGATGATGATGATGATGATGATGATGATGATGATGAAGAAGAAGAAGAAGAAGAAGAAGAAGAAGAAGAAGAAGAAGAAGAAGAAGAAGAAGAAGAAGAAGATGATGATGACGATGATGATGATGATGATGATGATGATGATGATGATGATGATGATGATGATGATGATGATGAAGAAGAAGAAGAAGAAGAAGAAGAAGAAGAAGAAGAAGAAGAAGAAGAAGAAGAAGAAGAAGAAGAACCTTAACTAAAAAGCAATGAAGAGAAAATGGCCACTGAAGGATTGATGACAAAGTCTTCAAATAGGAAAACCGGAAAAGTGCATGAATAGAGAAATAATGGACAGACCAAGGTTGTTTCCATTTTGGCCTGTCTGTGATCTTCTTGTTATGCGTGTCGCACGCACACACGCGCATGCACACGCACGGGGATACACACACCTAATTCCTCAATCCCCTCCATCCATGCAACTCTTCTCTACCTCTACATGCTTTCACATACTAACACAAATACACACATGGAGAGCTAGAGAGAGAGAGAGAGACAGAGAGAGACAGAGACAGAGAGAGAGAGATGGAGTCAGAGATAGAGACTGAGACAATGAGAGACATATCGACAGGGAGACAAGTGTCCCTGAGAGACAGACAGACAAGGACAGAGATGAATGGATAGATACGAATAAACATAAAACAAAGTTGACAGGAACAGAGTGGCAAAACGACAGACCATAAGAGAGAGACCTCACGATAGTCACATTGTGTTTCTTTCTCTTCTGCATTTTCATCCTATCTCCTCTTCTTCCTCTTTTCTTCGTCCTCCAGTTATTGCTTTGCTTTCGTATGTTTGCTTGTTTGGTTTGTTTTACAGGCAAAGCAACCTGAGAGGTGAATTTTCCCACACAGCACATTGAAAAAAGAGTTTCAAGAAAAAAACTCAATACTTTTGCTTCCCCCCCTTTCTCGTGTTCTCGCGAACACTTCGCTGGAAAGCGGACATTGGTTCTCAAATTAAAGAGCAAATTGATGTTTTCCAAATGCTTTTCAGCTCAACTTGCCAGCATGACTGCAGCATGGCAGAAGAGACGTTATGGCCATCGTCGTCGTCGTTCTTGACCTTTTTCTTATAATCATCATCATCGTCGTTATCATCATCATCATCATTATCATTGTCACAAGAGGCTAGTTTGGACACTGCAGTAAGGTTTCACGCCTCTAAAAGTTCATCCTTCTATGGCCTTTGTAACTGAAATTCGAGGACGACAAAAGTTGGGTTGGTTCAAAGTATGTGTAGGGAAAATCTTGGCTAGGTAGGCCGTGGCATAATCCAGCTGACCTATATCCATTAGCCCCCACCCTCCCACCCCTCTCCCTATCCCTTTCATCCCCCCCCCCCCCCCCCCCCCCCGCGCGAATGCGCAAAGGTTTATGGGATATCGCGGGCATTAGCTGGCCACTCTGTTAAGGTACGTCAGTCTTTGTCTAAAACCGCACCCGAGAGGACGGACGCGCTGAAAGATCTCTCTCAGCAAAGATCTAAAACTTCTCTGAACTACTCGGACCTCCGAGCAAATTTATTAGAGAATAAGAAGTAATCTTTTTCGTTACGGACTTTTAACTTAGAGACCGGTGTAACAGGCCGGAATATACCCCTGGCTACTTTATACCCTGGGTATAATGTAGCCTAGGCGGGTTTAACCCCCTGGGTATAGATCAGCCTAGGCCAGGTCATACCCCTCGCGCCCGGAATATACCCCCCACCTAAAGAGATTTCACTCATGGGTTTGTTGTACATGACCGTTTGCGTGACCAACTCTCAGGTAACAACCTTTTGCTTGCGTGTAAAACAAAACACACACACAACAAAAAAAAACACCTTAGTGAACTCAGCTAACAGCCTTTTTCTTGCCAAGTATGTTTTTGGTGTCATTTGCTCACAGTTTGTCAAGCAGAATGGAACAGGATCAAAACGAGCAGCTTTTAAAGTTTTTTTCAACAGAAGAAGTAAAAAAGTATCCAGAATACATTTATAACATCAAGAATGTGGCAGACAGGCGAAATGCCAAACAGCGTTTTCGTCAGCTGGCAAAACCATATTCAGTTCATCAAGGAACGCTGGTGCACAACTCGAACGGGAGGATCACGGAGGTTTTACCAAGAAGCAGAGTGGATGCAGTGCTCAAGGCTGTACATGACAATCCTGCTACTGGAGGGCATTTTGGCCGTGATAAAACATTGTCAAAAGTTTCAGAACGGTTTTACTGGAAAGGAATGAAACAAGAGGTGACCAACTACATCAAGGCGTGCAAGACCTGTTTTGCAACCAACGCCAAGATTGCTCATGACGCCCCTCCTCTACATCCAGTACCAGTGCCACAGAAGGTATTGATCATTGTCGTATTCATCTATGCCATAATATTTCACTTAAATACATTATACTCGTTAACTTACATTATCTTCTCATTTTCAACATCATCATCATCATCATCATCATCATCATCATCATCATCATCATCATCATCATCATCATCATCACCACCACCACTACCATCCATCATCAACATCATCGTCGTGGTCGTCGACATCGTTATTACTACATAAATTCCAACTCTGTTTCAGGTTTGGAGTCTAGTCGGCATCGACCTCATTGGCCCACTGCATGAATCAGCCAAGGGTAACAAGTACATCGTGGCTGTAACGGATCACTTCTCCAAATGGTCTGAAGCGGCTGCCATTCCTGACAAAAGTGCTGCTTCTGTTGCTTCTTTCCTGTATTCTGTTGTCTGCCGTCTTGGGTGTATGGAGACGCTTATCAGTGACCAAGGACGGGAATTTGTCAATCAAGTGATTGATAAGCTCATGGCCCACTTCAAATGTGAACACAGAATATCGTCACCCTACCATCCACAGACCAACGGTCAGCGTGAACGGGATAACCGTACTCTGAAAGACGCGCTTTGCAAGCTCGTAAGCGAGGAAGGTACCAACTGGGATGACTTTATCCAGGGAGTACTCTTTGCTTACCACACTTCTGTCCATGCCAGTACCAAGCACACTCCATTTGAAGTCATGTACGGGCGTAAAGCAAGGATGCCTGTTGACTTACCACGTGAAAAGACGGATGATCAAAATGTTACCCTGGATGAAGAAGCCAGTCATAGCATGGAAGACACAGATGAAATGGTACAGACATTGCATAACATTAAGCGTGATGTAATCACCATTGTCGCTAATAACATCAAAGCCGCTCAAAGTCGGCAGAATTTTTTTTTTGACAAACGTCACCATAACTCTCAAACTATATCTGTGGGAAGCATTGTGTACATTAAGAACAGCAAGCGAATTCACAGAATGGGATCAAAAATGGAATCCAGGTGGACAGGACCCTATACTGTTGCTGCTTGTCTGGGTAAGGGGCGCGTAAAACTGATGAATCTGAAAACAAGCACCGTGCTCAAATGCACATACCACATTTCCAATCTGAAGGTTTTTTTTTTTTTAAGTCACCCGAAGAACAAGATGAATCAGAACGCCAGAAGGATGAATCTGAAGAGCCGCCTTCAAAACGCCAGAAGGTCGATTCTGACAACGAGGCTCAACCAGGCCAGGCACAGGATACCCAGTTAGAAAAAGAAGGCGAGCCGGAATCAGCACAATCTCAGGAACTTGCTTGTCTATATTTTAAGCCAGTCCCAGGCCATCAGAGAAGAACAATGGCGGAGGCTCTCAACTTGACAGTACGCAAAAAGATCTCGCTGGGTAAGCAATCAGAACTGCACGCACCTCGACGACTTCATCGTACAAAGGGAGACGGAAACTGTTTCTTCCGTTGTGTCAGTTACCTTCTAACTGGCTCAGAAGAACAGCACCCAATGGTGCGAGATCTTGTGGTCAGTCACATGTACTCGGAATCTGTTGATCAGAAGCTTCGAAATCACGCCGATCAGAACATGGGAGAGTATCTCTCGAATTCAAGGATAGAAGATGATGGCACTTGGGCTACTGATGTTGAAATTCTTGCCACAGCAAACTTACTTGCATATGACATTTACGTCTATACGAAGGTGGGCACCAATATGCGCTGGATGCGATATCCCGCAACGTTTTCATTAAATGATACAAGTGACACTGGCTTCTACATTGAAAACAGAAGCGACCACTTCAATGTGGTTTTAAGCGTTTGACATTCAAGTAGGTGTATTGCTACAATCACACAAAACCCTTGCAGTTGATGGGTCTTGTTCGTGTTTTGTTTTAAGACTGCATTTCAATCAATCAATATTTCATTTATTGTCTGTTCACACATTCAGGTGATATTAGACATTAATTAAGAACAACAACAATATAAATAAAATCACAATTAAGAAACCTTGTAACAAAATGGAATGAAAGGGGAAGAAGGATTTAACACCAAACTATAAAAGTCTACCAATAGGAGTCTGTGCAATAATTTTCACAACTGCTGTTATCTGTGAATGATGTAATACATCATCTAAAGAATGTCCATATTCAGTCAAATGATGTCCTTGGTTTTCATACATTGCATTTAAAACTGGACATTCAAAAAAAATGTGGTAAACTGATATATTTTTGCCACACATACACTGGATATCTGCCGAATATTTAGTATTCCATGAGTTCATTCTTAACTTGTATATTAATTTTGACAACTGTCGTGAACAGTTCGGTATAGTAACCTTGTTAATGCTAGTATCTTGACATACAGCTTTTTCTAATAAGGAATACATTTCATGACAACACATACTCAAATTGTTAACAGAAATAGAATCTAATGATCTTAGCGCTCCCTCTTTGGCTAACTTGTCACATACTTCATTCCAATGAATTCCACAATGTGCTGGAACCCAACAGAAATCAACAACTATACCTCTAGAAAAAATACAATGGATCATATGTTTAATTTCATATATGAATTCATTTCTTACTTTGGAATTACCCTGTTTCAAAGCATACAAAACCGATTTTGAATCTACACAAATCAGTAAACCAAAGAGCTCTAACGGTAAAGTCATAATGTAGTTGAGAGCCATTACAATAGCATAAAGCTCACTCGTAAATATAGAAAACCCCTTTCCTAGATAATATGAGCGTCTTACATTTAATGCAGGAATGATAAAAGCCGATCCACTATCTAAAGAATCTAATACCGAACCATCTGTAAAAATCTTCAAATGGTTTAAATAATTATTTTCAATATGCTCTTTTACCTCAGTAACTAAGAGATTAGTGTAGTCATCTTTTTTAGTTACACTATAATCAATATTAAAATTTGCATTTCTGTGCTCCCATGGTGGAATAGGTGATATTAATGGCATAACGGGAATTGCTGTGATATCAATGTTACACTTTTCAAAAAGATCTTTTGTATAGTTCTTAATTGGCTTCAAGTAATTAATATGTTTAGTTCTTTTTGGATAGTCTTCTGCATCTATAAAAATTTCTTCCTGTACGGAATTAGGGACAGATAAACATCTTAATACGTATTTTGAAGTAGCTAATTGACGTTGTTGGTTAAATGGTAATATTCCAGCTTCTTGGTATGTTTTAATTGTATTAGCATGAACTGGAACACCTAATGCAACTTTAATAGCTCTACTGTCGATGCTTTGTAATTTATTTAATAATGTATTGTTTGATGAAAAGTACACCTCCTGACCATAAACAAGCTTTGAACGGACTAGTGATATTGCTAAATGTAAGAGGGATTTGGTATCCTGACCCCAATTTTGTACACTAATAATTTTTAATAAATTTAGGGATTTTCTTGCCTTTGTTATTAAATGTTCAATATGTAATTTCCAGTTTAATTTAGAAGTTAGCTGAACACCAAGAAATTTAACCTGTTTCTTGTATATAAGAATCTCATCATTTAATTTTAAAACAGGTAAACATTTAGGATTAATACCATTATTAAACAGCATTAAAAACGTTTTTTCAGATGACAATTCCAGACCATTATTTTTCATAAAGAGATTAAGGTTTTTCAGTTCTTCTTGAAACAGTTTTTGTACATGTGTTATTACTCTCTGCTTTGTATGTTTTCGAATAGATGTATTAATCCACATGGCAATATCATCAGCGTACTGAACAACATTTAATGGATTAGAAATAACAGTGGGAAGTTCGTGAATAAGTATTGAAAACAATAATGGTGCAATTATAGAGCCCTGAGGAATTCCCATGTCAATGTTATGATAAGATGAATAAGTGTTTCCTACTCGTGTACATATAGATCTGCAATTTAAATAATTTTTTATATAATTATACATATGACCACTTATTCCAATATTTTTTAACTTATATAACAATCTTGCATGCCACACACTGTCATATGCTTTTTTGACATCGAAAAATGCAGCAAGAGTACTTTTTCTATGAGCAAACTGTTTTTTAATATGACTAGTTAATTTCACCAAATGGTCAGTTGTGCATCGACCTTTTCTAAATCCTGCCTGATTTTTAGGAATTACGTTGTTCTTTTCACAAAAATATGTTATTCTTTTCTGAATTATTTTTTCAAATACTTTCCCTACATGTGAGTTCAATGCAATTGGTCTATAATTAAGAATTGAGGAACGAGATTTACCTTGCTTATGTACTGGAATAACTACTGACTTCTTCCAGATAATAGGGAGAGTTCCACTCTGCCAACACTGTTGGCATAATGAATGTAGTATTTTTTTCCATTTCAAAGGCAAATGCGTTAATAATTGATATGACATTCCATCAATCCCAACTGCAGTCTTGTTTGATGAAAATGATTGTAAACAGTCTAAGAACTCTTCAAATTCAATAGGGGCATTTATAAAATGAGAATTATTTGGCAAAGGGTCTTCATATTCTTTCTCATTTTCTTTTTCTTTTCTTAATTGTTGTACTGATGGATCAAGACTTGATGATAAAGAATATTCTGCAAAAATCTTTACAAAAGCATCAGCCTTCTCTTTAGCACTTGGAAAATTATTATTGCTTAATTTAATTGGATACGACTGAAGTTTAAATCCATTTTTCATTTCTTTTACTTTTTTCCATACCTTTTGCATATCCTTTGACTCTGAAACCTCTTTAACACAAAATTCAGACCAATACTGTTTTTTTGCCTTAGCTATAACCCTATTACATTGTATCTTAGCATATTTCATCTTTGTGAAATTTTCTTCCGTTTTATTTTTAATCCAATGCTTATATAAGTCTTTTTTAAAATTTACAGCTGTTTCACATTCACTGTTCCACCAAGAATTTCCAGAATGGTTATTTAGTTTCTTAGATTTACACTTTGGTATATATTTTTCTGCTGCTGTTAATATATTATTTCTAAAATTTGAATAAAACACATCTACATCATCATGAATAATACTGTCAGTATCGATGGCATTGAGATGTGCTTGAAAATCTTCCCATATTGCAAATTTATATTTAAATTTAGGAATGATGTCTTCTGTTTTATCATCTTTATCATAATCAACATCCTTGAGCTTAATAATAATTGGTATATGATCACTTCCTAGACAATCGTCTAGCGGAGACCAAGTGCAAGTTATTGCTAAGTCAGGTGTTGTAAATGACAGATCAATTGCCGTGGGCCTGTGGTATGAAACATCAGGGATTCTTGTATACTGACCGTCATTTAAGAGGCATAATTTAGAGTCCAAAATATTTTCAACTAAACGGCTACTTGTTACTATAGTACAACCTGGCTCCCACCACGGCGAATGCGCATTAAAGTCCCCCATTATTAACCACTTAGCATTTGAATTTACTAATGTTTTTAACCAATCTGTATTTTCTTCTTTCGGACCTTCTGGTAAATATACAGACAAAACATTTAAAACAATATGCTTGTTAATTTTCAACAATGCAGCAGTACTATAAATATTCTTTAGTGACGTAGGTACAGGCGATGGAAATAAGCAATAATCTAAATCACACCTAATATATAAAGCTGTCTGTACTTTTCTTTTGTCATCGAATTCAAGAGCATGAAACAAAGGAGGATAATAATAATTCTTTAACTTAGGGAGCCTCTTCGGGTCAATATTCAATGACTGTAATGCTAGAACGTGAAAATTCTCATCCGCTATATATTTTTCAAAATATAATAAATTTGTACCCAGTGACCTGCAGTTCCACTGGAAAAATGTTATTTCATTTTGCTTCATAATTATTCTAACTTATTGAACTTACACTTACTTTTAATGAGGAATAATATAGTCTGTATTTATTTATTTTAACAAAAAATGCGTTTGTATTATAATTCTTCATGAATAATTTACATGTTATTATTTTCGTGTAATTATGTGTTGGTTTGTCTTATTCACTTTTTGGTAAATGTGAAATCCAGTCTTTGTATTTTGCATGATATTTAGTAGAACTGCCAGTTTTTGTTCCACCAATTTTCCCTTCGACGATCATTCTTTGATCTAACTTTTTCCCATAGGAGCCAATTCAGGTGACGCCCAATGTTCTTCGCCAGGGTTGCTGTAGCTCTTCGGTTGGGGTGTACTCCATCAGGACAATCATACTTTGAGATATTCTCATGTTGAAGGAATGAAATGTTCTTGATTTCAAACAATTCCGACACCAATACAGCATTAAATAGACATCTTTTTCTCTCCAAATCCTGATGACCAGTTGGCGCTATTTTGCTTACTACGAACTTGGTCAAAGGCTTCTCTGTGACAACCTTTTTGATCTTGGTAGCCAAGTTCAATGCAGCTGCTCTCGGCTCATTCTTTTTCAAATCGTTGAGCCCCACGTGAATAACGGCAGCATCAATATGATCCTCAATCGTAGTTGGAACGTATTCTGCAGTGAACATCTTCTTGTGTACAGGGTTCTTGTCAGCCGATATCTCTTCAAGGATTTTCGATAGATCTTCTGTTGCAGATGCCTTCTTGTGAAACGCATGGAACCCGTACGATCTTCCAAGCCTTTTTCCATCAACATTTCTGATCACAGAATCTCCTATTACGGGTACTTTCGGAAGCTCCGCGCTTTTATTCAAGTGCACATGGTCTTTTTTTTCTTTAGTCGTCATATCTTTCATGACGTCATTCTCTCTGGCATCCATGACGTAACTTTTACTTTTTTCCGATTTCTTTCTTCTTGTTACCCCTGATGGCAGACCTGGGGTTGACATCGATTTAGACTGAGAAGCAGACCTGGAACTTGTGGAAGACGCGACCTCAGCATAAGATCGGGCGAAGATGGGGGTTAGTAGCGGTTTTTCCATGGTCGGAACGTTGTTGCCACTGGCTACCGTAGGTTTAGATTGTTTGTCCTTTCCCTGCTCCCTCACCAAACCCTCTATCGCCATCATTCGCTCTTTTAAATCGGCCATCATTGAAAAAAGTGCATCGCAACTAACCTGATCATCTTTGGAGTTACTGAAAAAATAGTGTTCTTCGGTTTGGACAATCACCTCTCTGGTATCTTTTTCTACCCCAAAGCCAATCTTGACCCATCGAATCATATTTTTGCAGAAAAGGGCCCACTTCGCCATGAGATGGCACATCCAAATAATGCACTGCATTTTTACACACAAATGCTTATCAATATTCCTCAGATTATTCATTTATATTTCCAAGAAATGTCGAAAAACAATGGATGTGTTTTCCTAGCCCAGCTGATGATTTGGGACCGGAAGTGACCCCCCAAAAAACTGCAAAAAAAGACTGCATTTATTTAATAAAAAATTAAAGTTTATTTAAATTTTCAGTGGTATCTATCTATCTATCTATCTATCTATCTATCTATCTATCTATCTATCTATCTATCTATCTATCTATCTATCTATCTATCTATCTATCTATCTATCTATTTATCTGAGTGCATCAGAACAATTACAACACATAAATTCTCTTCCGTAGTGGGGGGGGGGGTTATAATGGGCAGGAGAGGGTTAAACGAGCCTAGGCCAGATAATACCCAGGGGTATAGTCTGGGCTAGGCCAGTTTATACGGGGGCATAGTCTGGGCTAGGCCAGTTTATACCCTGGGTATACTTGAGGCGGGGTATAATCTGGCCTGCTACACCGGTACAATTGCAGTCAGCAACCAGTGTGGTTCCCTCAGATGCTCAGAAGTCAGTTGTGGTGCCAAGTTGTACAGCGGGCTCCCTTGTTGTTACGGTCAAGGTTCATGCCACGACACACCCGGCATGGATGGCACAGTGATGGTGAAGCTCGAAGATGCCACTACCAGTATACTAAGACATACACAAGAGTAAATTATAGCATAAGTTACCAACCAACATAGGACAGATACACACATACTCTTCTGCATCCCAGTGAATGTTTCTACCCTTCTCCGATCTATTTCTACTCAAGCTTGTCACAAAATATCTCCCTTTATCATAATTGAAATTATTTTGTCTACATTATTTTACTTTATTATACATTGTGAACAATTTAATTTTAATTTATGAATTATTTCCATTTACAACAGTTGATAACAACTAATCAAATCCCATTTATAAATGCTATATATTTTCTTAAACATCTACAAAAAATCGTTTTCATTTAAATTTTAATTCTTTTTAAAATGCTAGCAAAGAATTAACCTTGTCATGCATAAATCATTTCTCTTCACAAACGTTAAAAATAATTATCAAATATAAATTATTTATTTCCCCGCGCACAAAAGCATAGTACTACTTTCTTCGCTGAAATTTTCTTTTCGTTACATAAAATATATACATGTTTATACAAAAGCGCTTGCACTAAGCTAAGTTCAAGTTCCCGGAGATTGCCGAATGCGACTGAAAACTCAACGGAAATTCCCGGGAACCCACTCCTACAAACATCTAAAAGTTACTGGGGGGGTTGAATTGAAATTGATCGATTGCCTTTTGTAATTGCTGGCACTGCATATTATTACTTGATCTTGTGATTGGATAAAATTCCGCACCAGGAGATAGCATACATTCAGACCCATCTTGTGGTCCTCCTCTACGTCACAAACGGGAAAGCCCGTTTTAGTCGTTTGACCTCAAATTGAATGTTTCATGGTTTGTCGGCCGTCATGACCGTAAAAATACTTTCGCTGACAGGCACCACAAATGTGACTACGGTTAAATTTGCTTCAAAATTATAGGTGAGATCCACTTTAAGCTGTACTGAGGTACTATCCATTTTCTTATACCATAGTAAAAAGAAAAGCAAAACTAATATAATGATATAATTCTCCTTTTTCAATCTTTTAGTCTTAGAATGCCACTGTTGTTTGCTTCAGAATGAGTGCAACCGGAGGACCCCACAACCTACTTCACCCCGCTTCACCATCACTTCTTCTCTCTAAAATTATTTATGAAAGGTGCTTATGTGCCTCACGGTGGAATTGTATTCCTTGGGCATAAATCTAAATCTATTCTCTCTCTTCGTCTCTGTGTCTCATTCTCTCTCTCCCTCCTTCCTCCCCCCTCTCTCTCTTTCCCTATCTCTTTCACACACACACACAAACACACCCACACACACACACACACACACCCGCACACACCCACACCCACACACACACACACACACACACACACTACCACCAGCATTATTTAATCTTTGTTCCATCGAAATAAACAACCTGAAACGTCTCAGCTTACATCAATGTTTATGGTAGCTTGTTATATTGTTGATAGTTTTCTATCTTGTCTTGTATCGCCGAGCTCGTTGACCCATACCGCCGTTTTTGAATGACGGGTATCATAATGTGAAGACCGACGCCATCCGTTCGGAGTATGAGTAATAAAAAAAAAACAACTGAACTGCAATACAAGATGGCAAAAGCCATTCACAAGTGTTTTTAGACACTCCCACGCTTTATTTTATTAATTTCTTTGTAAAGTCTAAAATCACTTAATTTGTGAACACACTTTAAATATATTGATTGGCATGAATTGTACACTCACACGCGGGCACACATACACACACACACATACACACACGCACACAGAGGACAGAAGGAACGACAAAGTGAATCCAGACTACCACCTATATATATTTATTATGCAAGTATGATAAAGCGGCGGTAGAACTATCGTATAATCATGCCTGAAACATCGCATTATCGTTATTTCCAAACTAGTTTGCATAATTATTAACATCTCCGATATTCCATTTTGCACTAAACAATTTAATGGAGGTGGAGGGAGGGGAGGGGGGGGGAAACGACCTTGTAATTGATACTCAGAAGTCATGGGGAAAGGGGGGTTGGGAGATGGGAGAGGGGGTATACTAGGGTGCATTCAATCCACTAGTATTGATCTCCTAGCTACAAAATCTAGAAGACTACGTGCATAAAACAACACAATGTGACTGACTACATTTTAAAGTTGGACAACCATTTCTGTGTTTCTCCATTTCTCTGTTAAACAGTTTAATGTTGTTTTGTAAAGTTGGAGAAACATTTCTGATTTTGGATGAGAGTGTAAAACGAGGTCTAGTCTGTGCACGCACGCATTCCATCGCATGGACTTTAAAATCTCCTGACGCTCATGTCCTAGGCGGGTGAGTACCGGCTACACAAATACACCCAGCACGCACTAGGTCCTTCTCCCCATTTACAGTCGCTCAGTATTGTGCTCAGTCATCTCAGACCATGCGCCCAAAGGTTGCGGGTTGGCGCCTCGGACGGCTTGAGATAGATCATGTATCGACCAGCGCCTTGAGCAGCTCTTGAGATGGAAAAGTGCTATATATAAGATTGATTAACAGCAATAAACAGTGTTTATTTTTACGAAAACCTGTAGGGTTGTACAACTAGGAACGTATTCAAACGTTACTCTAATCTACAAAACTACCATGGATATGAGTGGGTTTACATTTTTGCACTCGTACATGCATATGTACCGTAGTACGCTGCATTAAATCAATTCAGACAAACCGCAACGGCAGAGAATTTTTTTCTTCTGGTTTTCTTCTCCTTCACTTCCGGTTCTGCATCCCTCTGCAATCAAGTCCTACTATACCCCGAAGAACTGGACTAAAACGTTTTTAGGTGATGGCATGACACGTTTATCATGACTTATTCGTGAGTCTGACATAAAACACAGATCCAGGGACCTCATTGATGTCTTTGTTCCCTTCTAAATAGGCTACGTGTAAAAGCACGGCTCCCACTCTTGATGGTAATGTGTCTTTGCACTAAATCAACGTAAAAAGTTAGATTTAGCGCTCGTGATGATGATAGCCAAAACGTGTACTTTGCCACATGAAATGCTAATAATGTGTGAACATCAAAACCTCAACCCACCTATGGCGTATGATACTTTATAGTGTAGGGCAACAAACAGTTCAGTGTCAAGTTAGAGTATTTTAACTCTAGTAGCTTGTAGCTACCCCTTGGGGTCATGAGCAATCTTGCCACTGTAGATTGTTCTAACCTATAAAGGGAAAAGTGAAAGCCCCAGTTGAAACCAATTCACTGCGGCAACAGTACCCCCGTTGGGGTGCCGGGGGTTTCAGTATAAACAGTATCCCCACTTTCTGGAAATTTAGTGCTTTAAATTCCCACTGTCGCTGTCTTCCTCATTTACTCTTTCCCATTCCTGCTCTGTCCTATCACTCTGCTATACTATCTTCTTCTTCGCTAGATCAATGATCTACCTTTTTTTCTTGAAAACTCTTCCTGGACAAGACTCCTTGTTTGTGTATGAGGTCTGTTGGATCAGCTTGGGAGTGTTGGACGCTTTCTGCCAGGTGGTCACTAGGGCTTCCTATGATGTTATTATTTAGCAATATAGGCATTTTATATGTATATGTTTTGTTGATAATTTATAATGATGTTTGTATTCTATTTTGTTTTTGTAACCGGGGGTTCCAGTAGTTGGGGTAAAGCCTCAGCCGTCCCCTGCGTGGGATGTCTTTATTGTAAAGTGACTGGCCGGTGGAGGGCGATCAATTTTCCCACTAGAGTTGTTTCAGCAGATCTTTTATGCGGATCGGGGGTTGTCCGGTCCTGATTTGGCTCGGAAGAGTCCGCTGGACCTAAAGCAACAATCAATCAATCAATCAATCAAAACTCTAGTAGCTTTCTTTCTGCGACTGTTTCATTGGATCTGTTGTTGTTGTTTCTTCAATAAACATGTTTTAATGACAAATTATGCATGTTCAAACTGTGCAATACAGATCTATAGCACATGTCATGTTCACACAAATCACAATTTACAATTATAACTTGAAGCAATTTGTCGCAGTAAATATCATTTATCGCATGATAAATATCGCATTTTTGTAGCAGTCTAAACAGGTACAATTGCAAATCAGACCATGTACATATATGAATGTTTGAACGTAAAAATACAAGTTTCATTATAGAATAATTGCTGTTATTGATTTTAGAAACATTACTGTTGTTGTTGCTGTTGTTGTTGTTGTTGCTGTTGATGTTCTCGTCGTCGTCGTTGTTGTTGTTATTCCAGTGCTCAAGAACAGGAATGATTGGTGAGTTCGGTCCACTTTTGTTTTTACTCTGGGTGGCGCTGTAGGGCCTCAACAATGTTTTCGTTGAGAAAGCACTACGCCGTATAAAGTGTGTTCTCCTGGGTTGTTTTTTTTCTCTCTCTCCCCCCCCCCTCTCTCAATCTCTCTCTTACCCACTTTCCCACACCCACACACGCAGGATGGTATCACGCTTTTTCTTTATTCGATCATCCATAGAGATCGCTATTTTTTTTTTTAAATCTAGATTGACTGCATAAACTATTATTATTGAAAGGAGGGAGGAAACCGGAGTACCCCGAAAAAAAATCCTCGGTGTCCGGAAAAGTCTCGAACCCATGCGGGGGTTCGAACCCGAAACCTTCCCATAGGACGCCAGCAACATATCCTCTTTGCTAACAGACCACCCCTACAGACTCGAAATGATTGAGATTACATGTGAGTGAGAGAGAGAGAGAGAGACAGAGAGAGAGAGACAGAGAGAGAAAGAGAGAGAGAGAGAGAGAGAGAGAGAGAAAGAGAGAGAGAGAGAGAGAGAGAGAGAGAGAGAGAGAGAGAGAGAGAGAGAGAGAGAGAGAGACTGGAGGATGAAATGGCCCAGCGTGAGTGGATGGGTTTGTTGTCGGTGGGTGAACAGTCATACTAAAGGGGTTTATGCCCATCTATATTGGTACTAAACAATGTACGCACGCTCGATTTGTCGTGCTGAACGCGAGCTGATGTGCAATAAAGATGGCATGCATCGAGGCGTGAACCGCGTTACGTATTATTCTCTCTATCAGTCCATTGTTGGCGGGGTCTTAAAGGCTCAGGTTGACGGTCACCGTTCATTTATCATGGTATTGGTCGGACTGCCAACCATAATATACACAAAGAATGCCAACCACTACGAACACTAATACCTAACGATGCATGCCACTCCAAACAATCAGGGATGTTAAGGGACTCAAGGTCTTCAAAGATTGCTTTTGACGAAACCGGGTTTATCTAAACATTGGCGTTGTTATTATATTACACGATGATAAAGTAGGTTTTCCTTGCTCAAACACATCGCTAACGTTTGGATTTTCTTTTTTTCTGGCCTGACATGGGAGTGAATTCCCATGTTTAACGGTACACCAATACAATAGCCGTGTGGCTATTTCTGAATGTACCACGCGGGGTCTGGAGTATGGAAGGATATATTATATCAACCTAAAACGAAAAGTCTTGCCGTAAACTGGGTCTTGCACAGCCGTTAAACAATTTGCAATAATTAATAATAGTAATACAATTTTTGATAAATGACAACAGCATAAACAATAATTATATCTATCTATCTATCTATCTATCTATCTATCTATCTATCTATCTATCTATCTATCTATCTATCTATCTATCTATAATATATATATATATATATATATATATATATATATATATATATATATATATATATATATATATATATATATATATATATATATATATATATATATATATATATAACATAAAACACTTTTTAAACGACAACATGTTATTCACTCAATTTGAATTGCCAAATTTTCGGTTTTAATAACCTTCTTCAGGGCATTACAATGTCAGCGTGATAATGTACAAAATATATTTATGTATATTTATATATGTATATTTCCCAAAAGTAAGTAGTTTGCGACATAAATGGTATCGGAGAGAGTAACAGATCTATAATTGTTCTATAATAGCGTCTGCTATTGCGATCAACCCATTCGCAAGGGAGGTAAGCCATAAAAGTGGCTTATAAGGTTATATAGGAGTTTTCCGTCTGGGTATAGTCTGTGATTAAACGCAATATTAAATTTTCATAAACGTGGACATTTAAAATATATTTAAAGGAAGAAATAAAAAAGAACTCATCTCTCAAGGAAAAGACCAAAATGTTCGCTTTTCGAAAACCTTTTTCAAGTGTAAAATATTGGCGAAATATGCAATAAAGAACATCACGCACAAATATGCACAAATATTTTTCTCGCTACATTCAATAAATTAATCGAATTACCTCGTGAATCCATCATCTCTTTTTTCCGGATAAGCTTTCGTTTAAGAGAAAACTTTATACATAGAAAAAAAAGCACACGAAGTTATAAAACAAAAAATTACTCCACCTCTCCCCCCTCCCCCACCCCCACCCCCCAAAAAAAGATTTTTAAAAAAGATTAAAAAAAGTGAAAAAGAAAAGAATATTAATAAATTAAAGAAAACAGAATACATTATATCACACCTCACATACATGGATAACAATTATTCTAAAACATTTTCGGGGTATCACAATAAAGTTGCTATCACAACAATCCAATGATCTTCAATCGGATGGAGTTAAAAAGTATTTTTAATTGATTG
This sequence comes from Oncomelania hupensis, assembly GCA_036898135.1. Taxonomy (NCBI): domain Eukaryota; kingdom Metazoa; phylum Mollusca; class Gastropoda; order Littorinimorpha; family Pomatiopsidae; genus Oncomelania; species Oncomelania hupensis. The sequence goes on along the minus strand of CM072514.1, from coordinate 64,968,637 downwards.
TTTTTAAATTTCCGGTGGGTGGGTTCGTGAGGGGGGAGGGTGTGGAGTTGGGGGGATATCTAATATCACGAAGACATTACATTTTGAAAAAAACTAAACTTTGTATAGACATAGTCTTTTATTTTTTAAGGGAATTTTTCCAGTTTAAAAACAGTGGTTTACATCGCTATTGATTAATGTTATTCTTTCTTGTTGTGAAGAGGTGTGACCAAGAGTTTAAGAACATCGATCAACGCATCACAAACAGTTTGTCTTCAAAGGCTTGCCTACAATTATTATGCACAACAATTACCCGCAACGCACTCACATTTGTTATTCTCTTCAAAACCCCTTGGGGTCATGAGCAATCTTGCCACTGTAGATTGTTCAAACCTATAAAGGGAACAGTGAAAGCCACAGTTGAAAACCTGTCTTTCCTTTATAGGCAAGACGCTTCACTGCGGCAACAGTACCCCCGTTGGAGTGCCGGGGGTTTTCAGTATAAATAGTATCCCCACTTTATGGAAATTTAGTGCTTTAAATTCCCACTGTCGCTGTCTTCCTCATTTACTTTTTCCTACTCCTGCTCTGTCCTTCACTCTGCTATACTATCTTCTTCTTCGCTAGATCAATGACCTACCTTTTTTCTTGAAAACTCTTCCTGGACAAGACTCCTTGTTTGTGTATGAGGTCTGTTGGATCAGCTTGGGAGTGTTGGACGCTTTCTGCCGGGTGGTCACTAGGGCTTCCTATGAATGTACTATTTAGCACTATAGGCATTTTATATGTATGTGTTTGGTTGATGATTTATAATGATGTTTGTATTCTATTTTGTTTTTGTAACCGGGGTGTTCGCGTAGTTGAGGTCAACCCTCAGCCGTCCCCCGCGTGGGATGTCTTTATTGTAAAGTGACTGGCCGGTGGAGGGCATTCAATTTTCCCACTGGGGTTGTTTCAGCAGATCTTTTATGCGGATCGGGGGTTGTCCGGTCCTGATTTGGCTCGGAAGAGTCCGCTGGACCTAAAGCAACAATAAATCAATCAATCAATCAATTCTCTTCAAAGCAAAGAGACAAATGTAAACTCGTGCGAGAGACAAACTGAAATGACATCACAATCAATAACAGATTTCCACCAGAGAGCAATTGGATTGTATACGGTATGTTTTGTATTGTTACTGTGTTAGCAATTTATATGTTATCACCATTCACTTGACGCAGTCATTTGCCAATACGATCCTCAACTGAAGTGTGTATGCCAGAGGACGCACCGTAAGAGAGGCAGAACAAAACTGGTTAGAATGCGATTCTCTCTCCATTGTCAGTCTTGTTTGATATCTTTCTTGTGCTTCTCAAACTGTGTTTGGGTCTGTCACTCATTGTCACTACTGTATTACTCAGTTTAATAATATTTAGTAATTCATTGTAAATTGCGTGAGAATGAATGACTAAATTAATAATAATAATAATAATGATAATAATAATAATAATAATGATAATAATAATAATAATAATAATAATAATAATAATAATAATATTAATAATAATAATAATAATAATAATAATAATAATAATAATAATAATAATAATAATCATAATAATAATTTTATCATTTAATAATAATTTTAATTTTAAAAAATTTTAAAAAATTTTTAAAAATATTATTATTATTATTATTATTATTATTATTATTATTATTATTATTATTATTATTGTTATTGTTATTATTATTTTTATTATTATTATTATTGCTGTTGTTGCTTTAATTATTATTATTATCATTATTATTATTATTAGTAGTAGTAGTAGTAGAAGTAGTAGTAGTAGTAGTAGTAGTAGTAGTAGTAGTAGTAGTAATAGTAGTAGTAGTAGTAGTAGTAGTCAGTTTATCACGGTTTTGTATTTTGCTTATTTATTTCTAATTCGCTCATTTCTTGTATGTTTTGTTGTTGTCGTTTTACAATCGTCCAAATTGTGTTGTTTCCTTGGAAAAGACACTTTACTCCCGTTTCCTATTCCTTCGGATGAGAGTATAAACCGAGGTCTAGTCTGTGTCGCATACATTCCATCATAACGAGCTTTAAAGTTCCTGACGCTCATGTCCTAGACGGGTGAGTGCCGGTGACATGAACACACCCAGCATGCACCTAGGTCCTTCTCCCCCATCCCTGGCTGCCCAGGATTATGCTCAGTTGTCTGGAGCGTTATTAAGATGCGCCCAAAGGCTGCAAGTTGGCGCCAAGGGCAGCTTGAGTTAGATCCTGTACCGGCCAGCGCCTTGAGCAGCTCTTGAGCTGGAAACGCGCTATATAAGAACGATTAAATAAATCAAATATTCAATAATTGTTTGGGCAGCACTCACACAAACCTATGGAGCTTTTGTGCGCCATGATTGATGTTTCTCTCCTTGTACTATTATCTAGTTTGCTGAATACATTTATGTTTAGACTAAGTGAGGCAGAATAGCTGCATTGTGCTCAGTCGATGCGCCTAAGGCTTGAAGGAAGTAAGCGTCTTGGGCGGCTTGAGATAGATCATGTATCGGCCAGCGCCTTGAGCAGCTCTTGAGCTGGAAAGCCGCAATATACGAACGATTAAATTATTTTTAAAAATAAATCAATCACTAAAAAACTTAAAACTCATGAACAAGCGAAACGGATAGAAAATTGTAGATCCGTACAACCTAGCCTTCTGAACTCCTTCCTTACAACGGTCAAAGTTGTGGACAGGTAAAACAACAACAACAACAACAACAACAACAACAGAAGGTTTGCAGGCGTGTCATGTACATTCATTATAGATTGGATGGAGGAATACCGGTCATCCTTTCGATCTTGCACTTTAGTTTGTATTATGTTTTCGACTCGTGACCCTTTCGCTCTCCAGGACCACCATTCAATGGATTTGAAGTAAAGAGTGGTCGAGGGAGGAGGAGGAGGAGGGGTGGGGGGGGGGGGTTGAAGCAAAACCAAAGCAATATAGAAGAAGACTCCACTAACAGTTTGGGGAGATCAAGGTGTTTTCAGATTTTATATGGAGGTAGTGCATTTAGGGTCTCGGTTGTGCGAAGATCAAATGGGCGAGAACAGCTGCAAATTGCCTCATCTTCTCCTCTTGTCAACACCGCTTACTATTTTCAGCGTCAGGATTTTTTTGTGTGGTCATCCACAGGGAGAAACGTTCATACAAAGTCTGAGCATTGGAAATCAAAGTCTTAAAGTTCATCTGAACTTTTGTTCAGCATGAAAAAAATACTTTTTAAAAGTCTAATTAACGCTATAAGAGTAACAGATGTTTTATCTGTTAAATGCTGTATTTATTTAATTTGTATATAGATGGTTTTTGCGGTGTTTGATTCTAATGCCGTTGTATCAGAAGCACAGATTTAACTGCCTTGCAATACGTAATCGTGATAGCTTACGAGAGTGTACTGTACATGCATGCACTCACGGTTGGACACAGTTGTACTATATGACGATATTGATCAATTCATAGGCACATGTACGTATAGTTACACTGCGTAGCAGAGACTAGCCGAGGTTAACCATCGCCTCTCCGCTAATCTCTGCGGCGGGTCAGGAAACCATTGCAGGCTTTTGTTGAATAACTACATCATCGCATCGCCATCACGCACCCGTCTGGCAGTGGAAACGAAGAGGAAGACTTTTGTCGTTACGACAACCTGTCTATCCTATCCTATTATATCCAGTAATTTGAAAGTAGCTGGGGCACCACAGATGATCGTTTAACCAGCATACTCCGTCTTTCTCTGTCCTCATCAATCTTGATGGCTTCGCTCAGTGTCAAGCCAGTCCATCCTCGAATGTTGTCCTCCCACCTCTTTTTTGTCTCCCTCTTCATTTGCCTCCTTGCATCGTGCCTTGCAGAATGGTCTTTGCAAGGCCTGATGCTGTGGTGGCGTGGCCATGACATCGGAGTTTCCGTTTCTTCACCACTGTGAGCATGTCATCGTGTTGTACAATGGATTGTGTGAGTGATGGTCTGTCGGACTTCGCCGTTGGTGATGTGCTGGGTATAGGAAGTGCCCAAAACGAGATGTCTTCTATAACACCTCATCTCCATGCTTTGTATTCTTCGTAGTATCGTTGTAGGTCTGCTGTGAGGGTCCATGTTTCGCAAACGTATAGGAAAATGGAGATGAAAAGGGAGCGCAGCAGCCTTAGTTTGGAGTGTAGACTGATGGTCCTCTCTTTCTAAATGGGCTTCAACCATGTCATGGCAGCAGTTGTTAATAAATAATAATAATAATAATAATAATAATAATACCGGATGCTAATACGCGCTTTACTTCGAATGATTTCAAACTCAAAGCGCGGCGACCTATACCAACATACACGCTCACGTGGAACAAATATATTACAGACACACAACAAGGACAACAGTATACAAGGCATACACGTGGTGTAAAGGCAGGGAGATCGCTATTAGGAAACTGAAAGTTAAATAGTTTTGTATTTTTTAAAGATTAATTTGACTGCATCCAATATTATTTTGAAGGGAGGGAGGAAACCGGAGTGCCCGGAGAAAACCCTCGGTAAATAATAAGCCTGTCTAATACGAGGCCTGCTAAATTGATGCTGAGACTTGTGAGATGTTCTCAGTGAATATCAGCCATGCTGTGTGGAGGAGTAATCGATTATCTAGCACAGATCTTATACTACGGTTATAAGAACTATACAACACCACAATGACATCAACGCATTCGAGCGTTTCCGAGCTGATTTCCGTCAATTTTCGGCTAGATAGAAGCTTATCAACAAGGTTTCGACTCCATAATGCAGACTAATAAACTCTTCTGTGATCCTAGTAATCAATGTACAGGTTTGAAAGGAAAAAAAAGCGTCACATTCACTTTAACATTATTGGCGTTTCGTGTGCACACGCAGACCTGAAAAGAGAAATGAACTTCTGGTTGATGACCGCTTGGCACGCATTCCAGATATCTTGGAAATTTCTTGTGGGTAACTGTAGCGACGGCTGGATAGCGTGCGTTTGTGAACTGTACGCACGAAAGAGAGAGAGAGAGAGAGAGAGAGAGAGAGAGAGAGAGAGAGAGAGAGAGAGAGAGACTCAGACTCAGACTCAGACTCAGAACATTTTATTTACCCAAAGGATTAACATTTTAGGCCGAGGCATAGTCTTCCAACGTGTCCTTTGCATTCTTACACATCCACACGCATTCTGCAAAGAGAGAGAGAGAGAGAGAGAGAGAGAGAGAGAGAGAGAGAGAGAGAGAGAGAGAGAGAGAGAGAGAGAAACATACATAGAGAGACAGAGAGAGACAGAGAGAGACAGAGAGAGAGAAGATAAGATAATTTTATTTTGCAGGGGTAAAAGAGTAAGCGCTGGATGCGCTCTTTTACATCTTGCCCTTGGGGCTTTAACAATAACTATTACATACAACTCAATGTTATAACATTCACATCATGGAACAATAGCAAATAAACAAAGTCATCATTAGATAAAACATTTGCAAACAATTGAAATCAAATTATTGTTAATATCAATCAACAACATTAACAATTAATGTGTATTTAATTTGTAATGTGTTTTAAGAGACCTGTTCTAAATGATGCGAAGTTAGATGCTGGAGTGCGGAGATCTTCAGGAAAGTTATTCCACAACGTGCAACCAAAATAAGCTAGACTAGTTTTGAAGCGATCAATTCTTGGAATTGGAACATTTAATTTTGTGGACGATGTGGTAGTTTTTTTGGGGGGGGGAAAAAAGAGAAGTTGTTGTATCAATTTGTATTCATCAGATTAACATCAGTTGTACTGATATCAAAAAAGAGAAGAAAGATAGGAGGTGCATTGTTAGAAAGGACCTTGTGCATGAAAACACCTTTATTAAATTTTAGTCTGTCGGTAAGAGGTGTACATCCGTGTATAGTCATCTGGAGATATTTTTTTTGTTTAAGAATAACTTGTTTAACTGCACGTTTGTGAAATCTAATTAAAGGCTTCATTGCGTTGCCTCTAGCAGAATCCCAAATAGTAGAGGGATAATCAATAAATGATTGAATATGACCGAAATAAAACAGTTAACGAGAATGTAAATTTAAAAAATAAAATCTTTATCCTTGATAATTGATAAGTCCTTTTAGAAATAGTTTTAATAATATTTGAAATATGTTTCACCCAGGACAATTTATTGTCTAAAGTTACACCAAGAAGCTTATGACATTGCACCTCATCAATTATTGTATTGCAAATTTTTAATGGAGGAAGTTTTATATATATATATATATATATATATATATATATATATATATATATATATATATATATATATATATATATATATATATATATATTGTTTTTTCTGTCTTGTTGATGATGATGATGATGTGATCTTGTAAGGCGCCAAAAAATCCATGTACGTAGTGATCATGCTCTATGCGCACTAAAACGGTGATTCAGCCATATTAAAACAAGTAAGTATTTAGTCCTTTCTTGAAGCTTGGCAGGGATGGAGCTTGCTTCAAGCTCAGGGGAAGGGAGTTCCACAGAGTGGGTGCAGCATTTTTGAAGGAGCGCATTCCAAGAGTCTTTTTGGTTGTGTTGCTTGTGCGCACACTGGCGGTTTCAAGTCTACACTGAGTCCCTGACCTGAGTTCGCGTCTGGGTTGGTAAGGGGATACCAGTTCTGTGAGGTAGGTGGGAGCAGTGCTCGTGAAGCACTGATAGGCAAGTGCCAGGATTTTGTAGTCTAGTCTTTTTTCAACGGGCAGCCAATGAAGAGAACGAAGTCCAGGTGAAATGTGCTAATTCCTTTTTTGTTTTAGAACAATCCTTGCTGCAGTATTTTGAAGAAGTTGTAGTCTCTGCAGTTGTGTTTTGGGTAGTCCCCAGAGGCAGCTGTTACAATAATCCAATCTAGAGAGGATGAGAGAAGTTGCAACTGATCTGGCTGTTCTAAGATTTAACAATGGGCGAAGTCTGCCTAGCATTCTGATGTAGAAGTAGCATGTCCTCACGATGAAACTAACATGCGTTGACAAGGTTAGTCGGCTGTCAATGTACAAGCCTAGGTTTCGCACTACGTCAGATGGTGTGATCTTGGCCTCTCCAATTTGTACAGAGTCGATGCTGGTTTTCGCTAGGCTGGTCTTAGACCCACACAGCAAAATCTCTGTCTTCAAGTCATTCAGTTTGAGCCTATTTGATGACATCCAGTTCTTGACTTCCTCACAGCAATGCTCCACCGATGTCACTGCCCCCTGTGCTGACTGTGCTGTAGGTCTGAATGCTGTGTAGAGTTCTGTGTCGTCGGCGAACATTTTTCGATTGAGGCCACGCCTTTCGACAACAGAGCCTAGCTGACAAGTGTAGATGAAGAACAGCAGAGGGCCCAGTACTGAGCCCTGAGGGACTCCACATGATAGTTCCATCTCTGGTGAGGATGCATGGTTGATTGTGACATACTGGGTTCTGTTTCGCAAGTATGATACCAACCAGTCCAATGCAGGCCCAGTCACTCCAACTTCACAAGACATGCGATCAAGGAGAACAGTATGATCAAGAGTGTCAAATGCCGCACTGAGATCTAACAAGACACAAAGTGTCAAGTCACCGGCATCAGCATTGCACAAAAGGTCATTCATGAGGCGTAACAGCGATGTTTCACAACTGTGATGGGCACGATATGCTGACTGAAATCTATCTGAGAGATTGTGTTGGTCTAAGTGGCTGATCATTTGCCTGGCGATGACTCGTTCAAGTAGTTTTGAGATATAGGGCAAGTTTGAAACTGGCCTAAAATGTTTACATTCATTTGGGTTTAGATTGTGCTTTTTCAGCAGGGGTTTAATGAGAGCCGTTTTGAAGGGAGTAGGAACAACCGACTGACTGATGCTTCTATTTACTATTTTCACCAAAATGGGCAACAGGATGTCAATATTGTCCAGCACAATCTTAGTCGGTACAGGATCAACAGGTGAAGAAGTGGGCTTGCATCGAGCGATGATCGTCTTCAGTTGTTCGGCTGTGACAGGGGCAAAGTGAGATAACATTTCACCTATGAAAGGCCGGGTGATGTTCACAATGGGGGTTTGATTGTCATCCCGGAAACTTTGCTGGATTTCTTCAATCTTGGCTTGAAAGAAGTGATTGAGAGTCGTGGCTGCAGCTTGACAGTCCATGTCAGGAAGTATCGGACTTGATGCTTCACCTCCCAGAAGTCTGTTGACCACTGAGAACATCTTGCCCGAGTCTGATCCTGCATCTTCTAAGGCTTCCTGCACATGGTGAGCTCTGGCCTTGTTTACCACCTCAGTGCACTTGTTCCTAGCCTTACAGAAGCACTGCCTGTCTACTTCCAGCCCCGTGGCGCGCCACCTCCTTTCCGCGTCATGCACAGCGGGCGTCATCCAGCCGGTGTCGCCTCTCTCCGTCACTTGCTTCTTCCTCTCAGGTGCATGCTTGTTTAGTAGCAACAAGAGCAATACCTCCCCCACAGGTGTTCGTGATTCTAGGCTGATGAACACACGTGAAACCCGCTGGTGTCATTCGAGTAAGAACTAGTTCGTCTCCAGATTCCTTTAGCCACATCTCTGTTATCACAAGTATATCTAATGATTTCTCTAAAATCATATCATGTATCATGTCAGCTTTCTTTGATGTAGATTGGGCATTGAACAAACCCAACAGCAATTTATTTCTCTTCCTGATGGAGGGAAGGGAAGGAGAGGGGGGATTGGAAGATGATGATCCATCAAAGTCTAGTGGTGCACTTTCTTGGCCGTCCAGCGATACATGTAGGTCTGCCAGCCGTAAGGGCAGTAGTGGTGGTGAAGGGAGGCAGGTGGAAGCGTCAAAGGTATCGACAGGGAGGGTCGCTGTAGGTGAATTTGTAGGTGGGAAGTTCTCAATAGTATCACTATCACACACTATCTCATTGAGACTTTTCAATTCAGTATCTGAATTAGAAGATGGAAAACTGTATGGAATATTCTCTCTATGACTAGTGTCAATTTTTTGTAGTGGCACAAGTGCCTGTGGTTTCTGTAATTGCTTCACTTTTCTACCAGATCTCACACCCCTAACACTCTTTCTCTTTACTAGGCCTAATTTTCTACATGTTGATACCACACAATTACTTAGTACACCAGATGATCTGGATAACTGTTTGAGAAATGATGCTGAGTATTGAAAAGTATTCATGCTACTCTGGGTGGCAATCAGAATGTAATTAAAACCAGGCTCAGTAGCTCTGTTCAACCATGCAATGTCAAAAACACTGAGATGTACTCATGTATCCAACACAAAGACTACAGAAATGGCTTCCCTGAAAACTATTTCAAACTTCTTTTACACAAAATGTCCACAATATCATAAAAATTCTGCACAAAAATTGTATCACCATGATCAGCATGATCTTACAAAGCACTGTACCAAAAAACTAGCACAAAAATGAAAGAGCTGATGGCTGAAAACACCAAGAGTTTATGAGAGACATTTTGTGCTGCTACCTAGCGCATGACTAGCCACCCACTCACTTGTAATTAGCATGGATTTTGTTTGTCTGGATGGAGGGCCACGTGGTTGTAATCAGTCCATTCCTGTTGTTCACTAGCCCCTTTTTGTGACGAGGAGGGGAGATTGTTCAAGTCTGTAAATTGGGAGTGTAATGTGTCATCAGCGAAAAGTTCACAAGAAGTAGAAATATGAAGGGGGAGAAGATTTATTTCGATAGAAAATAACAAAGTCCTAAAATAGATCCTTGCGGTACTCCAGCTGTAACAATGTCATATTGTGACTTTTGGTTATTTACATGAACACAATGTTCTCTGTCAGAAATAAACGATTTAAGAAATTAAAGAGATTTAGAATTTATGCCATATAATTTTAGTTTACGTAGAAGAAGGTCATGGCCTATTACATCACAAAGCTTTTGCGAAGTCAACAAATAATGTTCCAGAAAATTGTTCATTATTAATATTATTTAGCCATTGTTCTATAATAGATTTAATGGCTGTGTGTCAAGAGTGCTTAGCTCTGAAACCAGACTGATTTTCATGTAAGAGGCTGTTTTCCGTGAAATGATCAAGAATATTATTATTTATGTGCTTTTCAAGAGGCTTAGTTAGAGAGAGTAGAAAGAATCGAAATAGGCCTATAGTTCGATGGTTCAGTGCTATCACCATTCTTCAAAAGGGATATAGGCCTAACCTTAGCTTTTTAACATTATAGGAAAATATCGTTTGTCTATGCATAGTTTGTATATATATATATATATATATATATATATATATATATATATATATATATATATATATATATATATATATATATATATATATATATATATATATATATATATATATATATACCTTAAAGTGTCAGTAATAAATGACGTAGACAATTTTAATATTTTACTATCCAATTCACGAATTCCTCTTGAATTTGTTTGCTTAAGTTTCTTAGTGCTTTATGTACAAATTATGTAGACAAATAAGGAATATCCAGTTTGTTTTTAATGTTTTTAGAATGACACAACTTTGATAACTTCCCTAGTTTTCTTTCGATTTGTCAATAGTAATAATCCTATCAGACGTTTTAACAAAATGTAAATTCAGAATATCAGGAGAAATATCTTTAATTACTGTTGATATACTTGATTTATTTGTTAAGTGATTATTTGCTTTTCAAAATAGTTTTAGAACTATTTTTGGACGATATTAAATTTTTAATAAACGTTTTATTTTTTTTTATTTTGAGGGAAGTTACTGCATTTCTATGTTTTTTTAATTTATCTTCTTTACCACCTTTCTTTAAATAATCTCTAAAATTAATGGCATTTTGCAGTTCGGTGTCTAGCCATGGAGACTTAGAATAGTACTTAACTCTTTTGGTATATATAGGATCATGCTTATTGTATATATTCATAAATGTGTCATTCAGTATGATAAAAGCAATATCAAGGTTATTAAAATTATAAATATTTGAGAGAGCGCTGTGTCTGAGGTCAAAGAGAAAATCATCTTTATTAAATTTGGAGAACGATCTGTGTGTTATTGTTTTATGCCCTGGTTTGGGTATTTTAGCTCCTTTATTTTTCCAGGTTAAACAAACAGAATAATGATAACTGCAAGCAAAGACTGGTACACAAACTTCTGCTACATGCGTCATGCGTCTTGTTATTGGTATATATGTGATCATTGAGCGTGCTAGAAGTCGCAGCTACTCTGGTTCAGATACTAGTTGTTCAAAGTTGCAGTCCAGTGTTTATTAGGTTAAAACAGGTCAATATTAAAATGCCCTAAACTGAAGAAATCTTTATATTCTAATAACAGAGCATCGCTCATTGAAGTAAAGTTATTAATCCAGTCCACATGTACATAAGGATGTCTGTATAAGAATCCGATGAATATTGGGGCTGAATGTTTAATATTTATTGCAAGCTAAATAGACTCAACTTGATGCTGCTCAAGGTAATGCAGACGCTTGAAATTAAGTGCTTCACTAATGTATATTAATAAACCAGTTTCTTGATTTGTTGTTTTATAACGTATTATTAAAGAATAACCTGGTATCGCCAATTCAGAATCAACAGTGCAGAACCAGGATTCAGAAAAGCCAAATATATGAAATGGTGTATTATGGTTGTTTAAAATAGATGCTATTTCATGTGTTTTGTTGATTGCATGACATATATTAAGTCGAAAACCATCTTTGGAAGGCCATGTTGTAAGTGACATTTCTTATATAGGGAGGTAACACAGTGGAGGAAGGCCATGTTGTAAGTATCATTTCTTATATATGGAGGAAACACAATGGAAGGCCATGTTGTGACATTTCTTATATAGGGAGGTAACACAATAAAGGAAGACCATTTTCTAAGTGACATTTCTTATATCGGGAGGTAACACAATGGAGGAAGGCCATATTGTAAGTGACATTTCTTATATAGGGAGGTAACACAATGGAGGAAGGTCATGTTGTAAGTGACATTTCTTATATAGGGAGGTAACACAATGGAGGAAGGCCATGTTGTAACATTTCTTATATAGGGAAGTAACACAATGGAGGAAGGCCGGGTTGTAAGTGACACTTCTTATATAGGGAGGTAACACAATGGAGGAAGGCCGTGTTGTAAGTGACACTTCTTATATAGGGAGGTAACACAATGGAGGAAGGCCATGTTGTAACATTTCTTATATAGGGAAGTAACACAATGTAGGAAGGCCGTGTTGTAAGTGACACTTCCTATTAAAGGGAGGTAACACAATGGAGGAAGGCCGTGTTGTGACACTTCTTATTAAAGGGAGGTAACACAATGGAGGATGGCCGTGTTGTAAGTGACATTTTTTATATAGGGAGGTAACACAATGGAGGAAGGCCGTGTTGTAAGTGACATTTCTTATATAGGGAGGTAACACAATGGAGGAAGGCCGTGTTGTAAGTGACATTTCTTATATAGGGAGGTAACACAATGGAGCAAGGCCGTGTTGTAAGTGCCATTTCTTATATAGGGAGGTAACACAATGGAGGAAGGCCGTGTTGTAAGTGACATTTCTTATATAGGGAGGTAACACAATGGAGGAAGACCGTGTTGTAAGTGCCATTTCTTATATAGGGAGGTAACACAATGGAGGAAGGCCGTGTTGTAAGTGACACTTCTTATATAGGGAGGTAACACAATGGAGGAAGGCCGAGTTGTAAGTGCTATTTCTTATATAGGGAGGTAACACAATGGAGGAAGGCCATGTTGTAACATTTCTTATATAGGGTAGTAACACAATGGAGGAAGGCCGTGTTGTAAGTGACACTTCTTATAAAGGGAGGTAACACAATGGAGGAAGGCCATGTTGTAAGTGACACTTCTTATTAAAGGGAGGTAACACAATGGAGGAAGGCCGTGTTGTAACATTTCTTATAAAGGGAGGTAACACAATGGAGGAAGGCCGTGTTGTAAGTGACACTTCTTATAAAGGGAGGTAACACAATGGAGGAAGGCCATGTTGTAACATTTCTTATATAGGGAGGTAACACAATGGAGGAAGGCCATGTTGTAACATTTCTTATAAAGGGAGGTAACACAATGGAGGAAGGCCGTGTTGTAAGTGACACTTCTTATAAAGGGAGGTAACACAATGGAGGAAGGCCATGTTGTAAGTGACACTTCTTATTAAAGGGAGGTAACACAATGGAGGATGGCCGTGTTGTAAGTGACACTTCTTATAAAGGGAGGTAACACAATGGAGGAAGGCCGTGTTGTAAGTGACGTTTCTTATAAAGGGAGGTAACACAATGGAGGAAGGTGGAAAAGGTTTGGGGGAAGAGGATTTGCAGATAAAATTAAATTTAAAAAAGTATAGTAGTTGGGAGACAGGAGGGATGAATGGGTGCGAAAGAACGAGAACATATAAATATATATATATATATATATATCAAGTTATAAGGGAATTGGCATCAACAAGTAAAATTAACAGCACATTTTAGACTAGTTAGAAAGTCTAATCTTTCAATCTGTCCCTTCACAAAATAACATAATTCATAACTAAACGTGAGAGAGAGAGAGAGAGAGAGAGAGAGACAGAGAGAGAGAGACAGAGAGAGAGAGAGAGAGAGAGAGAGAGAGAGAGAGAGAGAGAGATGGCCAGATGGACGAGAGGAGAAAATGTAAACATATTAACCGATAAATTGTCATCGAACTTCCTTAATTGGTCATCCTGATGCTTCAATGTGCGTGGAAATCTTAAGAGCAGTCTGACCTGATAGAACTCGCGATCTGAATTAAAGCGCTTTTGATGCCTGATCATTTGGTGAGATTGACACGAACTGAAATGTGGAGTGTTCGTTTTCTTTGGTCCAAACCTGGTTAAAT
>CM072514.1:64912308-64949808 GCA_036898135.1 Oncomelania hupensis | reverse complement strand
TGATGACGATGATAATGATGATGGTAATGATGATGATGCTGCTGCTGCTGATGATGATGATGATGAAATTTGGCGAGGATGACGAGGTGTGGAGTACCTGGTGGTGGTGGAGTGGGGTTTGGAGGATGGCAGTAGTGTAACATACACAAGAAAGTGCGATTAAGTCGGAAAACAAACCAGACTGTCACGTTTACAAGATTCGACATTTGATTTACATTGTAGGTCTTACCCCTGAAAAATGCCTGGCTTCTTTTTGCTGATATCTATTCGTCTATTAATCAGTTCTGTTGGACTCCATTAGTATTTACTCTTCAATTAGAACTGACCAAAACAGGGGTGGCACAGTGGGTTAGTCATCAGTTTCCTATGCCGAAGGTCGCGGGTTCGATTCCCGCATGGGTCAAACTTAGGTGACTTAGGTACGAGACTATTCAGCTCCCCGAGGGTTTTCTTGGAGTTCTCCGGTATCATCCTTCTTCCTTTCAATAATAGTATTGGATGCATTAATTCGAACCATTTTAAAATTATCCTAATAACAATCTCCCTCCTTTTGCATTACATGTTGGAGTGATAGATTGATGTGCGTAAACTGCGACATTAACACGTCTTAGTCTAAGGCTGAGATAACCCATAGTGTACAAGGAGTTTTTAAACTGGGACACCCGTCATTGTCTAAGACTATTTTGTTAGGACCAGTCTATGTATCAGACGTTGTTTACGCCCTCGTGCTTAACTTAATTAACATGGTTAGTGTTAGCAAAAGCAAGTACCGAACACTAACTTAATTAGGATGTTTACTATACATGCAGCTGCTCAGTAGAACTCAGCAGCGCCCCATCCACCCCCTCCTCTCTCTCTCTCTCTCTCTCTCTCTCTCTCTCGTGCTCGATTTGAATTAAAACAGTATTATTAAAATATGAACTGAAATTGTGTAATCCTAGCAATTTCTTAATCTTAAAATATTTGAATATAATTCTTTGTGTGTGTGTGTGAGTGTGCGGAGGTATAAGCCTTGAAATGGGTGACTAACCTTGCTTTTTATGCAGGAAATGGGTGTGTGTATTAGTCACCCAGTGTTTTCCAGCCACTCACTTTTTTCTAAGTACACAGGAGTGCTCTTTTAGTGCGTGGGAGTGCAGTTGTAGTGCATGAGAGTGTTTTAAGTACAAGGGAGTGCTCTAACCGGGACGGAGAAAATCCAGTCAATTTTCGGAACATTTTGCAAGAAAGTGCGACCCATTTCGTTTCGTCGCCTATAGGAGACGAACTAGGTCAACTTTTGACGGTAAGAGCCAATTTTGCATTAGATTCTTACATTTCTAGAAGAATTTTGCGTTCCGTCAAAAAAATAACTTTCCGATTCTTGCATTCTTAATAAAACCCAGTCTTGGTGTATTACATACTTGTGTGTGTGTGTGTGTGTGTGTGTGTGTGTATGTGTGTGTGTGTGTATGTGTGTGTGTATGTGTGTGTGTGTGTGTGTGTATGTTGCCGTTGTTGTTGATGTTGTTGCATGCTGCATTGTTGTTATATGTGATTGTTATTGGATATCTAATACGTTATAAGTGTACATTAAAAACTGCGGATGAATGCTCGCGCGAATGTCTGTTGAAAATAGAATTGTATACAACTGGGTGCATTTGAGAGTGAGTGCATGACGCAAGGACAGATTGTAAAACTAGGCTTACACTATAGCCTAAAAACTTTCATTCTTGACATGGCCACACCATCGGAGTCTCCGTCTCCCCACCACCGTAAACAGGCCACCGCGTTATCCAATGGTGCTATGGTCCCTCGGACCTCGTCGCAGGTGATGTGCTGGGCATAGGAAATGCCCAGAGGTCTTCTGTAGCACCTCATCTCCAGGCTTTGTATTCTTCGCTGTAGATCTGCTGTGAGGATCCAGGTCTCGCAAGCGTGAAGGAAAATGGAGATGACAAGGGAGCGCAGCAGCTTATATATATTTTGGTTTGCAGATTGTTCAAGGAACGACAAATCCTTCTACGTTTAAATGTTCATTTTAGTCCCGCAATCGGATGCCGACGAAGAGAGATGACGCCACTTCGATCTGTCTGCAGCTATTCGAAGTGGTGACAACTCTCTTCGTCGGCATCCTTCATGTCTTCCCAACGGCCTGTCCGGCTGCGGGACGGAACTGAACATGAAAACGTAGAACGATTGGTCATTCCTTAAACTATCTGCAAGCCCAAAATAAAACATAAATAAAATAAAATAAAATAAAATCAAAATCGAGAGATTCAGCGAGGAATAATGACGAACTGAGCAAATGTAACTTTATGTTACTTCTGTAAAAAATGAAAATAAAATAAATGAAAAGATTGAGACAGAACAGGCCCACGAAAATGAACACTTTTGAAAATGCTCCTTTTTAGCAACGAAAATTAAAATGTTTGAAAATGCCCTTTTTTGCGGTATGTGCAAAATGTTTGGAAATGCACTTGGACGGCTTGCTCAACTTCTTTACCATTTTATGTTTGCTTGTTGGATTCTTTCTGCATGCCTTCAGAATCAAACCCAAAGGATGTTCTCATCGTTTTAGTTCGAACTTCTTGACCGCAGTCCTAACAGGACTTTGCGTGACCCTCAAATGTGCGTTCGCTTTCACTTAGAAAAGAAGACATGAGAAAACAAAAAAAGATGACAGCTCTATTTAAAAAACAACAACAAACAAAATCCTATTTCTTCCATGAGCGCACGCAGTGACAATGCTCTTGCAAATTCATGGAGGGAAAGAGAGAGGGAGTGAGGGAGAGAGGGTGTGTTTAGGGTGGGTGGTGGTAGTAGCCTGCGTATCAACCCTCCTACTTTTCCCAACCTTTCCCTTTTTCCCCAACTCCAATGCGATAGTTCTCTTTGTTCGCAAATACTCTCGTCGCTTCCACGACTAATAACAAGGAGTCACTCGTTCTCCACCCTCTCACTCACACAGTCCAAACCACCCACCCTTCTCCCAACCATCTCCACCTAACCCACCCGGAAAATAAAAGGATTCAGCCCCGCCCCCTCTCTCTCTCCCCTCTTCCCCCTCCACTCCTCCCCCTACCCCCCTCACCCCCCCACCAAAAAAAAGCCAACAATAACAAAAAACGCTCACGCTCACAACAAAACACAACACTAACTATTAGTACAGTGTTTATATTAATAGATACATCATAACTACATGTATCTGTCTATTAATATCATCAAGGTTAATTGTAAAATTAGTACACCGCAAAAGTGCGTAATGTGTACTTTAACATAGCAAGAAAGAGACGTTTAAAAGTCAAAAGCTTTGAGCAACGGCTACCCACTATATTACCTTTTTATGTGACAACTATGCTATTTCCCAAGTAAATGTACTGTCATTACTACTACTACTACTACTACTACTACTACTACTACTACTACTACTACTACTACTACTACTACTACTACTAAACATTATTATTATTATTATTATTATTATTATTATTATTATTATTATTATTATTATTATTATTAATATTATTATTAATACACAACACAAACATCCTTGATATACTGTCCCTTTAAAAGAACACGTTACGATAATTAATAATAATACTAGATGCTATATACGCTCTTTTCCACAAATTACTAATCAGGCTCAAACCGCGGCGATCTGTAAAAACATACATGCTCAAATGTTTCGCTCACTCTCACACACAGCCAGCACACATCTATCACTCAAACATGTGGTGTAAAGGCAGGGAGATCACTATTAGAAGACGGAAAGGAAATCAAAATCGAATTATGACGGTGAAGTAAGATTCTAACTATTAACTAAAACAGAAAAAAACAAAACAACTAAGTCTGACTTGGGTAAAACATATATTTGCTGCCAAATGTATCTTGGTGTCCACCACCTTCAGTAACTCTTTGAACAGGACATCGCGCTGACTTAAAACGTTGAAAACATCGTAACGACGCATTCGCAAAGCACGATTCCAACCAATATTTATAACTTTAATGATATATAAACAGCAACAGGTATTGTCTTGGAATTGTTTTTCGAAAAACCTTCATGAAGTACTAGAATTTGATGTACAGTTGCTAATCATCTGAGA
This sequence comes from Oncomelania hupensis, assembly GCA_036898135.1. Classification (NCBI taxonomy): domain Eukaryota; kingdom Metazoa; phylum Mollusca; class Gastropoda; order Littorinimorpha; family Pomatiopsidae; genus Oncomelania; species Oncomelania hupensis. Next base: position 64,945,723 of record CM072514.1, on the reverse strand, counting down.
TCGAAAAGTGCTTTTAGTTTCATATCATGCACAGTGGTTGAGCCTATAGACGAGGCGGTTTTGTTTTCTCTATCTCTCAAGATGAGCTTGTATCAACTAGTCTCAGAAACACTGTATGGTTTTTAATACAAGCATTACGTCTCCAACAAAAAAGGTATTCTACAGTAGGAATTATTTTTTTTATGTTTGTGTTTCGCAAGAATCTATTAGAGACATACCGGTCTTTCCACAGTGTTTGATCATCAATGACCAACTGATTTGCTGCCATTAAAGGGCTTATACTCACTGCAGAATGAGCGGTGCTTGCGGATGGATTGATACTCGGCCTCAGCAGTTCGATCTGATCTGGGCGATTGCGGACAATGCATCTGATGGGTTCGACGATCGTTGCTGACTTCCTCCTCCCATTTGCTGGGCTTTGTTCTGATTCGCACAGATCTTCCCCTTCCAGAGATAGCAAACCTTCTGCTGAAAAACAAAGCAAAGAAAAAATATTGGAGTGTTAATGCATTCAGAAGAGAAGTTCCATTTTCTATGAAGTTTCTTTATGGTTGTGGTTGTTAGTGGTGATGGTGGTGATAGTAGTATTATTGTTGTTGTATTCTTCGTCGTCGTCGTCGTTGTTGCTGTTGTTTTTCTTCTTCTTCTTCTTCTTCTTCTTCTTCTTCTTCTTCTTCTTCTTCTTCTTCTTCTTCTTCTTCTTCTTCTTCTTCTTCTTCTTTTGTCTTGGTTGTCGTCATCCTAATCACCATCCTTTTAAAAATCTTCTCCTCCTTTCATTTTTATCATCATCATCATCATCATCATCATCATCATCATCATCATCATCATCATCATCATCATCATCATCATCATCATCATCATCATCATCATCATCATCACCATCTTCATCATCATCATCATCATCATCATCATCATCATCATCATCATCATCATCATCTTTTGTTTCTTTGTTTCGTTTTTCCCACTAGGGTTGTTTCGGCAGATCTTTTATGCGGATCGGGGGTTGTCCGGTCCTGATTTGGCTCGGAAGAGTCCGCTGGACCTAAAGCAACAATAAATCAATCAATCAATCAATTCTTTGTTTCGTTCTTTGTTTCTTCTTAATATTTTCTTTCATTTTTTTAGCAGTTATAGTTTACTTCTTCATGTTTTGATATGGGGCAGATCGACATCATAATTTTATCTTCATTCAAACCAGAAGGCACACAAGCCACGATATGTCTGGTTATCACTTTACCTAACCTGGACAATACTATCAGACGGCCAATAAATTTAAAGGAGTCGAATTTCGTTCCTAGTTGGTATTCCATGAATGAGGCAACGAATATACACCTGGCTACTACTTAAGGCTGGGATAACGCCGACCAAAGAAGGCGCAGTACAAAATTATAGCGTGTAACGGAGTATTTCTCCAAATGCATACAAAGTATATGAGATTATAGTCAAGGGAGAAGGCACGAATTACGCGCGCAGTATGCTTCAAACAGGTTTCAGCTGTACGAATGTGCCAGATCGAATCTGCGCAGAACAAACACCTCAGTCCGCTCCGTTCTGTTTGGGTGCCTGGCAGGGGCAGCTATCTTCAGAATCGGAAAAGGTTCAGCAAGATTGATGTGCATGTGGGATGAGCGAGGGGGGGGGATGTAGGATGAGGAAGTGGGTGGGAAGTGAGGAGATAGATGAAGACCTGGTGAAAAGTGAGCTTTATTGCATGCAACTCTGTGTTCCTGCCCGATGTGCATGCATTATCCCATGTCCATCACGATGCCAACTCCCTTTGAAACCTCCTTCACTCTTGGGTAATCAATGTGCCAAATTTACCTGCAGGACGTAAGTGCTGAAGGAACAAATGAGCTTGGGGAAACACTATAGCGCTCTTTTGATGTTGGTGTGGTAAGTGGGGAGAAGGATAGGGAGGGCCTCAATTCAACACTGATCTACTGTCCTTGATTTTTGCTGATGAAAGGAAAATCCCTTTTTTTATCTGGAGACTCGTTGTTTGGTGGTTGTGGTTTTTTTTGTCTCTCTCTCTCTCTCTCTCTCTCTCTCTCTCTCTCTCTCTCTCTCTCTCTCTCTCTCTCTCTCTCTCTCTCTCTCTCTCTCTCTCTCTCTCTCTCTCTCCCTTTCTGCTTAAAAGAAAAACAAGTTCCGAAGGTGTGTTTTTATTTCTTTGTAAAGTTTGCAAGTTTTAAAAAAATAAAGTTCCAAAGGAAACAAAAAGTTACAACGACCGCTAAATAACAGGAAAACTGTTCACCCATAACCTTACCTTTTTATAGGCGTTACGCAGCCATGCATCATGGTGTTAAACAGACCATTCTTAAAATCCTTTTAGTGCCGGAGGCTCCAATAGCCACTTAAGGGCATCCGGTTGCAGCATGAAGGCCGTATAAAAATCGCCTAAGATAAAAGCATTGATCAACGTTTCTCGCGCTAGAATTGTCTGCGGCGCAACTCTTCAGAGTTATTCGCTGCGCATTTTGTCTTGTCTCAGACTCAACTTTGGGAATTTGGCTGCAGCGATACCATTCAACACCTGGACATAATGCAGCCAGCAACATGAATATCGCATACAAATCTTTATAGAAACGAGCGTTGATCAATGTCTCTCACGCTTAATTAGCTGCGGCGCAACTAACGTTTAAGCTTGCTTAGCCTGTTCTGTCGCAAGACTCGACTTTGGGAATTTTGCTGTAACGATACCGCTCAACACCTGCAAATGTGCAGTCAGCAAAATAAATATCTTATATAAAATCGTCTGAGAAATAAGCTTCGATCAATGTTCCTCTAGTTCAATTAAATGTAAATGCGGTCCATGCAACTCTTCTGTATTCCATGGAGTTATAGAACATTCAGGTTTTGTACAATACTAAAAACGTCTGGGCTAAACTTTTGTTGTGCCGTAAATACATCAGTCCCTTGCAGCAAAAGGGTAAAGATCACACACAAAACCAAAACATCGACTTTGAAGCAAGCATTGATCAATGTTGTCCCCCAACTCCCACCCCTACCCTTTTCCCGTTCAACCAGTTAATTAAATGCGATGCAACTCTTTATTTGTTATGTAGCACATGCTGCTTCTGCATAGCACATAGAGTTTTCCAGCACATTATACCCTTAGGCCGTACTCTGCTGTATCGGTACTACTCAGCACTCGCAAAATAATTGCGCAATTCGTAATTGAGCGCACAATAGTATTGCACAGGCCCACGTCTGCTTTGCCCCCCACCCCTTCCATGCTAACAAGGATCGTGTTCCTTGCTAGTGCGGTGCACCAATAGACATCGCTTACAAATATATTCGACCTTCTGTATTGCATTATCCTCTGACAGACTAGCTGTGATTCCGTAGCCATTCATTCACAACGGACACAAAGGTTCATGTTAAGCGATCGACAAGCTCCAATTTTGCGAACAGATGTCAGTGCTTGTGTATTGTTCCACAATAGTAGAGCAAAGCGTTTGCCAATGACATATTGTACCGTCCGCACTGGGAACACAATGTCGTGCAATGATGGCCTTGTTCATGGATATGACACGGGATGACCAGCCTTCAACAACGATGAAAAGAAATAAACAGTTTGGCTCAGAGCGAGCAAAGATGGCTATCCTATCCTATCCCGTAGCTCGAGGGTCGCTGGGGCACCACAGATGATCGTTTAACCAGCGTACTCCATCTTTCTCTGTCCTCAGCAACCCTCATGGCTTCGCTCAGTGTCAAGCCAGTCCATTCTCGTTGTCCTCCCACCTCTTTTTCTGTCTCTCTCTTCTTCTGCCTCCTTTCACCGTGCCTTACAGGATGGTTTTTGCAAGGCCCGATGCTCTGGTGACGTGGCCTTTCCATCGGAGCTTCCGTTTCTTCCCCACTGTCAGATTGCCATCGTGATGTCCAATGGCTTGTTTGATGGTCTGTCGGATTTGTTTGATGGTCTGCCGGACTGTCTGTCGTCATTGGCGATGTGCTGAGTATAGGAAATGCCCAGAAGTCTTCTGTAGCACCTCATCTGTGAATGCCATTGGTGTTGCTGGTCATAATTTTGGTCTTCTCTGCATTTATTTCTATTCGCTCTGGTTGGGTAGGTAGGTAAAAGGTTGTGAGGTTCTGGAGGTTGTGACAAGCCTCTGTACAAGCTGTTCAAGTTCTTGTTCCTCTCCAGACAATCCATCAATGTAATCCGCAAAACTGAGGTTGGGGATTGCTTTACCCCCTATGCTGACTGTGCATTCGTGATCTGCAAGGGCATCGGACAGCAGCATCATTGACGCACACCGATTGTTGTTCTGAACCAGTTTCCGATGGCGCTGTTGAGGAGGACTGCATTTTAGCCTTGTCATACAGGCTTTTGAGGACTTAATAATTTTAGGGCTGATGTTGTGCACTCTCATGGTTGCCCACAGAGCTGCATGCCAGACTCGGTCAAACGCTTTCTTGAAGTCTATAAACACATGATATATATGTTGTTGGTGCTGTAGATCTCGCAGATTATTCTGAGGTTGAAAATCTGTTCAGTGGTACTTCGTCCTACCCTGAATCCTGCTTGTTCTTCAGCTATGATTTGTTCAATTTGGAGTTTCAACCTGTTGAGTATTATTTTCAGGAGGACCTTGCTGGGATGGCTGAGGAGGCTGATGGTGCGGTAATTTTTACACTCTTGAAGGTTACCCTTTTTTGGGAAGAGTGGTGACAAGCGACTTGGGTCCTTGTTGCCAGATCTTGGTGAGGGCGTTAATCATCGCTTCTCCTTCTGCTTGAAGCAATTCCCCGGGTATGTTGTCCACTCCCCGCTGACTTCCTCTTTTTCAGCGATTGCACTGCTGCCTCAACTTCTTCTCGAAGAATTGGGAGGATTCCGGTCAGTAATGTGTAAGTGTCACCAGAGAGGGCATCTTAACGATAAATCGTACTCCCGCTAATCTCACCTTTCCCATTCGCACTCACCTCCTCTTCATTTTCCCCTCATACGCTGTCCTGTCCCCATGAATGTCTAAATAAGTAATAGGAAGAAGAAATACAGGAACGATTAAAATAAAGGAGTGGGGAGAAAGGACTAATGCTATATAACGCCAAGTGGCTATGGGATCGATTACACAAAGACTGCACCTAATTTTCGTGCGACTTCCATACAATTCTCCTTTTCAATATAGATGAATTTTGGACGCCATTCATTGTAGCCAGAGACGGCGGCCTGACATTCGTGTTCCGAGATAACACAGGTAAAATAGCTCAGTTAAACTGCAACACACTCATTCTGCGCTTCCAGACACTGTCTCCTTAATATAGATAGATTTGGAAGTGATAATTCATTGTAGCCAGAGACGGCGGCCTGAAATTCACGTACCAAAATATCACACGTTAAATAGCTCAGTTAGACTGCAACTTCCAGAAGCTGTCCCTTTAATATAGATAGATTTGGAAGTCATTCATCCATAGACTGCGGTATAGCATTCTGTTCCACGATAGCACAGATTAAATAGCTCAGTAAGACTGTTAGACACTTAATAGTTAACACGATAAGGGTTGCTAATAGCTCAGTTGGTAATGGTCAGGGATAGTGTCGCGCAAGTTGTGGGTACGATCTATTTTAAGACTCCCCGAACATTTGAAATTGAAGTCGGTTGATAAGAACTGGGTAGATAGTCTTCCTTAAAGCTTCAATCAATCTGGCGATAATTAGTTTTACTATTTTGTAATCGTTCGTTAGTTAGTCAGTTCTATTTCTATCATATCGTATCCCGTTATTCGAAAGTAATTGGGGCACCACAGTTGATAGTTTAACCAGCGTACTCCAACTTTTCCTGTCCTTAGCAACCCTCATGGCTTCGCTCAGTGTCAAGTCAGTCCATTCTCGAATGTTGTCTTCCCCCATCTTCTTTTGCGTGATGGTCTTTGCAAGGCCTGATGCTCTGGTATTGTGGCCATACCATCGGAGTTTCCGTTTCTTCACCACTGTGAGCACGTCATCGTATTGCCCAATGGCCTGTGTGATCGTTAGTCGGACTTTGTCACTGGTGATGTGCTTGATACAGGAAATGCTTAGAAGTCTTCTGTAGCACCTCATCTCCATGCTTTGTATTCTTCGTTGTAGGTCTGCTGTGAGGGTACATGTTTCGCAAGAGTATAGGAAGATGGAGATGACAAGGGAACGCAGCAGCCTTACCTTGGAGTGTAGACTGATGGCCCTGTCTTTCCAAAAGGGCTTCAACCTTGTCAAGGCAGCAGTTGTTTGTGCTATCCTGGATAGGACTTACTGTTGGGACCCATTATTTGATACAATTGCTCCAGTGCAACTTGTTGAGGGATTGCCTAGGACTTTGATGTCCGTGTTGATGCCATTGGTGTTGCTGGTCATCATTTTGGTCTTCTCTGCACTTATTTCCATTCCAACGGTTCTGGAAGTGGTTTCAAGCCTCTGTACCAGCTGTTTCTCTTGTTCCTGTCCAGCCAATCCATCAATGTCAACCGCAAAACGGAGGTTGGAGATTGCTCTACCCTCTATGCTGACTGTGCCTTCATGATCTGTAAGGGCATGATGCGTTCCAAAAAGATGTTGAAGAGAGCAGGCGCTGCGATCCCCTGTCATCTCCATCTTCCTATATGCTGGCGAAACATGAAGCAACTATATGGATCACAGACCCTCAGGTATGTGTGTCTTGTCTTCATACTAATACAATATACATTCTTCACACTAATGAATGCTTATACATTATATATGTTCAGCTAGTAAAAAAAATATAGCAATTCCATTATCGGTTGTTGTGTCACCTAAGCCTTTCCAGCGCAGTTCGCTGATACCTGAAATGTTCCATCGAAAATGGTCGAGCTCGTGGGCCAGTTCTTCAAATTTTCCCTCCGCACTTGAATCCTGAAATTCCAGTTTCCTATGACGATGTTGTCTCTCGAGCGGATCTTGCAAAGTTGTTAATTAGTTAGTCATTGTTTAAAGAGTACTATTTCTGATGCTTTGAAAGTAATGCTATATTTTAATCCAGATAATGTTGTGCTGCCAGGTTTGCAAATTGATTTGAAAAGTTTGCAGACTGTTTAGTAAATATAACATTAAGCCAACAAATTCGTTTACGGTAGCATAAGAAAAAATTAGGGTCGGTAGGTCGGCTTTTTTGTGTGTGAACCTTTTTCACCTTGGGTCCAATTGTGTTGGCTTTTTTTTTCAATGTATTTTCCAGACGATCCCTAAATAAAGTTTAGGGTCGAATTCAAATATTAGGGTCGGTCGGGATACAGACTTATTTGTTTTGGCCTTATAAATGCCAAACATTTTCTCAATAGGTCTTCGAGCTTAAGCCGCAGTTTTGAGAGAAGCAAACGAGTCCTATGTTTACCTTTACCTTTCCCTATTCCCCACTCCTACCCCTTGGGGTCATGAGCAATCTTGCCACTGTAGATTGTTCTAACCTATGAAGGGAAAAGTGAAAGCCCCAGTTGAAAACCTGTCTTGACTTTGTAGGCATGCCCAATTCACTGCGGCAACAGTACCCCCGTTGGGGTGCCGGGGGTTTCAGTATAAATAGTATCCCCACTTTCTGGAAATTTAGTGCTTTAATTTCCCACTGTTGCTATCTTCCTCATATACTCTTTCCCATTCCTGCTCTGTCCTATCACTCTGCTATACTATCTTCTTCTTCGCTAGATCAATGACCTACCTTTTTTCTTGAAAACTCTTCCTGGACAAGACTCCTTGTTTTTGTATGAGGTCTGTTGGATCAGCTTGGGAGTGTTGGACGCTTTCTGCCGGGTGGTCACTAGGGCTTCCTATGATGTTATTATTTAGCAATATAGGCATTTTATAATTATGTATATGTTTTGTTGATAATTTATAATGATGTTTGTATTCTATTTTGTTTTTGTAACCGGGGGTTCCAGTAGTTGGGGTAAAGCCTCAGCCGTCCCCTGCGTGGGATGTCTTTATTGTAAAGTGACTGACCGGTGGAGGGCATTCAATTTTCCCACTAGGGTTGTTTCAGCAGATCTTTTATGCGGATCGGGGGTTGTCCGGTCCTGATTTGGCTCGGAAGAGTCCGCTGGACCTAAAGCAACAATCAATCAATCAATCAATCCCCCACTCCTCACTGGGTCCTATCCATTCCCATCTATATCCCCCTCCCGCGCAACCTTATTCTATATTCCCTCCTCCCCACAAACACACTTACCTAAAACATCTAAGTAAATGAGTCTCTCTCTAGCACGGCCATTCTTGCAATGAGTCCAAAACTTCCCCTACTTTTAAGCCTTGACGGAACTGTCCATCACTCGTTCTTCGAACCAAGCTCGTGTTTTGAAAACACGCAAGAAACCACCCCCATCATCCATCTCCTACCCCTTAAGAAAATGGCACTGATATCGTCTGGCGATAAAGCCTTTGAACTGTCACTTCTCCAGATAAGAGTTGGGTGACTTGCCCCATATTTTTATAGCATTGAGTAACTATTATTATCATTTCCTCCTACCTACCCATCAAGTGAGGTCTTCGAACCAGACAGCTGTTTTCAAAACAAGGCAGCAAAAGCTGCCCGTCCCGTCTATACAATCCCGTTCACTCTTCGATGTCCGAGTATAGTGCTAATTCGTAAAAAAAACTCAGAGTGGGAGTGGTATCGCCTTCAGCTGCGTTCCTTTTTAGCTGTCATTTATCCAATCTTCTAAAAACATGTCCTAGTTTTTAAAGTGGCCAACTTTCACATATTAATCGCCACACAGTCTTTCTTTTTTTTTTAAAAAAAACATTTACAGTGCGAGTTGCCCCACTGACCCAAAATAATCTTGCAACAACTTACAACAGCAACAATAAAATATACTTATTGAAATAAAAGTTTGTTTGAGTTTTTAAACTGAGCATAGTCTTAGAGCATCATGGTACCGGTGCTGTTTCTCTGATCGCAAAAGAAACCACCAGTTTGATTGGAGTGCTTTTGTACAGTTACAAAACGTACGTTAGAAAGAACGTCTTTTGGAACATACAAACAAAACAAAACTTCAGTCGAGTGTAAGCAATTAAACTTGCTACTTGAATTTTAGACTGCAAAGCAAGCAAACCCTGTGAAACAGCGTGCATGTTCTTTAAAGAGAGTTGTGTTTACATATCGGGAAACATAGGCTACTTTAAAAACAATGCAAAGCGCGCGCGCGCGCGTGTGTGTGTGTGTGTGTGTGTGTGTGTGTGTGTGTGTTTGTGTGTGTGAACAATGAGTTCTCATTATAACATCCTTTCTTGTTACAATAATGCGAATTTGAGGGCAAACTCATTTGTGCGAATGGCAAAGAAAACCTCCCGAGTGGGTCACCTTAAAGCGTTGACTATCATCATTTTCAACACATCCCCCCCCCCCCCCTCACGACACCACTACCAACCAAGAACTGTCTTTGAGTACAAGCAAGCATAACCCATCCCCAACCGTCTATTCTGTCTTCTTCCACCTACATGTACACTCAGACCCTTATTACACTCTACCGTCTTCTCCTCAGCAATCACTTTCTCTCTAAACGCGCCCAACCCCGGACCTGCCTTCTACTTAAAATGGACCCATTTTCAACCTACAGTTATAGTCCCCTATACGCAATAGTGTCCGGGGACGTTAATCTACAACAACAACAACAACAACAACAACAACAACAACAACAACAACAACCTCTCAACAAATCCTTTTTAACATTCACAGTGAGTGTTTTCCTTAAAAAAAAAACAACTTTATAAGCAAAAATAAATCCGTCGACAGTATAGTTATGTTTTTTAAATGAATACATTTTGTAGATTGTGTGCCTAATAATAGCAACAGCCAACGTTCCGGAGCTAAAAATAGCAGCTACTAAAGCCTGTAAGAGACAGAACCCGTAAAAAAATGGCTCGTAAGGTTTTCGTTTTGGGTTGATAAAATAGACCTTACTCTACCCTGAGACACCAAAGATGCATTCTTTAAGACGCCTGGTTCGCTCAGGAGTAGGGTCAAAGGTCACACTGTTATGATATCGATGTACATTTCAAAACAGGGCAAATCACTCCCTGGCACAACCAAAATGGAAAATTCAGACTGTAACGGTTGGTAATTTGAGCAACAAAAGTCCATTTTCTCATTGTGTAATATAAAAAAAAATTGTGAAATTTAGTGAAAACCCGTTTTCTTCAAAAGTAAACAAAACTTTCGAATAAAGGCCTTTTAATAAAGAAATAAAATTTAAAAAAAAATAACCAAAAAAAAATAACAGTGATACCGCGATGAGTCTGCTGCCTCACATGCTACTTATTCCAAAAGTGGCGATCCTTTCCCCCACCCAACCCCACCCCCCACTTTTAAAGCATTTACCGAACAATCTTTTACTAGGTCTCAGCAAAGAGCTTATTACGGAAAAAGAGGGAACTTCCATTATGTCCTATACAAAAATGCGAGACGCTCTCACGGCTTATTTCCCTTTGCTCGGGCTGGCTATATTTCATCATCTGCTATATGAATGATCTGTGCGTGGTAACTTATTGAGCCTATGCTATTGCAAAAGAACATTTTTATGAAAACGTTTGCAAAAACCAAACTTTTAACCATCATTATTATTAACATTCCGCTACTGCTGTCTTTTTTTTTTGTTTACATTTACTTATTGACATTTATTAGGTGCTTTTATGCTGCTTATGTGTGTTTGTCATAGGTTCGTTTTCTACCCTGGAATTTATTATTTTTTAATCAACGACAGATATTTTAAAATTAAAATATGCATGACAGACTGTTTCATTTATCCGAAACTGTGTAAATCCGTAATCGTGAGAGAGAGAGAGAAAGAGAGAGAGAGAGAGAGAGAGAGAGGGGGGGTTGGGGGAAGAGAGAGCTCTGTCATTCAATCAATTAATCACAATAAAGCACAATAACAAAATGTTTCACTAATAGTGTGAATTTAATTTATATCAGGTGTCCCCCTACCCCCAAACCCTCTCACCTCCCACATCACTGGCTTAATAACATCAGTCACTTCATGGAAAATAATTAATTAATCAGACAGAACAATCAGAACCTAGACTACAACATTCCACGCAATATAGATCTAATGCGCAGAAATTCACAGATCAGAACAAGGACTGAGTATCTACATTGCATTTTTTCCCCCCGTTTACACTCAAACGAAAAGGGATTACAACAGATCAGGGACCATTTTTGTGCCTAGGTAAGGGGTTGTCTTGCACAGTATTTGATCACGAGGAGAAAACAGACTTAGTCTAATTTAACTTGTTAACATAAGCAGTTTGACGAAGCCAAACTGCCAATCTGACATCTACTTTTGAAATATAAGCACAAATATAGTCAAACCACCTAGCAATAACGTAAACAGTGAGCGACCTGTTGAACGTAAACTGTCAGCAAGCAAACTGTTTTGGATTTAGCACATAGGTATAACATGAATCATTCAAGCCGCTCTCGGATTGTTTTAACACTAACAACACTGCAGCGGTCTTAGTTTAGGCCTACATAAACACAAAAAAATGAAGTTTTTCAATTGCAATTTACCTTTCTTTGTCACTTGGAAATTTGAAAAAGGACTTGCCAACACAACTTTTCTTGTATCTGGCATCATGGCAATTGATGGCTGTGCAAAAGTCACCGCCCTGTTTCACTCGGTCGCCTTTCGACTTTCTGCCACGAGCCATTTTCAGCATGTCGACAAGGGAGCATAACTCGTACATTTCGTCTCGCGGTTCTGTACCAAGTTCCCCCTCTTTCTATCATTAAGCTCTTTGGTCTCAGAGCCAAACCGCTGTTTTCAAAACAAGTATGCCTATAATTCTCCATGGCATCACCCACTGTGACCTACGTTCTAGAAATCTAACTATCCCCACCGGACACCCCCTCCCTCCTCTCAAAAATCCGAGCGGCATCAGGCTGTGGGATGAGTCCTCCTTGTTGTCACTGGGAACACAATCATCTTTGTGGGCGGCCATCATTGGTGGAAATTGGCTGGAAATAGCCTGTCTGCCGGTGTCTCGGTCACAGGCCGAGAATGTTAAAATGTAGTACTATTATTTTTCTTTAGATCTACTTCTGTCTCGTAACGAAAATGGCACAGGTTAATGCTGTTAACCATACGAACGTGTCCTGAGTGCTCTGCTTTATGCGTCAAGTAATTACAGCTAAAAGGAAAAGAAAGAAGGAGAGATTTAGAAAAAAAATCAGGTGAAGTAAAAATATATATATATGGAGAAAAGAAAATGGGGGTGAGGGGTGTGAGAGAGGGGTGGAGGGGGAAAGGAGGAAGAGAAGAACAAGAGGAGGAGGTGTGCGTACGCATAAGCCTTGAAATGGGTGACTGACCTTGCTTTTAATGCGGAGAATGGGTTTGTGTATTAGCCACCCACTTTTTTTTCCCTGCCACCCACTTTTTTTCTAAATGCGCGGGAGTGCTCTTTTAGCGCATGGGATTGCAGTTGTAGTGCATGAGAGTGTTTTAAATCTAGTCACTTTTCGGGAAAATTTTGAAGAAAGTTTGACCTATTTTCGTCGCCTATTGGAGACGAACTAGGTCAACTTTTTATACGGAAAGAGCCAATTTCGCATTAGATTCCTCAATTTTTAGAAGAAATTTGCGTTCTTTCCGCCACAACACCACTTTCCGATTCCTACATTCGGATTCCTACGCTGGCTCCCCAAAACACATCATTGACAAACTACAAAAGGTTCAGAACTCAGCAGCTAGACTAGTATTCCGAGCAAAGAAACGCAATCACATCACACATCTACTACATTCCCTTCACTGGCTTCCTGTGCAAGCACGCGTAGAGTACAAACTCTCTGTTCTCTGTCACAACTTCTTCACAGATTCTTGTCCTTGCTGATCTACTGTCTGTCTACTCCCCTTCACACACTTCTTCTGCTGACACTCGCACACTCAAGGTTCCCATCACCCGCACTAAGACATACGGCCAACGTGCATTCGCTTACTCCGCACCCAAGCAGTGGAATTCCCTTCCCTCCCATATCCGCAACATACAATCAACACAAGCATTCAAAAAAGCCCTCAAAACACACCTCTTCAAACTGCATTAATCAGACTGATTTGTATCCCGCTGCCATTCTCTCCTCTTTTGTCTCTGTCTGATCCTTAAGTGGATACACGGCTGTAAATATTTATACTGTTTTTCTTCCTGGGTCCAACCGGGCATATAAATAGCTGTGAATAGGTTTTTGCTATTCTATTTCTGTCTTTTTTGTCATTTATGTACATAGTTGTAAATAGTCTATTTCTGTCTTTTTTGTCATTTGTGTACATAGTTGTAAATAGTTTTTACCTTTATTGTTCCGTCTTTCGGTGTATCGTAGCAAAAGTGATGTTTGATCGAGTACATGTATTTTTTATGTAATGACTATGTAAAGCGTGGTGAGTCTAGTCATAGGCTGGAGTACCCGCTGTATAAAAATCCGTTATTATTATTATTATTATTTTTATTATTATTATTATTATTTGTCACGTCCCAACTGCCTTAGCAGAGGTTCGACATGTGCAACTTCCACACGAGAAAATAACCCAACACCTAAATAAACTCTAAAAGACAAAACCAGAAGTAACAAGACAATTTCTTTATTTCACTCACTCATTCGCACTAAAAATTAACTCCCTTTATCCCACTTCCCAACCAACCAACCCTCAATCCCACTAATATAACCCCAAACTAATACATAAACAATTCGCTCAAAATAATAATGATAATTAAATCAAAATGGAAAATGATTAACTACAAAATGTACAAAAGATTTATAATAATGATGTCTGGAACAGCTTACTGACAACAGGGTAAATATACAGTAAGCAACTGCTTTAAATCTTTATAAATATTCAAACTTTGTTCCACTTAAACTTCAAATAGCTGCAACAAGTCTTTTATAAAATGAATAAAAAATTTATCCTTTATGCAAAATAGAATTTGTAAGAAATTAATCTAAATTATTAATTAATTAATATCTGGCGAAATAATTCCCCCAGACAAAACTATACAATCACAGGGCTACTTAATCTAGTAGGTAATATTACTCAACAACGTTTATCAATCAATTCAGATTAAATATATTTCAATGTGCTGTAATTTATAATTTATCACATGTAAAACAATTATTGTTCCTCACAACTGTTTATCAATGGTTATAGTTATTTGTTGTGAATGGTGGAGTGTGCGTGTGTGTGCTTTATAAACAAAATAAGGTTTCCTGGTCGAAATACCACAACCTTCGCAAACGAGGTTGACCCACGGAAACACCGGCGTAATAGGCCGAGGCACACCCGCTTCACACCAGCAAGGTTTCAGCACACCATCAATGATCTGCTCTAAGGTTTTGGTTTTGGTACATCTACAACAATACATACAAAAATACGCAACCATTAATAATTATATTACAATATACTGCACAAGCATCCCGCTATCGGAATGGTTGTCTCCCTTTCAACATCCTTACTCATCCTCCCTGTCATCGCGCCTATACATTCACAATCACCTCCTTTCTGTCATCTCTTCGCTACATAACAGCGAATTCTTTATATCAATTTATAATTATTTAATTTATAATACATTTTAGAAAATTCTCTCTCTCTCTCTCTATATTATATATTTATGCAGCAACCAATATGAAACATAAAATAGAATTAAGAAAACATAATTAACTATCCATTCACACTACATGCATAACCCAAACCCCCGAACGCTATGGCCAACTGAGAAATTGAGGTAAATAACTTACGGCTACCAGTGGATCCTCCGGCCTGTTGACAAAGACACACAATGACTGGACAAACACACAGGCACAGATGGTTAGGCAAGGTGATATACAGGCAGAAGAAGTCCTAGACGGAGTCACAGGTCACCCGACGTTATACGTAGATAACTCAGATTTCACCGAGAATACACAGCTGGTATTCTAAACAGCTTAGAACAGTTCCAGTTAAACAAACACTTCCAAAGTGTTCCCAAAACAGTCCTCCTCTTCCGATAATTAGGCTCTTTTTCGTTGACAGTCTGATCAGTACGACCCACAGACAAAGTCACTAACTGGCACCTTGACCCAACTCGGATCTGTTGATTCTGGCTACAAAAGCGATATGAAAATGTTACTGCTCCTATCAAAAAATACAGTGCATGGGGTTTTATACGATTAGCTAAGAATCTTCTAGAATATACTCGTTTTAATTATAATTCATTCCCTACACCGTTCGCGATTAGAGCACGCATTTCACACATAGAATATCGCATGGCAGCAATTAATCCTCTCAATAACAAAATAGCCAACTATGCTGTTTTCTAACATAGTGCGTTCCGCACGGGCGCAAATCATTCGCTACTTTTATTAATTATAAACTTAATTAATTTATTCTGATTCTCTCCCCTTGACTGTCGTAACTTTTAACCTCTATGTACAGGCTGATGATTAAACTATATACATAGGCGCGCGACTGCAAACTGCGTAGCGTGACATTATTATTATTATTATTATTATTATTATTATTATTATTATTATTATTATTATTATTATTATTATTAATTAATTAATTAATTAAACCCAGTTTTGATGTTTTACACACGTGTGTGTGTGTGTTTGTGTAACATTTTATTTATTTACTTTATGTTGTGATGGCGCAGTAGTGCAGTGGTTTGGGCACAGGCTAGCAATTTTTCATGCTAAGCAACATCGGGCGGGGTTAGTACTTGGATGAGTAACCGCACTTTGAAGGCAACAGCCAAACGACACACAAAAAAAGACTGAAAAGCGCACGACAAACCCCAGTCCACCCAGCTGTGAATGGGTACCTGGTTCTGTTTAAAACCTGGGAAAGGAAAGCAGCGAGGAAGAGAAGACAGACTCCGCCCTCATAAAGATGCCACAGAGAAAAGAGACGAACCCCTTTACCACCTTTTTATATTAAAAAAGATTATGGAGTTCAATAAAACAAAATCCATCCACTACACAAAATGATCGCAGATCTGAAAGAAGGAGAAGAAGAAGAAGAAGAAGAAGAAGAAGAAGAAGAAGAAGAAGAAGAAGAAGAAGAAGAAGAAGAAGAAGAAGAAGAATGAATGAATGAATGAATGAATGAATGTTCGTCATTTGTAAGGCGCCTTAGCCTAAGGATCAAGGCGATGGCCGATACAGGATCTAACTCAAACCGCCCGAGACGCCCACCCGCAGCCTTTGGGCGCATGGTCTGACGCCCGGACGCAAACTTGTTTTTTCCAACCTAGTTCCAGTCATTCGCCCAAAAAGACAATCACCGAAGTCGAACGAAGCTCTCCGATGTGTTACGAAATGATGCTTGCATGACTACGACTAGTTGACATTAAAAATGATCGCTGTTGCTTCTAATTCTGTTCGATTTACACAGATTAGCATTTCGCAACGGTATACTTTGTTAATATGAGCATAATTATTATCGACCATATTTAATAGTTGCGTTCCTTGATTTGCATTTTGTTAGTTCTCAGCAGTAGGCTAATAATAGAATGCCCCATTTCCTGCCTAGAACCAAGTAGACACTGTTATACAGTATACATAGGCTTAATCTACATTTATAATATAAGTCAGTCTCCGCGCAGCGAAGAAGCTCACTAGCTGAATATAATTATTAGACCTGTATTGTTTGTTTTATACGTAAATAAATGTATAAACTATATCTATTCTAATTAATAATAATTAGGCCTATACTTTATAATATTCGAATCTTAAAATTTCCGGAGAAGGACGAGTAGGCTAAGCGAATTTTTTTTTATAACTCGAGATCAGAGTAAAATTAATAGCTAATTAGTTATTCATTGCTCACAGGGTCCAGCAGACTGCAAAGAGCCGAATCAGGACCACAAAATCAAGACCACAACTTCGCTAGTAGTAGTAGTATTAGTAGTAGTAGTAGTAGTAGTAGTAGTAGTAGTAGTAGTAGTAGTAGTAGTAGTAGTATAGTTATTTAGTTAAATCTTTAATTAATTTATTTGTTTTGTTTGTTTGTTGTTATTATTATTATTATTATTATTATTATTATTATTATTATTATTATTATTATTATTATTATTATTATTATTATTATTCCTACTTTAAAAAAAAAAAAGAATATTGTGCTGCTGTGCGTGCTCAATGGTGTAAATATGGTCAGTGACGTTTTGTTTGTTTTTGCTGAAGTTGGGTGTAACCCAAAATATTCAGATGGTGTTACTGTTTTTTTATTTTTTTTATTTACCAAAGTTTTCAGATGATTTATGGAAATTTCCGCCTGCCACGCAACATTCTTTTAATACGTGTTTTTCATTAAAATACATATCATTGAAATACATATAACAAATTTACTGTATCAGTTAAAAAGAAAAATATTAGTTTAAAAAATTGCTTTGGTGCTTGCAATAAAAATGTCACTGTTTTTTGAGACCATTATAAACTTGCTTTGCCTTGTGCTGAAGGGACATCAACGTATCCATAGCGCTTTGAAGTTTTGTCATGGTTTTATTGTTGATATAGATGTGAAATCGTTGTATGTGTGCATTATGTGTTATGTATTACTTTTACTCTTTATTACTAATTGTGTCAGTATATTAATCATCATGAAATAATAATAATAATAACTGCTTCAAAATGAGAATCTCGACTTGACTTACACTTACAGCTTGAAGCTGTGCAGATCGAAACAGAATTAGATCTAGAAGCAACAGCGGCTATTTTTATGCACGGATGTTTAACCACAGGTTCTGAAGTTTTTTCTTTTGTCTTTGTAAACTCGTGGGCCTCCTACATACGTACGTAGTATAGTATGTAACTGAGGCCTACGAAAGACGAGACTTCCCAGCCTGTGGTTTCACGTAGTCCTGCCAGCATTCGTTCGTAAAACATCGGATAGTTTTGCTCGACTCGGAGAGCTTCGTTCGACTTCGGTAATTGCCTTTTTCGGCCATTGACTGGAACTAGGTTGGAAAAAACAAGTTCGCCGCCCGGACAACTGAGCACAATCCTGGGCAGCCAGGGCTGGGGGAGAAGGACCAAGTGCATGCTGGATGTGTTCTTGTTACCAGCCCTCACCCGTCTAGGACATGAGCGTCAGGATCTTTAAAGTCCGTTATGATGGAATGTATGCGACACTCAGACTAGATCTCGGTTTATATTCTCATCCGAAGGAGTAGGAAAACAGGAGTAAAGTGTCTTTCCCAGGGACACAACACAATGGCCCGGCCGGGACCTTCAGATCCGCAAGCCAAAGCACTACCATTAGACCACAGTGCCTCCCAAGAAGAAGAAGAAGAAGAAGAAGAAGAAGAAGAAGAAGAAGAAGAAGAACAACAACAACAACAACAACAACAACAACAACAACAACAACAACAACAACGATGATGCGATGATAAAGTAGTAGTAGTTTGGCCATAATTATTCGACGTTAGTGAAGTGAAAATCGAGAGGAAATTAATAGAAGATGTACGGTGACAAATAACAATTTTCAAAAACGATGAAAAGGATGCTTGTAAAAAAAAACGTCAACATGTCTGCACTTCCCCGGCAACATAATCTACCAGCGAAACAGACGTAATGATGTACAAATGCTAGCGCTATTCATGATGACCCAACACCAAATCTATGGTCTAAAAGTGCTTAAAGACGCATTTCGAAACAAAATTGTGAATACTAGTTTGTTTATATATGATGTAAGGAGGATAATAATGGCATTGGAGGCAGTCTGTCTACAATTTCACAAATAAAAAAAAATAAAACGATTTCCTTTCCGTCTTCTAAAAAGGACTTATCTTTACACCACGGGTTTGATTGATGAATTTGTGTTTGTTGCGTTTGTACATGTATGTAGGAGTGTCTGCGACAGTTGAGCGTGTATGCTGGTTACAGATCGCCTCGTTTTGTTTCGGAATTAGTAATAAGGCGCCTATAGCATCCATTATGTATTTATGTGTTTGTTTATTTATTTATTGTTTATTATTTATTTTTATTTATTTGTTTATTTTTCGATTGATAATTTATTTATTGATTTAACGTCTATTCACATGCACGTGTATATTTAGACACGCCCTTCCCCTCTTATTATTATTATTATTATTATTATTATTATTATTATTATTATTATTATTATTATTATTATTATTATTTACCTTATTGTCCCTTTTTCATAGGGAAATTCTGGGCCGCCTCCCCTGGGTAAAGCGTAGTCGCAGCCTGTGGCGCGCCCAAACCCAACCTACCTAACATTAGTTGTGATTTTTTGAAAGTTTGCTGGGGGAGCAAACCGGAGTACCCGGAGAAAACCCCCTAAACGTTGCCCCAGTCGAAAGTAAATAATATTCGGAGAATCATAACGCCCCGATGCTGAATCAAACCCACACCTGTCAGGCGCCATTGGTTTCTGGCCTGTGGACAAGGCAAGTTAGTCCCGCCTTAGCCCACTTGGCCACAACGCTCGCTTCCATCTTCCATCTCCCTCCCCCCCCCCCCCAAATACAAGAAATACAAAAAAAGTAAGAACAATAAATAAATAAATAAAATAAAAAAATAAAAGATGTCGAAAAGGAACGGATGGCCCAATCCCTGTCTAGTATTTAGTTAAGACAATTTGTGCCTACAGTACAATAATACAGCCTATCTTGTTTTCTGCGCCTGCGTTTCTTTGGCAGTGTCGAGGGCGATGATGACAAGAAAGAATGCGCTATGCTCTTCTGCTGCGTTACTCACTCCTTTTGTCATGGTGGTCATGGAGCCTGCAATATAGCTAGATGGCTAACCTTCATAACTGAGTAGAGACAGTATAGTAGTCTGCCACCATTAGCTACCAACGAGTTACTATCATAATACTACTCTATCTGTTTTGCTAGTCCGAGGTTCCCCCCCTATTCAACGCAGATCGTGTGAGTAGGAAATATAAAGTAAGGCTTGTACAGTATCTTATAGGATCAGTTCTTAGTACCCCTAATATAACAGAAGGTTAGTTAGTTAGTTATTCATTGCTTACAGAGTCCAGCGGACCACCGAATCAGAAGGTATACAGAGAATTTGTTTTTTATCATCAAAACATTGACTATCCCATAAGCATGCCTAAAACGTATTTACACGTCTGGAAAGTAGACCTATGGGAAGAGAGAGAGAGAGATAGAGAGAGAGAGAGAGAGAGAGAGAGAGAGAGAGAGAGAGAGAGAGAGAGAGAGAGAGAGAGAGAGAGAGAGTTTAATACACTTTGACCACGAGGTCTGGGGAAAAAAGCACCACTAGGTCGGGGAGGAGGGGGGGGGGGGGGGAGATGAAGCAATTAACTGTCATCAACGGAAAATCGCCGCCTTTCAACCACACTGAGGCTTTCCACTGCTGCTGCTGTTATTGCTAATAACGCACGATCGCCGTCTTAAACCATCCGCAATCTCCATAATCGGGACTAGAAAAACGTTCCAAAGTGTGTAAAATGGAATGGGAAGGGAAGTGGGAGGTGTCAAGGAGAGGACAGGAGGGGGGATGGGGGTGGGAGGAAATGGGCGCAGTTGGCTCAGCGGTGTACCCAACGGTAGAACAATTGGTTTGGAATATTGAATGTTAAGGGACGTTAAGAGATAACACTGCAGTCCTAATAGGCAGCGGTTCGAAGCCGGTGGACCTCTTGAAGCACCAAAACAAGTCCAACATGACCCCGAGACACAGTTGGCTCAATGGCGTACTCAACGGCAGAACACTTGAAGCATTGAGTGTCAAGCGATAACATCGCCGCCTGTGTCACAAGAGGCCAGTTTGAACCCTGCACTAAGGCTTCACGCCTCAAACGTTCATCCTGCTTTGACCTTTGTAACTTAAATTCGAGGTCTAGCAGACGATAAAGGTTAGGTTTGTTCTAAGCACGTGTAGGGAAGATTCTCACTAGGTAGGCGGTGACATCATCCAGCTGACCTATACCCAGCACCCCCCGCGAGACCGTTAGGAATCTTGGGAAAACGAAAACTGACAACTCGACCGTTTGCGGGCCCGTTTTCACGCATCGATGTTGGATAGGCTGATCAACGTTCATCCTCGCCTGATAACTGTCCCCTGTAAGTTTGACCTTGAAGGAATAATGGGCATGCACATTTACAGCATAAAATATAACCTCTTATATCCAAATTCACAACTTTTAATCATGCCATGGTGATATCGTATCAGACTCCTGACCAAACAAAAACTCAAAAAAACACACTCGGTTTAAAATAGGATTTAGTTCCAGAAAATAGGATAAGCTGCCTCCAACACACATTTTGACTCGCTCTAAAAGAAGAAGAGAAGAAGAAGAAGAAGAAGAAGAAGAAGAAGAAGAAGAAGAAGAAGAAGAAGAAGAAGAAGAAGAAGAAAAAGAAGAAGAAGAAGAAGAAGAAGAAGAAGAAGAAGAAGAAGAAGAAGAAGAAGAAGAAGAAGATAATGATGATGATGATGATGATGATGATGAACAACAACATGTTAAGAAAAGAGTTAAACGCATTTGAAGTCATCGACATTATGCACACCATGGAAAGGATGGGACGTGTGGGTGGGAAGTGGGTTGAGGGGTTCTTATTGGTCACTTCCCAGTCTCTTTAGAACAAACCCTAGTCCCACAACGGAGTATCAAAGTAGTAGTAGAATGGAGTATCAAAGACTTGTTTGTTTATGCGCTTCGATGTGTACCCTCTGTAATCTCAGAGGCTCGGTGTGACCCGAAGTCTTCGTCAACATGGCTTCCAAACCATCCTCGATCGAGATTACATAAAGTGGGTCAAAAGCATCTTACCATGGCTCATGACAACAACAGATGGTTTTACTTTGAAACTGGTGGCCCCGCGCCCTTCTTGCAGTCTTGTTGTCCCGGTGACTTTGGTAATGTCGTAATGTCTACAGGCTGTGTGGAAGTGTAACTCCGTCTGTCAATGTCCTGTTTTTAGAGCACTTTAAATCGGCTTGCTAATTCCTCCCACCCACCCCCCTCCAGCCGCACCCTATACACCATTGCATTCATCCCGTTAACTCGCTGATATTTCGCCCTTTGTATTATAACTTCTTCGATCTCATCATCATCATCATCATCATCATCATCATCATCATCATCATCATCATCATCATCGTCATCATCATCATCTTCGTCATCATCATCATCGTCGTCATCGTCATCATCATCATCATCTTCGTCATCATCGTCATCATCATAATAATCGTCATCATCATCATCATCATAATTACCATCATCATCATGAGTAGTAGTAGTAATAGTAGTAGTAGTAGAATGGTCACTTCCATCTTTATCTGTTCTCCTCTCCTGTCCGGATTCCACATGTCCTTAAACCCACAAGTTTGAGTACCTCTGTGCAAACTGAAGTACAGTTGAAAGACCGGTGTCACATCCTTCAAGTTCCGGGTCTCCTAGTTTATCCGAGCGCATTTGCGCATGCGCTAGGTCATGTCGGGCCGGCTTTTTCACGAAGTTCTTGGGCGTCATAACCCTAACCCTAACCCTAACCTTAACCCTAAACTCTTAACTCTAACCCAAACCCTAACCCTAACCCTTACGAAGACTATGATAGCACTGTGCGCATGCGTCGAATTTTGTAACGCGTCGACCAATCAGAATGCTCCCATTCGCTCCCAGCCCAGCTAAGATACTAGGAACTGTGAGGATGTCACACCGGCTCGCGGTCTAGGACGCTAACACAGCACATAACCAGCACGCACAAAACAATGATTATGCTGACACGGAGATTTTCGATCACATGCCCCCTCACCCCAAACCAAACACCCAACCTCGCCAGAGCTCTGGAAATATTCAGTTTAATCTACAATTCCAAAAAATGCAATTATAAAATACCACTATTATTAATATGTGTAACAGGTGCATTTGTGTGTGAGTGGGCATGTAGAAACGACGTTACTCTGACACACATGAAACTCTACACGGATTCTTTTGACTTTTTTTGACGGCCGCACTATTTTGACGTCAAAATAGTGCTCCGTGTGAGTTACAGCTGTTTTAGGATTAGGGTTAGGTTAAGGGTTAGGGTTTAGGGTTAGGGTTAGGGAAAGCTTCAAAAAATTGAAAATGTCAAAATAATGTCAAAGAAATGGAAAGTGTGTCAAAATAATTTCTGTTTATTTCACAACAGTCATCACAACGTCGTTTCTACAAAAATGTGTGTGTGTGGGCATGTAGAAACGACGTTACTATGACACACACATGAAACTCTACATGGTTTCTTTTGACTTTTTTTGACGGCCGTGCGTGTGTGTGTGTGTGTATAGGTGTGTGTGTGTGGGTGTGTGTGTGTGTGCCCGTATGTGCCCGTATGTGCGAGTGTTTTACTTCTTAAAACAACAGGATTTTTGTTGTTGCAGAGTGACTGAATGTTTTACCGCATCAGCAAAACAAAATCCTATGTATTTTGAATTCATTGGGTAATAAAGTGTCTTTTGTCTTGAATCTTGATGCTAGCGTGTATGTTGGTTACAGATTGCCGCACATTGAGTGCAATTTAAGAATAAAGCCAGTATTTGCATCCATTATTATTATTATTATTATTATTATTATTATTATTATTATTATTATTATTATTATTATTATTAATAGGAGAATCTGCCGACTTCATTGATGACGGGGATGATGACGATGATGCTGGTAATGATTATGACGTCGACGATGATTATAACGATGACGACGACGATGATGATGATGATGATGATGATGAGAAGGAGGAGGAGGATAATGATGATGATGTTGATGAAAAGACGTTAATTGTCATACCGTTGGCTGTTTTTTCAGGACAGTCCTCCACTTATTGTCACGGAAATATTAGATAGATATATAGATAGATAGATAGATAGATAGATAGATAGATAGATAGATAGATAGATAGATAGATAGATAGATAGATAGATAGATAGATAGATAGATAGATAGATAGCAGGGGCGGATCTTGTTCTTGTGCCACTTGTGCACGTGCACAACCCCCTGGCGGTCAAAAAAAAAAAAAAAAAAAAAAAAAGGAGGGAGAAAAGGAGAAGAAAGAAGAGAAAACAAAATACTAATTCTCACTCACCACACAGTTTCATGTACCTCCAAATTAGTTTTTTTTTTATTCATCAGATTTAGATCCACAGGTATTTCTTGCAATATAAAATTGTTATCCATGAAGGGAAGTTGAAGACAAACAGTTGCTGCTCATTTTTCTTTTTTCCCCCTTGGTGCAAAAAGTTGTTTGTTAGTTTTTTTCTCAATGGTTTTGATTGGTTAATTATTTAGAGGGGTGTTTGTGTGTGTGTGTGTGTGGGGGGGGGGGGACTAAAAGAGGACTTTTAGCACAAAACAATACTATTTTCGGATTCCTACGCCAACATGGATGCCGAAACAAGCGACAAACTCTAACCAGAGAATTCTTTATCCTGGTAGCGCTTGTACCATTTACGGGAAGATGGCCAAGACTAGGAGTGGGAACAGGAGGAGGAAGATGATAAGGAAAAATAACGAAAAAGATGATGCAGAAGCTTCCTTTTTGCTATCAACAGACGTAAGACGGGAGGCCGTTGGAACCAAGGACAAGGTCGTAAGCTGCACGGAATTGGGAGCAGAGGATGACTGTACCACCAACACAAATACCTCCTCCACCAACACCAACACAGTGAGTGAGATTTCTGAGTTAAAGGATCTAGTAAAATCACTTTGCTTCCGAATCTCCGTGCTCGAAAATATCATTCGCGACCAAGATGAAAAATTCGACAAGTTACTGGCCTCCTCAAAGCAGACGAGGTGTGCAGCTCCGGGGAGCAAAAATAGTTCTACTTACGCGGAAGCTTTGAAGGTGTCGGCAGTTGGTTCCAACGTAAAACTTTCGAAAGTGCCACCAAAGACCGCGACAACCATGCCGAATTCCACTTTGTGCGGTAAAAAACCAAGATCAGATCATGATATAGTTGCGACAAGATACGAAGTCAAAACACCTGCGACACCATCAATTGACGTCACATCAGACGTCAGCGGAAAGGAATGCGAAAGTGAAATTATTATTCTTCATGACTCGGTCTTGAATGGTATTCAAGAAAAAAGACTGGGACAATCATATGGCTTTGAAGCTGTCAAGAACAAAGCCTTCACTATTAGTGATCTTGAACCCTCCTTCAGGTCAGCATTAAGCAACCGAAGCCCTCCAAAAGCTGTCGTTATCCACTGTGGCATCAACGACTTAAAAAAACTAGACTCTAGAACAGCAAGCAAACAATTCGTCCAGTCAGTAAAGAATATCTCCTCCTGCAGTCCAGCATCGAAGATTATCATTAGTAAACTGCCTGCAGTGTCCGACCCCAAGCTGCAACAAAAGAAAGACATGTTTAATGCAGTTGTCTTTTCCGAATTGGCCGAAGAACACCAGATTTCTTTCATTAGCAACGACAACTTGCCACTACACGCCCTGAGAGACAATGTCCATCCAAACAAGCGGGGCTCCAGTATTCTTGCTGGCAACATTGGCCGTCATGTTCACAGGATTGTGTGGGAGAAGCCATGACGACCTGCACGGCGTTTCAACCGCGCAAACACCTTTCCAGGGTATTACGACTGGAAAGGGAATTTCTACCCGCACTCCACGATTCACTTCCCTACTAAATGGTACTAGTTAAGCCAGGACTGTTTGTTTCTGCTTTCACAGCGTATTTTACAGACGAATCAGTGATTTTGTGTTGTTTTTCCCCCTTCTATCTCTCTTTCTCTCTTTTATTACTGTAAATATTTGTTAACAGGCGTCACTGTATGAAAAGTGAAAAACTAAGTATTTTCCAGTGGAACTGTAGATCTATTTCGACTAATTTACAATATTTAAAACAATACTTATGTGAAAAAGATCATCATATATTATGTTTGCAATCGTTACATGTAAACAAAAGTAAATTGCCTAAATTAAAGGGATTCTATTATCCACCTGTGTATAATATTAATAGTAACAAAGTGCAAGCTGCTATATACGTTAGAGATGATTTAGACTATGACATTTTAACATCACCAGCTCCGAGGAACTTGGAAGGCGTCTTTTCGTGTGCTGTGAAATTAAAGGTGAATAAAGAACAGTGTATTAACATTGTATCAATATATTACCCAAGTGGAACTGAAAATAGAGACAGTGACTGGATACGACATTTCGACATTTCTGATCAATGGGTAATATGTGGTGACTTTAATACTCATTCACCTTTGTGGGATAAAAGCTGTCGGGGAACAAATAATAACAGTTTTAATGAAAATGTGATTGACTCTGACTTAATTTTGATTAATGATGGAAGAATAACTCGCATTCCTGACGTGTCTACACATCGTCCTTCAGCCATTGATCTAACTTTTGTTACTCCAGATCTGGTTGTGGATTGTGTATGGGATGTTGAGACTGATTCCCTCGACAGTGATCATCTTCCTATAATTATAATTCTTAATAACATTGTTGATACACAACTTGAAGAAGATTGTGTGCCAAAGTATAATTATAGTCGTGCAAACTGGGATAGGTATCAAAGTTTACTACTGGAATATGATACTGATTTTGTGAACAATGATGATATTAGTTATGCATATGATAATTTTGTGCGATATATTCACTTAGCAGCTTCTAATTCGATTTCTCAAAAAAGAAAATCTTTTAAGAAAAAATATACGGGAAATATATGGTGGAATAGTACATGTGAAACGGCTATAAAAGAAAAACGGATTGCATACAAAAATTGGATAAAATGCAGATCAGAAGTAAATTTTAAAGACATGAAAAAAGCTAAAATTAAATGTAACAAAATAATAGCGCTTGAAAAAAGAAATTTTTGGTCTGACTATTGTAAATCTGAAATTAATACTTCCAAAGATGCTATCAAGGTATGGAAGAAACTTTCAGAAATGAAAAATGGATTTCAGCTTCCACAGTGTCCTTTAAAATTAATAGATAATGATTTCCCTACTCCTAAAGAAAAAGCTGAAGAATTTGTAAAAGTATTTGCAAAAACTAGTAATTCTAATAATTTGTCACATCATATTAAAAATGAAAGAGAAATATTAGAAAATACTGTAGAATATAATGCGCCCCCACAAGATAATAATTTATATATTAATTCAGAAATTAGAATTAAAGAAGTTAAAAATGCTATTTTAGACTTGGGAAGAAAACGATCAGCTGTAGGATTGGATGGAATATCCTATAATTTATTAATGCATCTCCCTGATAAATGGATAACTATTTTACATACAATTATTAACAAATGTTGGATAACTGGCAGCCTGCCCGATTCTTGGAAGTCTTCTTTGGTAATACCTATATTAAAATCAGGGAAACCTCGGGCAGTTTTGTCAAGTTATAGACCAATTTCCTTAACATCTCACACTTGTAAAATAATGGAAAAAATTATATTACAAAGGATTTCATATTATTGTATTAAACAAAATATTATACCTGTAAATCAGGCAGGGTTTCAGAAAGGGAGGTCGACAACAGATCATATTGTTAAAATTACCACACATATAAAAAGACAATTTGCAAAGAGAAAAAGTGTTTTGGCTACATTTTTTGATGTAACAAAAGCATACGACAGAATCTGGCATGCTAGACTGATGTATAAATTAAAACAAATTGGGTTGTCTGGTCGTATATATAATTACATTAGTACTTTTTTGAAAAATAGAAATATAAAAGTTAAGGTGGGGAACTCATATTCTTCTGGTTTTGCAACTGATATGGGAATTCCACAAGGTTCTATAATCTCTCCAATTTTATTTAATATATTAATTTATGACTTGCCAACAGTTTTAGGTAATAGATTAACGCTTGCTCAATATGCAGATGATCTAGCTATATGGATGAACGTCAATTTAAAAAAGAAAACCTCTTTGTATGAAATAAAACAGATTGAAAAATTATATCAAAAAGAAATAAACAACATCATCCAGTTTATGAATCAAAATGGTCTCGAACTGTCAAAAGAAAAAACAAATTTGGTACTTTTTAGTAATGGTCAGGAACCAAGACAACTTCCAAAATTAGTAATTGAAAATGAAGAACTAAAATATGTTAAAGAGGTTAAATTTTTTGGAGTATATTTAACATGCAAGTTACATTGGAAAAGACACATAGAGTATGTAATACAAAAGGCTGTTAGAAGTTATAACCTATTGAAAATTATAAGCAAACAATCTTGGGGACAAGATGAAAAAACATTAGTTCATTTAGCTAATGCCCTAGTGAGATCAAAGTTAACATATGGACATGAAGCATATTTTTCTTCTTCAAATTGTTACTTAAAAAAGTTACAAAGCGTAGACAGTAAGGCAATAAAATTAGCTTTAGGAGTGCCTATTCATACAAAAACTACAGAAGCATATAAAGTTGCAGGAATTATGAACTTAGATGAATATAGGAAATTATCTTGTGCGAAATATATAATCAGAGCTAAAGCTGTAAACAATAGTACAGATGAAGAGATTAGTATTAGGTCGGATGTAGATTTTCCAAAACATGCCCAAAAGGTGCACTCTTTTCAAACAATAGCAACATATACTAAAGATCTTATTCAGTTAGATTTAACACATATTGATAATTTATGTAAGGATACAATATCACCAGTACCTCCATGGGAACTTGAAACAGCACATTATGATATACATTATTGTAATGAAAAAAAGAGTCAAAATCCGAATCTTATTGCAGTTGTAGTTCGGAATCATTTATGTGAAAAATATTCAGAAAAATTAAAAGTATACACTGACGGATCTGTTTTAGAAACAGGGGAAACAGGAGCTGCTTTTGTTATACCAGATTTCAAAATATCAGAATCATTTTATATAGGAAAGGGTTATTCTATTTTTACTGCGGAATTAATTGCTATATTAATGGCTCTAAATAAAATTTCTAGTTTACGTCTGAATATATTTAGTATAGTTCTATGCGTAGATTCTCGATCTGTTTTAAAAGCTCTAAAATCTAATATTACCTGTGAACGAAAAGAGATTATTTTTGAGATTAATAACGTTATTCATGGATTGATAATTAGTGGTACTGAAGTGACCTTTTGCTGGATTCCATCGCATTGTGGATTTCTATATAATGATTGGGCTGATCATGCTGCAAAATTAGGGGCATTAAATATTAATTCCCTATCCTATCCTATCCTATCCTGTCCCATAACCCGAAGGTCGTAGGGGCACCACAGATGATCGTTTAACCAGCATACTCCATCTTTCTCTGTCCTCAGCAGCCCTCATGGCTTCGCTCAGTGTCAAACCAGTCCATTCTCGAATGTTGTCCTCCCACCTCTTTTTCGGTCTCCCCCTTCTTCTACCTCCTTGCACTGTGCCTTGCAGAATGGTCTTTGCAAGGCCTGATGATCTGGTGACGTGGCCATACCATCGGAGTTTCCGTTTCTTCACCACTGTGAGCAGGTCATCGTGTTGTCCAATGGCTTGTGTGATGGTCTGTCGGACTTCGTCGTTGGTGATGTG
This sequence comes from Oncomelania hupensis, assembly GCA_036898135.1. Classification (NCBI taxonomy): domain Eukaryota; kingdom Metazoa; phylum Mollusca; class Gastropoda; order Littorinimorpha; family Pomatiopsidae; genus Oncomelania; species Oncomelania hupensis. The sequence continues at coordinate 64,916,278 of CM072514.1, read as the reverse complement.
TTGGGTATAGGAAATGCCAAGAAGTCTTCTGTAGCACCTCATCTCCATGCTTTGTATTCTTCGTTGGAGATCTGCTGTGAGGGTCCATGCTTCGCAAGCATATAGGAAGATGGAGATGACAAGAGAGCGCAGCAGTCTTACTTTGGAATGTAGGCTGATGGTTCTGTCTTTCCAAATGGGCTTCAATCTTGTCAGGGCAGCAGTTGTTTGTGCGATCCTGGAGAGGACTTCCTGTCGAGACCCATTGTCTGACACAATTGCTCCTAAATATTTGAAGCTGTGCACTGTGTTGAGGGATTGGCCTTGTACTTTGATGTCCGTGTTGATGCCATTGGTGTTGTTGGTCATCATTTTGGTCTTCTCTGCACTTATTTCCATTCCATAAGCTCTGGAGGTGGTGTCAAGCCTCTGTACAAGCTGTTCAAGTTCTTGTTCATCTCCAGCCAATCCATCAATATCATCCGCAAAACGAAGATTGGAGATTGCTCTGCCCCCTATGCTGACTGTGCCTTCGTGATCTGCAAGAGCATCTGACATGATGCGCTCTAGGAAGATGTTGAAGAGTGTTGGAGAGAGTAGGCATCCTTGACGCACACCGATTGTTGTTCTGAACCAGTTCCCGATGACGCTGTTATGGAGGACTGCACTGGTAGCCTTGTCATACAGGCTTTTGATGACTTCTATAATTTTAGGGCTGATGTTGTACACTTTCATAGTTGCCCATAGAGCTGCATGCCAGACTCGGTCAAATGCCTTCTTGAAGTCTATGAACACATGATATAGATGTTGTTGGTGCTGTAGGTATTTCTCACAGATTATTCTGAGGTTGAAAATCTGTTCAGTGGTACTTCGCCCTGCCATGAATCCTGCTTGTTCTTCAGCTATGATTTGTTCAGCTTGTGGTTTCAACCTGTTGAGTATTATTTTCAGGAGGACCTTGCTGGGATGGCTGATGAGGCTGATGGTGCGGTAATTTTCACACTCCTGAAGGTTACCCTTTTTGGGAAGAGTGATGACAAGCGACTGGGTCCATGGTGTAGGCCATTCCCCACTCTGCCAGATCTTGTTACAGATAATGGTGAGAGCATCAGTCATCGCTTCTCCTCCTGCTTGTAGCAGTTCCGCTGGTATGTTGTCCACTCCCGCTGACTTCCCTTTCTTCAGCGATTGCACTGCTGCCTCAACTTCTTCCCGGAGAATTGGGAGGATTTCTTCTTCTTCTCTGCTCTCGGGACATGCTAGAACTGATGGGTCTCCATTTGGTGTATGGTTGTAAAGGTCAGAGCAGTACTCTGTCCATCTGTCCAAGACTTCTTGTTCTTCTGTAAGGCAAATGCCACACTTGCTTTGGATAGTGGAGACTTTGGGCTGTTTAACACTTGTCAGCCGCTTCACAGTCTGGTAGGCCTTCTTGCTGTTGTTCTTGTTCAGATTGTTCTCTATTTCCTGGCATTGATCTTCTATCCAGTTCTCCTTTGCTGTGCGCATGCTGTTTCGGATGTCATTGTTGATTTTTCGGTAGACATCAGCTCCCTGTGAGGTGTTCTTTTTCTTTTTGAACTCTCTTCGTTTATCACACAGATCCAAAAGTTCAGGTGTGATCCACGGCTTCTTCTTTGGTCGGTGCTTGCTAAGGATCTCAGTGGCGGCATCTGTTACAGCTGAGTTGAAGGTATTGGTCATGGTGTTGACATCTACTTCGCCTGCCCCCAAAATAAGCAGTGGTGCAAATTTCCCTCCAATTGTGGCCTGAAATATTTTTGCCACCTCCGGGTCTTGCAGTTTGTCCAGGTCGAACTTCAGCCTAGTGCACTTTGCTGTATTTACTCTCTTTAAATGGAGCCGGAAAGACATCATCACGAGATCGTGGTCACTTCCAATGTCTGCTCCTGGAAAAGTGCGTGTCCTGCCAATGTTGATGCTTGATCTGAAGCGTTTCTTGACCATGATGTAGTCGATCTGGTTGTGATGTTCCCCGCCGGGACTGTGCCATGTCCATCGTCTGGATTTTTTGTGGAGACCAAGCGTGTTTGCCAGTACCAGATTGTTGTATCTGGCAAACTCCAATAGCCTCAGACCCCTGTCATTTGTCTCGTTGTTGCAGTGGGGTCCGCATGTGTCTCCCCAGTTGTGGTGCGCATCTTGGCCAACCTTGGCATTCCAGTCGCCTTGCACTATGACTATGTCCTTCTTCGGCACTTGGTCAAGGACCGCCTGTATATTTTCATAAAAATCCTCCACTTCGCTGTCTTCATAGTCTGATGTTGGGGCATAGGCCTGGATGATGGTAATGTTGAAAGGGGTTGCTCTCAGACGGATGGTAATGAGTCTACTGGAGACTGGGCGGCAACCCATGACAGTGGCTAGAATGTTCTTGTGGACCAAGAATCCAACGCCGTGTTCGTGCCTGTCATCTCTACCGCTGAAATAGAGCTTGTGGCCTTTGTCAGTCGTTGTTTCACCTAGGCCTTTCCAGCGCAGTTCGCTGATACCTAGAACGTTCCATCGATAGTGGTCCAGCTCGTGGGCCAGTTCTTCTAATTTTCCTTCCGCAGTTAGGGTCCTGACATTCCAGGTTCCTATGACGATGTTGTTTCTCGTGCGGATCTTGCTAATTTGTCCATCAGTGGCATACTTTTCACCTCCGTCCTGGTGGCCAACGGAAAGCGCGGTCCTTGTTCCGGGCGACGACCGATCCGGCATGGAATTAGTGGATAGCCTCATCATGTGTTGTGTCTTGGGCAAAAACGACCTGGCAGGGCCCAATCCTCTCCAGGCTGTTGGCCACAGCCGAAATCCACGAATACAGTGTGGCTCGCCTTGGCCCTGAGCACGTGGTCGTTGAACCTGTAGTAACGTGAGGTTCCTCCGCCCTGGCCGGTGACTTCTGTGTAGAAGACTTTCGCCCAGTGATGCCGTGCTAACATCACCCCTGTTAGTCGCCTCTTACGACACGCCGGGAAACGTTGGGTCTATTCTATTTGCCCGAACCCACAGAGCATCAGTTAAATTAAATCTGTCTTCCAAAGAGATTCAAAATAATATTGAAAATGATATTGTAAAGAAACTTAAGTTCCATACAAACTATAACAATCTTCGTGGATTTCCCAGATCAGTTTCATCTATAGCAAACAGAATATTATTAAATTCAATTAAAACCAAATATTGTAAAAATGTAAAGTGCATTTGTGATGAACCTTTAACTCTAAAACATCTATTATTTCATTGCATTCAGGTTCATCCTCTTTTGCCCCTTGAAGTAAATACTATAACATCAGTTAAAAACATTAGCAATGAATTGAGTGTGGGATTGGCAAAAGCTCTAATTACTTCTCCAGTCGCTCGTTTTATTTAACTGACATTATTATTGTATGTTAGATAGATAGTAATAGTATTTATGTGTATTTATGTGTTCATGTATGTCTGTTTAAATGCGTGAATCTGTATGTATGGTCTTTATCATCTTGATGAAAAAAGACGTTAATAAAACAACCAACCAACCAACCAATACTATTTTCAGTCCTAAAAATAATGCCCCCGGACACCCCTAGTACACTCGCCTGCGAGGCTCGCGCTTGTGGCTACGCCACTTCGCATTAGCTGTGCACACCCCCTCAACAATGGAAAGATCCGCCCCTGCATAGATAGATAGATAGATAGATAGATAGATAGATAGATAGATAGATAGATAGATAGATAGATAGATAGATAGATAGATAGATAGATAGATAGATAGATAGAGATATCTACAGATAGATAGATAGATAGATAGATAGATAGATAGATAGATAGATAGATAGATAGATAGATAGATAGATAGATAGATAGATAGATAGATAGATAGATAGATAGATAGATAGATAGATAGATAGATAGATAGATAGATAGATAGATAGATAGAAAAGATCTCCATAAGTGCCTTTCTAAAATGAGCTGTTATACCTGTGACTGTTGTGTTGCTGCTGTTGAT
>CM072514.1:64764808-64907308 GCA_036898135.1 Oncomelania hupensis | reverse complement strand
AAGTTAATTCTGATTGGTTGTAACGCGTCATTCTAGAACGTCCTGAGGTCATCTCGAGTTGAGAGAAAAAATATATAATGGACACACTGTGTTGTGAAAAGAGATTGTTGATAGTGAGTTGGAAAGTAAAATTTGAGAGTGGAAAAGCGATTGAGCGATTGTATGCAGTTGTTGATGTGTGCTGAATAAAAGTGGAAAACTTCATACGAAGACTTTGCCTTGTTGCTGCTGAGTGAGCAGGCTGCGTGGATAAACGAATCTGAGTTACACCTTATCAGGATTTCAGCATTGGGGCTGAATCAGATACTGATAGAAAAACACCAACATCGAATCGAGTGTAACATGATGTTTGTATTCTATTTTGTTTTGGTAAACGGGGGTTCGATAAAGAGTATAGCCTCAGCGTCCCCTGCGTGGGATGTCTTTATTGTAAAGTGACTGGCTGGTGGAGAGCATTCAGTTTTACAACTAGGGTTGTTTCAGCAGGTCTTTTATGCGGATCGAGGGTTGTCCGGTCCTGATTTGGCTCGGAAGAGTCCGCTGGACCTAAAGCAATATCATGTAATGTAATGTAATGTAATGTAATGTAATGTAATGCCTGTTGCTTCGTTGGAGTCCATGTATTTTTCAACCTTGTAATGAGTGAATGTTTGTAACTGCCTTTTCTTACACATTTATTGCAATTTATTGTAGTACTTTCAGCAAAGCATGTCTTAATTTCTCTGTTTGTGATAAGTAAGTATTCTTGAATCTTTGATCTACAGACGCAAAATTTTAATAGAACAGGCTGACAAACAATAAATGCGAGAAACCCTTTGATAAATAATTACATGACAATGGGCTCTATGCACAAAGGGGTGGCGGTCACGTGCTGCGTTTGGATGCTTTAACTCCGATGTAAAACCTTTATGCAAAGAAAAGAACATTTCCTTTCATTGATTTCCACTGAAAGATGAAATATTGATGAACTCTAAACTGAATGTCAGTGACATATCGCTCTTAGAAAAAAGCCTGTCCCCTGATAATAATTTGTCTGTAATCATTATTGCACGAATGTGCTATGTTCAAAACATCACAATATCCCAAAATGTCGGTAAATTTAAAATTTTTAAGCATCATTGGAGTACACGCGAGCGAGATAAAAGAAGCCATGACCGCTTTGTTATTCCCGCGCCACGTGACCATGCCGCCGATTTGTGCATAGAGCGCATTATGTAAATACCGATCAAGATACAGCAACATTTGACATATCAGACACTACACAATATCCTCCCCTTCCAAAACAGACGGCATCCAAAAAAACACCGCAACAAGATAGCAACTCATTCAAATGTATTTCCAGACACACACATTGCCTACACATAAGCCTAAGCATTATTCAAACCTGTTAATTTTCTTGGAGGTGTTTTGACAAGGCGTTATCCTAACGAGGCAAAAGAAAGCACGTGGAATGTTAGGCCACTAACTGAACCATCCGGTAAGCAGACAATGTATTAAACTCGGCTCAACCGAATTGCTGGTGAAGGGTATTGGTCCATGATTTTGAAGTACCGGTCTGTATACCAAACCTCAACAAAATGGCTTCAGCCGTTCTGGAGATATTGCGCAGCACTTGTCTCACAACAAAATGACTGCAGTGACCTTGACCTATGTGGTAAAGCAAACAGGATTGCACGGGATCACGTCACTAACGTAGGTAATGTTCCTATGAAGTAACTGTTTGGTCAAAACCGCAGGATGTGAAGTTGATGTACAAGCGAATTATAAAAATTCGCTTATACGTCAAACACACATCCTAATTCGTTTATACGTCAACCTCACATCCTGCGGTTTTGCCTCTTTTATTACCTTTGCAGTTTGAATGGATGGCGAAGTGCGCCATTGAAAACAAAATCCTCTAACTTGCACTACATACACAAGGTGCGAATTTTAATCCTCTAAATTCCCAACACTTGATATTCGTACTATTTTCGAATACTTTTTTTTTACAAATTACACAATTCGGAGTGCCATTATTCGATGTTGCAGTTTACGTATCGTGCGTATTTGAATCTACAATGGCTAGACATTTATTTTCCAATATTTGCATGGATCCTACGCTTTGAAACTATTGTTTACACAACTTCCAGAAACCCAAATTCCATTATTTTGTAGTGGACTGCCCAAAATCAAAATGCTGGCCATGCCACGCGCTACACAAACATTGTTTTAAAAAGAAATCCACAACCACACACGCACACGCATACACGCACACACACAGAGGAAGTGATGACAGAATCATATTTTTACTGGAATACAGCAGACGATTACTTACTTATGGATTTATTTTATTTTGTAAAGACTTCACTTCTTTCTTTCTTTCTTTCTTTCTATATTTCTTACCTGATTCGACCTGCTATATACATGCAGACATGGTTTCACATACAGGACGTGACGTTACAATAATTATATTATTACAGGAACATTGCAGACGTCTATTTCTGTCTTTCTTTTTTTTTTTTTTTTTTACTTTTTTTTCTTTCTATCTTATTTTTTTTAATTCCTTTGTTTTATTTTTTTTCATTTTTTTTCTTATTTTTATTATTGTTTCGTTTATCTCCATCTTTCTTTTACTCAGTTCGTTATTTTTTTCTTCTTTTTTTTGTGTTTTTTTAATGTATCTTTAATTACACTTTTAAAAAAAACTTTCTGTCTGTCATTAATTTAATTTTTTTTCACTGACACACACACACGCGCACCCACACACACATGCCCACACAAGCACACACACAAACACTACGTAGACACACATCTCGCCACCCTAATGTCCACACAGACATCACGCCCGCTGGGTCTCGCGATACACACAAACACCTCCACACCTAAATATATCTCCTCCAACCCCACCCACCCACAAGTTCCACCAACCCCTTCAATACGCACCAATGAAACTAGGGAGCAGCTGTTTTGGTCAAAAGTACCAAACAGTTTTGACAGTTGTTAGTGTAAAAAGTTTCTTTTAAGATAACGCAAGGAAATTGTCACGGACAGGGTTTATAATATTTCGGTCCGATGACTGTTTGTAGTATCTTCCTGTGAGAAGATAAAAATGTAATTTTTTTTTAATTGAAAACTGAATACTGATTGGCTGAGCTAGTCATGTGACGACTGGCCAATCACATTCAAACGTGAAGCAGTCTCTCCTTGTGTGTACCACGGTGTGGTTGTGTTTGTACTTCTAGCAGCTGTTGACTGCAGAAGTTTCCGGCTGGGGCCTCGAGCGGAAGGAAAAGAAGAAGAAGAAGAAAGAAGAAGTAACGGAGAAGGTGAAGAAGGAGAGAAGAATGAAGGAGAGAGTTGAGAAGATTAAACAAGAAGGAGAAGAAGAGGAAGAAACTCCGAGAGAAGAGAAAGAAGCTCACGAAGAAAGAAGAAGATATCACAAGAGAAGAGCCAAAGAAGAAGACGAGAAGGCGAAGAAGAGGGAGAAGAAGAAGGGGAAGAAGAAGGGGCCAGAGAAGAGCCAAAGAAGAAGACGAGAAGGCGAAGAGGAGGGAGAAGAGGAAGGAGCCAGAGAAGAGGCCAAAGAGGAAGACGAGGACGAAAGACGAGCAGCAGCGGCAACCGCTACCACATCGGCAGAAGTAGCAACCGCTACCACAGCAGCAGTAGTAGCAACCGCTACCCCATCGGCAGCAGCAGCAACCGCTACCACAGCAGCAGCAGTGAAGGATTATTGGGACGACGGTGAAGAGGACGATAGGGAGAGGAGAAAAACCCAGGATAAATTGAGAGAAGGACAAGGATAAGCAGAAGGAGGATAGCATAAAGACAGAGACAGATATTAGAGACAAGGAAAGACATAGTGAATCCTAACCTCCATGAGACTAGTGGGGGATTCTCTCTCTGTCGACGGTGACCAGGTCGATATTGGTGTTTATTGTGACTGGTGATATTTGGATTTTGTGACCGGGATTTTTGTGGTGGTTTTTGGTGATTGGTGACGTTATTCGTGGATTAACTGTCAGAGACTTATGTGTGTGTTTTGTGAGTGGTTATAATTTCACGGATTATTTCTACAAAGTACGTGAGTACAAGACTACTTAAACGTTCTTCATGTTATTGATTGAGTTATATGTACTTATGTAAACTTTGTTGATTCTTGTTTATTTTTCTAGTAATAGAAGGGGGTGTGACAGCAAAAGAAGTTTTGAGAGTTAGGAAGTGTGAGACGGGCGAACACGCAAATCATTCACGCACGCATACACGCAATTCTTGAAATAACCCCTTTCGTTACAGAAATACAATGGTTTTTTTACGTCTCACAGCTGTCAGACATAACCTTCTCCTTTAGCACGTGACGCAGTAATGACACCTTTAGTAGTAGTAGTAGTAGTAGTAGTAGTAGTAGTAGTAGTAGTAGTAGTAGTAGTAGTAGTAGTAGTAGTAGTATACAGGATTGTGTGTACACATGCATTATATTTTCGATCAAACTGAAAGCGCGACAAAATCTGAGAAGGTCACTATATAGTGGATTAAACAGGAAACAAATCACTTGTAATTCATTTATAGCATTAGGAAAGGCTGCTGCACTCTCTTGTCATCTCCATCTTCTTATACGCTTGCGAAACATGGACCCTCACAGCAGATCTCCAACGAAGAATACAAAGCATGGAGATGAGGTGCTACAGAAGACTTATGGACATTTCTTATACCCAGCACATCACAAACGAGGAATTCCGACAGACCATCACACAAGCCATTGGACAACACGATGACCAGCTCACAGTGGTGAAAAGAACGGAAACTCCGATGGAATGGCCACGTCACCAGATCATCAGGTCTTGCAAAGACCATCCTGCAAGGCACTGTGCAATGAGGTATAAGAAGAGGGCCACCGAAAAAGAGGTGGGAGGACAACATTTGAGAATGGACTGGTTTGACACTGAGCGAAACCATCAGGGTTGCTGAGGACAGGGAAAGATGGAGTACGCTGGTTAAACGATCATCTGTGGTGCCCCTACGACCTCCGAGTTACGAGATAGGATAGAATAGGATAGGATAGGATATAGCATTAAACTGACACCATCCTCTACTATTATTGGAGTGAAGAAACCGGGGTATATCTGGATAAAAAACTTCGGTGACCAGAATGATGTAAAAAGTTAAATACATAGCCTAGTTCGTCGCGTCCCCAGCTGGGAACTGAACCCACAACTTTCGGAATAGTTGGACACTATAACTACACCTCAACACCAGTCCTATGCTACAATCTTACAACCTATTGCTGTGTAAAAAATAGTAGGGCCCATCTTATTTTCAGAATTGAGTTCGGGCGAGCTAAGACTACAGAGGGACATAAAGAGACCCAGCTCCAATACCACATGGTATATGAAGGAAAGAAACGGTTTGGCGGCCGTAATGTCGTTTGTTCAAACAAGAAAGAGCACTCTAATGAGTGTTACGTCAGAGAGAGAGAGAGACAGACAGACAGAGAGGAGAGAGAGAGAGAGAGAGAGAGAGAGAGAGAGAGAGAGAGAGAGAGAGAGAGAGAGAGAGAGAGAGAGAGATTCGAAATGTCAAAATAATAGAGTGAGAGAGGCTCTGCCCATTAGTGTTTATGTCCGTTATATTTTAGAAGAAGAAGAAGAAGGAAATGAGCGACAGTTGGACGGGAGATAATCCTACCTGTAAAAGTTTTGCATTAATGTAGCGAGTGCCACGGTAAAAGAATCACATCATCTATGAAGTCGACTGTGTTATAGGACTGTATAGTTGCAGGACACTCACTATAGGGTAATAAAAGAAAATGAAATTCTCACGAACCTACTCCCAAGCGGCCATAAATAACCAACTACTATCGGATGAAATGTATAATATTTCCGATGAAATTTCCGATTGGAAAGAGGTCGAATGAGCGTCAACCACCTTAGAGCGTACTGTAAACTCTCTCTCTCTCTCTCTCTCTCTCTCTCTCTCTCTCTCTCTCTCTCGCTCTCTCTCTCTCGCTCGCTCTCTCACACACACACACACACACACACACACACACAGAGATACAATGAAGACGTGTTAGCTAGAAATTGCATTGTTTGTAAAAACATTGTCGAGAATGAATACCAATTCTTGTATATCTGCCCTTTGTATAATGATCTAAGAGCTCGTTTTTTGTCTAATCGACCTGCATGTATAACAAACCTAATTCAAAGGACAGACCTTGTCCACGTACGATCCTTAAGTAAATTTGTATATCACGCATTCTCAAGGCGTAAAAAGCCGGTAGAATCGTTGACGTAATGAATTTCTATATTATATCCAATTGTCCCTCTCCTGCATGACAATCGTCACACTTCCATTGGAAGGAGTGCTTACCTTTTTTCTTCGTCTGTATGTGTGCACTACACCACATATTGAAGCCTTGTTTCCAAGGAAAAAATCTTTTGTTAAATTGTGCAGGTGCATTATATATGTATGTATATGTATATATGTGTATATATATGTATGTGTGTATGTATTTGTGTGTGTCTATATTTGTGTGTTTGCATATATGTACATAGATGTAAGTTTATATATCTATTAATACATATGTATTCCCAGTGTTTCATTACGTTTATTTTCCCACTTCGGTGGCCGGCGCTCGGATTACGTGCGTGTGAGTGGGTGTGTGTCGTGTTCGCGCATGTGGCGCGTGCGTGTGGGCCTATGGCCAAAATGCTAATAAATTGTCAAAGTCAAAGTCTCTCTCTCTCTCTCTCTCTCTCTCTCTCTCGCGCGCGCGCTCTGTCATATTCAAAATTTAAGTATAAGCAAGTTTAAAACGAGAACAACTGATTTTTAAATGTCTCTCAATAGATCCCAACCACAGGCGCTTGTATCTGGGCGCTTGTATCTCAGATACAAGCGCCTGTGATCCCAACCTATGATATCACCCGACAGTCTCAGAGCTGAGACAGTTTGCTTGCCGAAACATTTCCTGGGGTGTCCTGGTCGCTCAGCTTATAGGTAGCCGGAGGTTGTGGGTTCGAACCCCGCAAGGAACGAACTTATGTGACTTAGATAAGACACTCTTCAGGACACCGAGGGCTTTCTCCGGGTACTCCAGTTATTGTATGTAGTCAATCTAAAATTTCAAAAATAAAATTTGAAATTCCTGTCCTGTGAGCGTGCATGTTGGTACAGCCGCGCTTTGAGGACTGATTGGTATTTTTTGGGAAAGCGCGTATATAGCATTCATTATTATTAGTAGTAGTAGTAGTAGTAGTAGTAGTATTGTAATTATGATTATGATTATGATTATTATTATGATTATTATTATTATTATTATTATTATTATTATTATTATTATTATTATTATGCCTATATGGCAGAGGACTAAAATAATTATAGTAATATATTCTGGAACTGAAAGAATGACACAGGCGATACAGGCGATACAGGCGATACAGGCGCTGCTTTTGTTATACCTAATTAAAAAAATTTCCGAATCATATTATCTAGGTAAGGGAAAATCGATTTTCACCGCTGAACTTCTTGCAATTTTAATGGCTTTAAATAAAATCATGAGCATAACATTTCATATATTAAGTATTGTAATATTTGTAGATTCTAAATCCGTACTTCAGGCATTAAATTCTAATTCCTATAAAGAAAGAAAAGACATTATCATTGAAATTAAACACCTCATTAATAATTTAATTGTAAATGGTACAAATGTAGACTTTTGTTGGATTCCCTCTCATTGTGGTTTTCGATATAATGATTGGGCAGATCGAGCTGCGAGAAACGGTGCTTTACGTATAAACGCGGTCTCTTTGTCAATACCATTGACTGTCAAAGAAGTTTCTAATTTGATAGTTCAAGAGGTCAAAAAAGGTTGTCATTTTAAACAACAGTATGATAAACATTGCGGAATTCCCAGATCTGTTACTTCCCTGGCCTACCGAAGTTATATGAATTCTGTGAGAACCAAGTATTGCAAAAATGTTGTGTGTGTGTGCAAAGAATTTTTTTCTTTGAAACATGCATTATATCAATGTGACACTGTGAACGATACATTGCCTAGAAATTTAGCAAAAATAGGAGACATTAGCTTTAAAATTTGTATTCAATTGGCAAAAGCGTTTATATCCTCTTCAATTGGTCAGTTTATATGATACATAAGTATTACTCTGACCGCCCCAAATGTATTTCTTTATTCATGTACTGCAGTTTGTGACTATGTCAGACAATGCTTTTTATTTCTTTTTTTTTGTCTTATCATTTCTATGAAGAAGACAATAAAACAAACAAACAATGAAAGAAGAATGGCAGTAACGATTTGTTATGTTCAGATTTGAACGCCTTTCGGATCAGAAAATAGATACCAGCCTTCTCCTTCTTGATGTTGAGGGTCCACAATCAATGCGTCGATCAATCTGGCTCCCAAAGGTTCAGGGGTGGGTGTATGGATATGGAGTGGGATGGGAAGGGGAGGGGTCGCCGCTATTCTGTAATCTTGCAGACTGATCAAGAGCTACCACAACAATAAAACCCCACAGTCTGTGGAGCGTCCCCTATACGCTTATTGTGTCCGGGGACGTTAATTTTACTTTAAAAAAAAAAAAACACACACACACACATACAAAACAACATCGCTGGATACTATAAATAGATACTACACGGCAGCGCGAGTTTTTATGTAGATCTACATATCCCATTCCTTTACCTTTCATAAATAATTAAACGTTTCTTGACATACTCATTCAGTGCTCTGATTTTGATTTCCATTAATATTGGAACACGCGTCGTGGCTTTGCCTTATCGCATCAGAGTGAAAGAGAATCCTTTTGACAGATGCCATTTCCTTCTAAGGCCCACAACTCTGTCAGCTGTGAGGCTTTGCTCAAGAGTTGTCCCGCTTTTTGAACTGAAAATTAAAAACAAAAAAAAATTACAAATCCGGATTCTCGTCAAAGAAATGTTTGACTGGAAAACAACCCTGACTTCAAATTGAAATTGAAATTGAAATATATATTGTTTTTGCCACTAAAAATCAAAAAATAAAAGTTAAGCAAGGAAGCAGCAGAGATTGGTTACATTATGATATTTAATTTAATTTTAGTTTATTTACATTTAAAATTATTTTCAGGGATCATTATTTCACCTTTTTTAAGGTTTGTACTTGATGATATTCCTGAAAGGAGGACAGAACAAACACACAAACAAACAAAGTCGGTAGTGACATTTGCTTCTGAGGTACGTCTTAATTATGTTAGTTAAGTATGAACGGAATGCTGATTTTTGAATGTTAAATTTCAGTTGTATGTTCTCTCTTATTTTTAGCAGTTAATTTTCTTACACCGTTACCCCTATTATAGCTTGTAGTTTATTTTTTCCAATCTGTTTCCATTATATAATATTATCTGACGTTTATACATATTTCGTATTATTTAGTGGCATACTTTCTCTTGTTTTAAAGACTTTTACTCTTATTGTCTAGCTTTCCAAATCCACTCATTATTTCAATCATTGTCGAACATTTCTTTATTTCTTTTTAAACCTAAATTGTATAAGTATAATAACAGTCGCGACACGCGAAATTAATTAATTAAACAAACAAACAAACAAATGATATATTTCCACCTAAGGCTGGTTATAAACAAAGCAAACATGAAATGTCTGTTTTTGTATTTGGGGAAGTAATTACCCCCAAAAGGGCGTCTGTTCTTTGGTAGTTTCTGAAATAAAATTTAATTGAAAACTACAACAAAAATATCCCTTGTAATTGAAAGCGAGACAAGTTTAGTTAAAAACAAACAACATGTTTTTGGTGTGCGGTTTGTTTTGTAACAGGTAAAAAATATAATTAAATGTCTTATCAGGTTTATTCAATTTTCGAGGTTCTTGGTTATTGGGTTGACAGCGATGTGTGTGTGTGTGTGTGTGTGTGTGTGTGTGTGTGTGTGTGTGTGTGTGTGTGTTGTAGTGTGTGTGTGCGGACGCAAATAATGTGTGTTAATGTGTAGTGCGTACGGAGATTTCTTCGACAGCGACAGTGCAACAAGTTCACTAAAGAACCTATTAGTCCTAAATTTAGTTTCAAGGACACAGGTTTTTTTTATTTTTTTTTAAAATAATAGAATATTAAAAGCAAATTACAGGAAAAAAAATAAAAACGGTAAAACCCAGAGGATCGAAAATACAAATAAACACTCCAAATATATTCACAAGTACGAGAAACAGGCAATGGGGGGGGGGTGGGAGGAGAGGGGAGGAGAGAGAGAGAGAGAGAGAGAGAGAGAGAGAGAGAGAGAGAGAGAGAGAGAGAGTGTGTGTGTCTGTGTCTGTCTGTCTGTTATACAGCACACTGATCAGCTGACGTAATTGCTCCAGGCGCTGAACGAAAAGGAAAATTAAAATGGACGGAACCGTCTCGAAACAGCTCTTAAATTATGAATGATTGGTAGAATCATCGCGCACACAAAATCGCTATAATCCCAAGAATATTTCCAAAAAAGACCCCCAAAACACGCCTACACAATATGTTAAAACCTTTCAGGTTTTAAGTCTCGTTTAGAACGCCGACTTTCACCATGCCTCTCTCCCGTTAGAACTTTCGAGTTTCTATTTTAAAACCAGACAATACACTTGAATGGCAACACCAGCATACTACAAATGGACGACGGAGTCCAAGAGAGGCTTATAAACTCTCTAGTGTGTTTGGTAGACAATCGAATTAAGGACAGCAGAAGACTTTATAATTACCACTTCAGACTCCAAAAAATACTTTTTTTTCTTTTTATGTTTTCGTTTTTAAACACCCAGCTTTCTAACGAGTTCCAAAATCATGCCTGAACACTTCTCAAATTCTACTTGCTAGCTCCTCGAAGGTTTTTAAGAGTTGCACAAAGGAAATTAAGCTTGAGGAGGCTCGATCAGCAATAGAGAGGACAGAAGGTTGGAGACGACCTGGCCCACTAGAAGAAACTATTCTAAAGAAGCCCACTTTGACCACGCCCACTCCACAGATCCTGTTAAAATTCACAGTGAGTGTTGTCCCACTGAAAAAGATAAGCTTACAACAAAAACATTACGTTTTCAAAAGTACAGTTATTTCTTACAATGAATAAATTCCCGGGTTTGTACCTATTAATAACAGCGGCAAGCCAACCTTCTTGATGATAGCATGTATTAAAACCGGTAAGAGACAGAACTCGTCAAAAAAATATTTGCTCGTAAGGATTTTTGTTTTAGGTTGAATTTGATACAATAGGCCCATCTTGATCTAAAAATAGCATGTATTAAAACCGGTAAGAGACAGAACTCGTCAAAAAAATATTTGCTCGTAAGGATTTTTGTTTTAGGTTGAATTTGATACAATAGGCCCTTCTTGATCTAAAAATAGCATGTATTAAAACCGGTAAGAGACAGAACTCGTCAAAAAAATATTTGCTCGTAAGGATTTTTGTTTTAGGTTGAATTTGATACAATAGGCCCTTCTTGATCTAAAAATAGCATGTATTAAAACCGGTAAGAGACAGAACTCGTCAAAAAAATATTTGCTCGTAAGGATTTTTGTTTTAGGTTGAATTTGATACAATAGGCCCTTCTTGATCTAAAAATAGCATGTATTAAAACCGGTAAGAGACAGAACTCGTCAAAAAAATATTTGCTCGTAAGGATTTTTGTTTTAGGTTGAATTTGATACAATAGGCCCTTCTTGATCTAAAAATAGCATGTATTAAAACCGGTAAGAGACAGAACTCGTCAAAAAAATATTTGCTCGTAAGGATTTTTGTTTTAGGTTGAATTTGATACAATAGGCCCTTCTTGATCTAAAAATAGCATGTATTAAAACCGGTAAGAGACAGAACTCGTCAAAAAAATATTTGCTCGTAAGGATTTTTGTTTTAGGTTGAATTTGATACAATAGGCCCTTCTTGATCTAAAAATAGCATGTATTAAAACCGGTAAGAGACAGAACTCGTCAAAAAAATATTTGCTCGTAAGGATTTTTGTTTTAGGTTGAATTTGATACAATAGGCCCTTCTTGATCTATAAATAGCATGTATTAAAACCGGTAAGAGACAGAACTCGTCAAAAAAATATTTGCTCGTAAGGATTTTTGTTTTAGGTTGAATTTGATACAATAGGCCCTTCTTGATCTAAAAATAGCATGTATTAAAACCGGTAAGAGACAGAACTCGTCAAAAAAATATTTGCTCCTAAGGATTTTTGTTTTAGGTTGAATTTGATACAATAGGCCCTTCTTGATCTAAAAATAGCATGTATTAAAACCGGTAAGAGACAGAACTCGTCAACAAAATATTTGCTCGTAAGGATTTTTGTTTTAGGTTGAATTTGATACAATAGGCCCTTCTTGATCTAAAAATAGCATGTATTAAAACCGGTAAGAGACAGAACTCGTCAAAAAAAATATTTGCTCGTAAGGATTTTTGTTTTAGGTTGAATTTGATACAATAGGCCCTTCTTGATCTAAAAATAGCATGTAATAAAACCGGTAAGAGACAGAACTCGTCAAAAAAATATTTGCTTGTAAGGATTTTTGTTTTAGGTTGAATTTGATACAATAGGCCCTTCTTGATCTAAAAATAGCATGTATTAAAACCGGTAAGAGACAGAACTCGTCAAAAAAATATTTGCTCGTAAGGATTTTTGTTTTAGGTTGAATTTGATACAATAGGCCCTTCTTGATCTAAAAATAGCATGTATTAAAACCGGTAAGAGACAGAACTCGTCAAAAAAATATTTGCTCGTAAGGATTTTTGTTTTAGGTTGAATTTGATACAATAGGCCCTTCTTGATCTAAAAATAGCATGTATTAAAACCGGTAAGAGACAGAACTCGTCAAAAAAATATTTGCTCGTAAGGATTTTTGTTTTAGGTTGAATTTGATACAATAGGCCCTTCTTGATCTAAAAATAGCATGTATTAAAACCGGTAAGAGACAGAACTCGTCAAAAAAATATTTGCTCGTAAGGATTTTTGTTTTAGGTTGAATTTGATACAATAGGCCCTTCTTGATCTAAAAATAGCATGTATTAAAACCGGTAAGAGACAGAACTCGTCAAAAAAATATTTGCTCGTAAGGATTTTTGTTTTAGGTTGAATTTGATACAATAGGCCCTTCTTGATCTAAAAATAGCATGTATTAAAACCGGTAAGAGACAGAACTCGTCAAAAAAATATTTGCTCGTAAGGATTTTTGTTTTAGGTTGAATTTGATACAATAGGCCCTTCTTGATCTAAAAATAGCATGTATTAAAACCGGTAAGAGACAGAACTCGTCAAAAAAATATTTGCTCGTAAGGACTTTTGTTTTAGGTTGAATTTGATACAATAGGCCCTTCTTGATCTAAAAATAGCATGTATTAAAACCGGTAAGAGACAGAACTCGTCAAAAAAATATTTGCTCGTAAGGATTTTTGTTTTAGGTTGAATTTGATACAATAGGCCCTTCTTGATCTAAAAATAGCATGTATTAAAACCGGTAAGAGACAGAACTCGTCAAAAAAATATTTGCTCGTAAGGATTTTTGTTTTAGGTTGAATTTGATACAATAGGCCCTTCTTGATCTAAAAATAGCATGTATTAAAACCGGTAAGAGACAGAACTCGTCAACAAAATATTTGCTCGTAAGGATTTTTGTTTTAGGTTGAATTTGATACAATAGGCCCTTCTTGATCTAAAAATAGCATGTATTAAAACCGGTAAGAGACAGAACTCGTCAAAAAAAATATTTGCTCGTAAGGATTTTTGTTTTAGGTTGAATTTGATACAATAGGCCCTTCTTGATCTAAAAATAGCATGTATTAAAACCGGTAAGAGACAGAACTCTAAGGATTTTTGTTTTAGGTTGAATTTGATACAATAGGCCCTACGTTATCCCAGACACCAAAGACGTCGCATGGTTCACTCATAAATAGGGTCAAAATAATGGTTCCCGACAGGAAGTCCTCTCCTGGATCGCACAAACAACTGCTGCCCTAGCGAGGTTGAAGCCAATTTGAAAAGACAGGACCATCAGTCTACATTCCAAGGTAAGGATGCTGCGCTCCCTTGTCATCTCCATCTTCCTATATGCTTGCGAAACATGGACCCTCACAGCAGATCTCCAACGAAGAATACAAAGCATGGAGATGAGGTGCTACAAAAGACTTCTGGGCATTTCCTATACCCAGCACATCACCCACGACGAAGTCCGACAGACCATCACACGAGCCATTGGACAACACGATGACCAGCTCACAGTGGTGAAAAAACGGAAACTCCGAGGGTATGGCCACGTCACCGGATGATCAGGTCTTGCAAAGACCATCATGCAAGGCACAGTGCAGGGAGGTAGAAGAAGAGGGAGACCGAAAAAGAGGTGGGAGGACAACATCCGAGAATGGACTGGTTTGACACTGAGAGAAACAATCAGGGTTGCTGAGGACAGGGAAAGATGGAGTACGCTGATTAAGCGATCATCTGTGGTGCCCCTACGACCTCCGAGTTATGAGATAAGATAGGATAGGATAGGATGGTAATGGATGTAGCGATAAAACAGGGGAAATCACTCCCTGTCAGATCCGAAATGGAACATTCAAACTATCATTGTTTATGCGATTACAACGCGAAATTTAGGGTTAATCCGTTTTTGCCAAAAGTAAATAAAGCCTTCGAATTGGGGCCTTTTAGATCTACGATTTTACAGAAACAAGAGCTATAAGCGTATATATCTGTTACAATAAATGTACCAAGTTTAAAGAATTCCGTGTTTTTTTTTTGTTGTTGTTATTTCTTTGTGAAAGTGACTTTCCTTGGGAAGTTGCATTGTTGTCACAATAAAGGATAATATAGTGGGAACCTTCTGCTCATATCGACCACTAAGCTTTGGTGTTTTGGTTACATATACACGGAAACGTAAACAGTTAACGTTTGAAATGAACTTGAACCGACGGCATCCTGTATTTCTAGACGTGACAGGCTGGCTCACTGCGCTGCTAATTCTTGCTTTTAGGCGCCCTGAGCCCAAGTATCAACCTTGGTGCTGTTAACGGGCACATTAATAAATGAATTTTTAAAAACTTTCTATCAAAGTCATACTTTAAAAAAATGGTTATTAAAAGAAGATGGAGTGAAAGTGGTGTAACTCTTTTTTGTGCGTGGGTTACATTGAGCAACAATTCACTGGGAATGTAAAAGGATTTGTCAAACTGAAAGTATGAAATCTAGCAATTTAATTAAGGAACTGTCGCGAGAGGCTAGTTCAACCCAGCACTAAGGCTTCAAGCCTTCAACGTTCAGTCTGCGTTGACCTATGTACAGTAAGTTAAGTCGCTGACTAGCAGACGACCGAAGTTAGGTTGTTCTCCGCATGTGTAGGCTACAGTTTCACTAAGATAAGCCGTGAACTCATCCAGCAACTAGGTGGCGTTACGATTCTCGTAGTCTCGCTCGATAGCAGACCCCAGCGGGAGGAAAGTTGGTCTTTGTCTGAACAGCACTGTAGAAGGACGCACGTGGACAGATCTTTCTCAAGAAGACTAAGCAGGTGACGGGTGAAATCCATTCATCGCAGTATAGCCAAAGCCTGACTTTGTCAAAAAGACAAGCAGGCATCTTGGTCCACGGCAGGGAAGAAATCCCACAGAGAGGCAACCCTAACACGTGGCCTGCAACCTTGAGCAGCGAGAGCATTGGGCTCCACTAGCTCAGTAGTCAACCACCAAGAAGAAGAGGCAACAGCACCGCACATCGACGATAATTTTAAGTCCTCCGAAACCGTGCACAAACACTTATCTGCGATAGTCTACTCTTCCAGAAAAACGAATAATAGGACAGAAAGAACTAATAGCCCAATGATGAGACAGTAGCAAATATCAAGAACAATAGCAGCATAGACCCATCAAGGAACGAACTATTCGAAGTGAATTTGTACTTTTAAGTTAATAGAGTGTTTAGAGAATTATGTATAGAGTAGAGGAAATAAATGTGTGATATTTACTGTTAACAAGTGGCTGGACTACCTATGTTTCATAGCCCTGTGAGAGCTAGTGTGCCAGTGAATCTTTTACCATTTTCTCCCTATCTCTATAACCCTATCCGCACACAGACCGAGCTAAACATATAAATGTATTAAGATTAGTCATACGGTGATTAAACTAGCCGATCCCCGCTACATTGTGCAGAGCCCAGTAACAATACACCAACCGTCACAGGAACTATACTTAAAAGAAGAAGGCTTGAAACCTAGCAGTTTAACAAAGTGAACTAGTCGTTTAACAAAGTGAACTAGTCCCTTAACAAACAAACAAAAAACTGGAACTTTTTCTGAGCCCATGCCTATTACCGTGAAACGATCATCTGTTGTGCCCCAACGACTTTCGAGTTACGGGATAGGATAGTATAGGACAAGATCCAAGACAAAAACTAGCCTGCCTATCTTTTTTTCTTTTTTTTAACTAACAACAGGACTAGACTAGTCCCTATACTACAAAACTCTGGCACTCTGCGATCATGAAGCGACTTATCTCCATTCTACAGCCGCCAGGGACTTGTTAAGAATAGTCAGCGTGGACTGAAAGGGTCACAAGAAACCTCCTGAAATGTCGAGGTGGTCGCAATATACTGCTACAATAATTATGTTACCAGAAAAGGTTTACGACACCGAACAGTCTGTGGATGATCACTGTAGAAAAAGGAACAGTAACTCAAGTGTTCCCAATGAAAATGTCCGGTCAAAGTTATCGGGAACACGGAGTTCTACAGTTCCCTTTTTTCCCCACCTATATTTACAAGGAACTATAACCAACAGTAAAGCCGTTTGACAGGGGTCGAACTGTGGAAAACTAAGCATGCTTTAAATGGAACGGAAAAGTTAAACAGCTAGGTGAATGGCACCAGACACAATTACATTTCCTAGAAGGAAAGATTATGTGTAGGCTAATTCGCGCGTCCTAAATGGCTGCGCAATGGCAGCAAAGAGGTATGTTTCTTTTTGAATTGTTTTCTCGCACTTTTACTATTGATCTATCTAATCCTTCATCCCGTCAGGCCGTTGGAGAAACTTGAGGGATGCCGTCGCGGAGAGTTTTCGCCACTTCAAACTGTCTGTTGATGTTGTCAGGGGGTGTGACATATCCAGCGCCGTCCTTATTTTAACATCATCTGTCCAGTTCTTTCTTTGTCTTTCTCTGCGTCTGCCTCCTTCCGCTGTTCCTTTTATAATGCTTTTATTGCAAGCTTAGGGTGTCGTGTCCTTACAGTCTTAAATTAAAATGATACTTAGCTTAAAAGTACGGATGAAGAATAGTGTAGTGCTGTGAAACCCAGCGGAAAATAAAGTATTCACAACAAAAAACAAACAAACAAACAAACAAACTTACCTGTGACTAAACGAAAGGTAGGACGATAGTCTAGTCTGTGCACGCATGCGTTCGATTACACGGATTTTAAAAGATCCTGACGCTCATGTCAGAGACTGGTGAGTGCCGGCTACACAAATACATCCAGCACGCACTAGGTCCCTTCTCCCTTCTTCCCCTCTCACCCTGTACCCGGTCGCCCAGGACTGTGCTCAGTTGTCTAGGTGTCAGACGAAGCGCCCAAAGATTGCAAGTGCGCGTGAGCTACATCATAAGCGGCTCTAGAGCTCGAAAAGTTCTCTATAAAACGATTAAAAAAGAACTAATTTAGCTTAACCTTAAAACTTCTTATTGGCAATTGACAGCATTAAAACATGTCATTTTTAACCCCAGTTCAGATCAGATGATAGCTAAACATTTGTCATAGGAAACCAAAGTTGAGCCAAAAAAGGCATAACTTTATTCTATGTGTTGCCCTCTATAAACAGGCATGTCAATAAAAGAATTTATGAATTAGTTAGTCATTGTTTCTATTGTAAAAAAACCAACAACAACACCACATTATGAAGTTCAAGTATGAAGTTCAAGTTTAAATAAGTTACAGTCATTATGACAGTCTTAAAGTGTAGCTATCGGGTGCTGACCTACATTTCGTAAAATCACGAAATAGGACTATTTAGTGACTTATAATGTACTATACTAACTAAAAAAACTACTAGGAGTTCTAAAATGTGCTTGGATTATCTTGCCGTTGCATAGATTGTTTGATATATACTCCCAAAAAATCGACTTCCAAAAAAAAAATTCTTCGGCAAGTTTCGGAAAGTGACGTTACAAAAGTGACCGGTTTGGTTGGTAGTGTCTAGTGTGTTATGTTGGTTTGAGATTTGGCGCAATGCAATTTAGCGTATTTACTGATTAAATGTAGATTTTATTTATTATTATAGTTAATTTGTAGAGGATAGCATATGCACTATTAAAAAAATGACAGCTCAAATGTGTGTTGTTGGTGGATGCATAAATAGATCATGCCAAGAAACCATCGCTGCATCGTTACCCGAAAGATACTTCGTTATGGCCACCTTGGAACCGTTTTGTTGTTAGTACGCGGAAAGATTTCTCCAAGGGAAATGCACACACTTTTGTGTGCTCCTCACACTTCAAAGAAGACGATTAATTTTACCAATCTTCTTGAATTTCGAATGAAATTCGCGAAAATGCTCCTTCTCAAACCTGGAGCGATACCGACTATCAAGCCGGCAGTAGGCCTGCTATCGGTACAGAGTAGGCCCAAAGAGTCTATATACTATAGTATACAACCTCTTTGGTAGGCCTACACCAGCAGTCGACCCTCACCCTAGCAGTGATGCCACAACAACAAGAAAGAGAAAGAGAAGTCCCATTCTTCTTATGAAGCTAAACCTTGCGAGAGAGGTTAATGATAGCATCACACTCTAATTAGTTTAGATACGCAACAGTGAAAATTGTGTGCGGGAGGTTTGGGTTGGTGGAGATAGGGTAAATCAGAGATCACTCATCAGATAGCATTAGCAGTGCCAGCAGTTTCCACAATTACTTCAATTAGGCCTACGGCAGTACTAAGCTTACTAATAGTAGCACTATTGAGTAAATTACTGTAACTTAAAAAAATACTTTTTACGTAGGACTATATTGTAGACCTAAACCAAATTGTAAGTGCAGAGAATTGGTATTCACATTTCAGTCTTAGTTTTCTGTTTGTAATGTATGAGTGCATAATAATAATATCGAAACATTATTCTGCATTTAGTGGAAATACAGTTTTTCCTCTGCTTATCTTTGTTCAATCCATTAGGCATATCGTGTCCTATTGTACTGACAAATGTTAAATTTAACAGATCTATCGAAAAATATTAAACTTGAAATGTACATCACCAAAACAATAACATTATTATTATTATTATTATTATTATTATTATTATTATTATTATTATTATTATTATTATTATATAATAATAATAATAATAATAATAATAATAATTATTATTATTATTATTATTATTATTATTATTATTATTATTATTATTATTATTATTATTATTATTTATAATAATTTATGCAAACGAAACATGATTAGCATCATACAAATAATAGTAATAAAATTTGAAGACATTTATTATGACTAAATAAATGTAGATGAAGAAAAATACAAGTTACAATTACTGAATGAGGCTTGAGCTCAACACAAACTGAGAGATTGGTCCTTTTTGTGACGTCACTTACGTCGAGCGGGGAAAAGCGAAAAGTTTCCGGTAATCTCCGGAATTACCCGTGAGTCATGACTACCCAACAGTTACACTTTAACTCTTGACAGCCTCAAAACTACAGCAGCTATTATTTTAATACCTTAAATGAAACTCCCACCACGTAATCACACCGTATACTGAGAAGAAACCTAAACAAAGGTCATTATCCCTCGACAACCTGAATTAGATTATTATCACCAGCTGTGGGGCGGTGAATAGATTCACGAAATCGTCTCTAAGAATAAATCGTGACCTTACTGACTGCTGTTTGCACTTATGCATTAAGTGCTATACAATCCTAGCGTGGATTTTTATTGTTCCTGCGATGTGTGTGTGAACGTAGAAATAAGTATATTTACATACTTTTTACACCTGACAGGTAAGGGTTTACCCTCTGTGGTGGTAGTCAGGAAGTAGTTAGCCAGTGGATATATCCGCGAAGCGTTGGGTAATTTTGTACCCTACTATACGGCTTTGCATATTTATCCACTGGGTAAATGCTTCCTAAATACCACCTCTGACTAGCACTTTGTTTTGGAACAGCCGCTTTATGAAAAAAATACTATTTATTTGTACACATATAGAGCAAAACACGTGACTAACTGATGCACGTGACAAACGCTGATAGCTTGGGTGAAGAACTACTACTACTACTACTACTACTACTACTACTACTACTGCTGCTGCTGCTGCTGCTGCTGCTGCTATTACTACTACCATTATTATTACTGCTGCTGCTTCTACTAAACACAAGTACTACCGTTTAATTTTAAACGATACAGAAAACAATTACACAAATAAACGAACACATACGTAGTCACAATACGCGTCACAAACTATACATACGTATGCATCTTGTCCTAAAGTTGTGGCCACATTTAGCTTACGTTTTACGGCTTATGCATGGGATTATGAGATTTTTCACTGACCGGTGTTTTGAAAGGTGGTCACATCTTATGAGTTTAGTGGCCACATTTGGCTTACGTTTTACGGCTTATGCATTGGGTCGGAAGTAGTGGCGCCATGTTTATTTCGGCCCGATTCGAAGTAATAAACGTATGTAGCTGTGTAATTTTACTACAACAAGGCACTTTTTCCATGACAATGTAAGGTACTCTTTTACGATTTGACTATAATATGAAACAACTTTGCTAAGATCGACACGCAACAAGTGAATTCAACTGCTTTAGCTCGCCAAAGCGTATGTAGCAGACAACTTGTGTTGTGTTTAATCTTGCGTGTGGGAGTAGTTTAGGTTGACCTCTAATTTCGTAACGTTACACTCTCGCTTCTCATTGATCTCTTATGTATTTGTGCAGAAGGAATCAAACATGCGCTATCCTTGTGAATTTTACGGTAGCCAGTACGCAAGGAAATACATAAGGAATTCATAAGCGTAACACAAGTGTGGCCGGATGCTACAGGTCAATGTGACCGGGCCTTAAGGAATGACATACACATTGAATTCAGTATTTACATCTGTTACAATCAGTTTGATGTTGGTGTTTTTCTTTATCAGTATCCGATTCAGCCCCAACGCTGAATTCCTGATAAGGTGTAACTCAGATTCGTTTATCCACGCAACCCGTCCAAACAGCATACAAGTCACAAAGTCGACGTATGAAGTTTTCCACTTTTATTCAGCACACACCAACAACTGCATACAATTCTCAACTCAACTCAACAACTTTCACAGCAACTCTCTATCAACAACTCTCCAACTTTTTTAACAGTGCGGCGCTTATATAGTCTCTACATACACGGGAACAAACGAGAATAATCCTACATAAAACACCACAACCAATCAAAATTAATTTCATCATCACGTGACTCACGTCATCCAACCCCATTTGGAATGGAAGCTTCCATGGTAACCAACAGAATAATCCACACGCTTCGATCGATCGTAAACAACTAATTCCCGAAAATTCTCAAACAATATCGACCAACTAAAAACACTAACGTTACACAAAGCCTCTACTAATAACAACGCAAAATCAAATCAAAGATAAATACACTCTATTACTGCATGCGTTGCAAAAATAAAACGAACAGATCTATCGCGCGCGTCACTCACAAGCCTACCATTGCACGCGCTTCACACATAACATCGTGCGCATTTCATACGCACCATTCGCGTTTCAACGTAACATAACCCCCCACTCAAGAAGAAATTTACCTAATTTCTTTCAACAACGTTGAAACGTAATGCACAAACAAAATCAGAAATTAGACTTACTTCAGTCTGTCTGAACACTATCAATGTTCTCAGCTCATTCACACAGAGTCAATGTTTCTCATCTTCAAATCTGTCTGGATATTGTCAATGTTCACAGTTCTCTTTCTTCACGCCGACGTTGCTCTTCTTTTTCTTCCCGTTGACGCTGTTCTTCCTTATCTTCTCGGCGTCGCTGCTCCTCTAATTCTAGACGCTTCTGTTCTAATTCTATTTCTTTTTCTAGACGCTTCTCTTCCAATTCTCTTTCTCGTATTCTCTCCTGAGACTTGACGTACTCCGTCAGCTGCTTGCCTTTTAGATTCAGTTCAACCCCTTTCTGCCAAAAGTCAGCCATCTTGATGCTTCTGGAAAGTTCTTTTCAAGAAAGTTCTTTTCTGGAAAGTTCTTTTTCTAGAAAGTTCTTTTTCTAGAAAGTTCTTGACTGGAGAGTTCTTTTTTTTCTGGAAAGTTCTTGACTGTGCTGTACCTTTCTAGACTGTTCTAGAACAGCACGCTTTCTGCAGTAGCGCTGATGCTTGCCACTAGTCGCCTTCGCTGACGCAGGCCCCGCTGTCCTCGTCGTATGCGACGCTGCACCACGCTGGTGTTGATGTATACGCTCCTGTGCTGAAGTAGACGCGACGTCCTCTCGTCGCTCTCTGTAACACTGGCGATGTAGCTCCGAGACTGTTCCTCGACGTAGTCTTGCGGCAGCTACGTAGTCCCGATCTGTTGTTCGCTCACGAAGCAACTCTCAGCGACTACACGCCCTTGCAGTCAACCCGAACCTATCGGTGATGTAGTCCCAGTATGTTGGCCCCTCTCGACGCAACTCGTTGGCGGCTACCCTCGATGACTGCCTCTCGTAACGTTGACTCGCTTGTTGTAGCAGTTGAACCCTTGGCTATGGCGTGAATCCCGGCTTGGCCCCCAAAATGTTACACTCAGTTTGATGTTGGTGTTTTTCTTTATCAGTATCCGATTCAGCCCCAACGCTGAATTCCTGATAAGGTGTAACTCAGATTCGTTTATCCACGCAACCCGTCCAAACAGCATACAAGTCACAAAGTCGACGTATGAAGTTTTCCACTTTTATTCAGCACACACCAACAACTGCATACAATTCTCAACTCAACTCAACAACTTTCACAGCAACTCTCTATCAACAACTCTCCAACTTTTTTAACAGTGCGGCGCTTATATAGTCTCTACATACACGGGAACAAACGAGAATAATCCTACATAAAACACCACAACCAATCAAAATTAATTTCATCATCACGTGACTCACGTCATCCAACCCCATTTGGAATGGAAGCTTCCATGGTAACCAACAGAATAATCCACACGCTTCGATCGATTGTAAACAACTAATTCCCGAAAATTCTCAAACAATATCGACCAACTAAAAACACTAACGTTACACAAAGCCTCTACTAATAACAACGCAAAATCAAATCAAAGATAAATACACTCTATTACTGCATGCGTTGCAAAAATAAAACGAACAGATCTATCGCGCGCGTCACTCACAAGCCTACCATTGCACGCGCTTCACACATAACATCGTGCGCATTTCATACGCACCATTCGCGTTTCAACGTAACAACATCAAGCACAATAAGAAGAAGAAGAAGAAGAAGAAGAAGAAGAAGAAGAAGAAGAAGAAGAAGAAGAAGAAGATAACAACAACCACAACAACAACAACAACAACAACAATCGCAACAGCACCGCCAACAATAATCCTCTGTTTGATTTATCCTCAAAATGACGACAGCTAGTTGCGAACCTCCTTAAGAAACACAATCTTAAAGCATCACATTCTCTTGTTAGTGCGGGGCGTACTGGCATGTGCACCTAAACTGATGTATTGGAAAGGTTCAGCAAGGAAGTAGAGATCAGGGTTTATTATTTTTCATCCCTCTCTTTGTCTTCGCAGTATTAATACAGCCATGTACATGTACACATATTCCAGCACTGCTACATTTCGTGACTGCATGGTGTGATCTGCGTGGTCTGGCAAATGGCCATAGAAGCCGGAGTGTTTGACGGAGTGTTAAACTCTCAGCAATGTGACCAGAATCCCAAAGAAAGGGTTCCTCAAGTTTGAGGAAAGAAAATTGAACGAAGGGCCAAAGTAATACCAGTTGCGAATCCCCCCCCGGGTGACACTCCCCCTAAAACGGTGGTCAGCAGCATTAACGGTCACACAATAGCTTCAGCAAGACTCTTCCTCCGTATGTTAGCCTGGAGTGCGTCTGTAATGATGATGGTTTGATGTCTTACTTTTTTTATTCAGAAAAAATAAATAGTCATCATAATGTTAAGTTCTGATTTAAGAAACGTGTTACAAAATTTTAGATTAGTGAGTGCGCGCGTTTATGCGTACGTATGTGTGAGTGTGTGTGTGTGTTGGTGCGTGTTTGTGTCGATATGGGTATATGAATGTCTACAATCATTGTCATAAATGAATACAGGTTAAATGAAATAACTGAAACTCAAATTTATTACTTTTTATTTGTTCTTTAAGATTTCTTTTCTTCATTACAGTTTGTAATTTCATTTATCCCATTCACACAAAAAAACGTTGTTTTATATCTTGTAACAATATTGTCAACATAATTATGTTAAAATAATCTCTTCTAACCTTCCCCACTAGCCTCTCCGCTGAGTCTATTAGTACCTCCCTCACCCCAACCCCCCTCCCCCCAAAAAGTACCTTCATAAATCCACTTCGATGAAAGATGTTGAATAAAACAAACAACATCTAATTAGAGTAGTCATAAATCGATAAGAGGATCTTAACTGTAGTGTACTGAAGGTATAGCTGTCTAATGTCTATGTACTGTCATCTCCGACGCAGTCATCATCATCATCATCATCATCATCATCATCATCATCATCATCATCATCATCATCATCTTAATCATCATCATCACCACAACCACCACCATCATCATCATCATCATCACCTCCATCATTATCACCACCACTACCACCAAAACCATCCTCATCATCATCATCATCGTCGACGTCGTCCTCACCAGCGCATAAGCTCACACAAATTCACTTTTACATATGTGGGTTCCTCAGGCGGCTTAAGTTAGATATAATGTATTGTCCAGCGCCTGCCTTGAGCAGCTCTGGAGTTGGAAAAGCGTTATGTAACAACGATTAAAATAATAAATTAATTAATTAGTTAATTACTAAACACAAACTACTGCTGCACTGGCAAGGTTGAAGCCCATTTGGAAAGACAAGACCATCAATCTACATTCCAATGTAATGCTGATGCCACACCAGCTCAATGCCTATGTGAGCAGCACTGTTTAGTGCCTCCACATTTTGCTTGCTGCGGGCTATTTATAGCTTGCCTGCACCCTCCCTTCCAGTAAAAGGAAAGGAAAGGAAGCATCGGCGAATCTATTTATAGCTAGCCTGGCTGATCTAACCTCAAAACTAAATAGCTTTGGTTGAGTCGCTGTGATGCGTTCCCTTGTCATCTCCATCTTCCTAAACGCTTGCGAAATATGGACCCTCACAGAAGATCTACAACAAAACATGGAGATGAGGTGCTACAGAAGACTTCTGGGCATTTCCTATACCCAGCACATCACCAATGACGAAGTCCTACAGACCATCACACAAGCCTTTGGACAACACGATGGCCTGCTCACAACGGAAACTCCGATTGTATGGCCACGTCTCCAGATTATCAGGCCTTGCAAAGACCATCCTGCAAGGCACAGTGCAAGTAAGGAGGTAGAAGAAGAGGGAGACCGAAAAAGAGGTGAGAGAACAACATTCGAGAATGGACTGGCTTGACATTGAGCGAAGCCATCAGGGCTGCTGATGACAGAGAAAGATGGAGTACGCTGGTTAAACGCTCATCTGTGGTGCCCCAACGACCTCAGAGTTACGGGATAGGATGGGAAATACAAACATAGATATTTATTTATTTATTTGTTTTTATTTAATCGTTCTTATATAGCGCTTTTCCAGCTCAAGAGCTGCTCAAGGCGCTGGCCGATACAGGATCTAACTCAAGCCGACCGAGACGCCCACCCGCAGCCTTGGGCGCATGGTCTGACGCCCGGACAACTGAGCACAATCCTGGGCAGCCAGGGGTGGGGGAGAAGGAACTAGGTGCATGCTGGGTGTGTTCTTGTCACCGGCATTCACCCGTCTAGGACATGAGCGTCAGGATCTTTAAAGTCCGTTATGATGGAATGTATGCGACACAGACTAGACCTCGGTTTATACTCTCATCCGAAAGAGATATACGCTACACAATATAGAATGTGTGTTCAGCTAATAAAACGTATAGAATAAACTAAACGAAGAACAACCATGAACAATATAATTTAAAAATCTAGCTTTCACCTTTTTAAGGAAAAAAAAAGAAAGAGTTTGCAACCCAATACCTCAGTTACAGCACACCCAGATCAACTCTCCATATTAAAACTGCCTCTGCATCCCACATCCATCCCACCGGGGAATAATTCTTCCCCCCACTCCAACCACATCCCCCCCCCTCACACACAGTAAAAATATACAAACTTATTTTCTTTTTTGCATGACGATATTATTATTATTCACAAATCACACAATGTCTTCCATTCCTTTGCTTTTGCGCCGTCGGTTTTCTAAATTATAATCTATAAAGTTGGAGCTATTTATATCACAGTCTGACTGTTTCTTCTTCTTCTGTCCTTGCATATTTGAATACGATGGCTGGTTTCTTAACGTGCTGCTATGAGGACACATTTCCCTTCGCCCACCACAAAGAATGAGCACGTAAAACAAAAGTGTTTGTTGTTTTTTTTTCATAGGAGAAGGGGTCAGGAGGAAGAGGGGGGGGGGGGTGCTAGTGTTTGATTTACACCTTTAAATTGTACTTCCATTCCTTTTTTTCTTTCTTTATTTTCTAATCTAGAAGGCGTGTGGTAATTAGTTTTCCGACACAAAAAAGATACTTCGAGAAATACAATATAGGCTTTAATGAACACGGAACTGCGCCCAATGAAGTTCCTTTTCTATTATGAACATCATTTGCTCGGTAACATTAACCTTTTCAACAACAAAAATACCCTCATTTTCTATTTCGACTTCGCGGTATTATTATTCGTAACATCGCAATATTCCCTGCCTTGCTTCATCTTGTTCCTCTTCCGTAGCTCAGTGATAGAATGTTCGCCTGGCACCCCGATGACCCAGGTTCGAATTCCGTGGTCTGGTGGGCAGGATATACACAACCAATTTCGCTTTAAAGCAATAAATGAGAAACACATTTAAATATAGAATGCTAGCAGTTCCGTTTTATTCCATCCCTGTGTCCATTTTCAGCAGCATGATTGCACTGGTGGTTCAGTGTTGATTTAGGTCTCTACACCCCGTCTTTTCCTGGAACGGTTATCTCCCTGTCTTCCATATAAAACGCCATTGGCAGGTGTGCACGTTAAACTTCCGTTTACTTTAAAAAAAAATAATAAAAAGAACTGTAACCGTTCTGACATAGCGCTTTTTACAGCTCAAGAGCTGCTCAAGGCGCTGGCCGATATACAAGATCTAACTCATGACGCTCCAGGCGGCCGCTTGCTACCTTAAACATTGCTTTTACATCCACCTTTTCCGCCCTCACCCACTCCCATACCCCACACTATTTCCACCTCTGGCACTAGGAACGCGTGCCCTCAATAAAAACCAACAACAAACAATTATCAGTTTCTTGATGGTGACGACCTTCCAATCACACTATGTCCTTATTTCCGCGTTCTTTTCTTGCATGGCGTCATTCTGTGCTAACACCATGTGATTTGCAATCTAGAACTCAAGGTGGAGCTTATTTTTTTTTTATTGGGGGTGGGGGGTGGGGGGTATTGTTGTAAGTCTGTTTGTTGCCCTTTTCTCCTTCGTTCTGAAATCGCATGTCGTGTCAGCTTCAATATCGATATGGCTCGCTCTCTCTTTGTTTTCTCATCAGTGAATCTCGCAGTTTTTCAAACAAATTTGAATAGCAATTTTTGTGTGTTTTCTCTTCTGTTGTTTTTTTAATGCCTGTGTATTTTGTGTTATTGTTTGTGCGTGTGTTTAATTAAAACGTAATAAGAAACTTTAGTTTAGGCCAAACCTGTTTCAATGGCCAAATTTCACAGAGCAAAACCCCTCTTTACACGACACGTTCTTTAAAATGGATTTGCTTTTTATAATACGTTTGGGTAGACGAAAAGAATAAATGCCTATGTAATCATTGAATAATTCATCATCATCATCATCATCATCATCATCATCATCATCATCATCATCATCATCATCATCATCATCATAATGCATGGCATATAAGCTCTTTTCCAAAATCACAATCAGGCTCAAAACGCGGCGATCTGTACCACTATACACGCTCACAGGTTTCACCAACTCTCACACAACCAGCACACATCTATCACTCAAACATGTGGTGTAAAGGCAGGGAAATCGCAATTATAAGACGGAAAGGAAATATAATTTTTATGTTTGAAATTTTAGATTGACGGCAACCAATACCATTATTGAAGGAAGGGAGGAAACCCGAAGTACCCGGAGAAAACCCTCGGTGTCCTCAATAGTCTCGTACCTAAGTCACATAAATTCGCCCTATGCGGGAATCGAACCCGCGACCTTCGGCAAAGGAAACCGGCGGCTATCCCACTGCACCACGAGGCCATCCCAATATATAACTAGCTAAGAGTCTCAGACTCGAGGGTCTGGACGGTTTCCTGTGCCCCCAACAGTACTGTGCTTCGACATTTTCATGGGCGAGAGAGTGAAACAAAACTTACTGTCCCTTCACTTGGTTGTCCGTCATCGGCGATATGGTGCAACAGCCGTCGGAGACGCCGGTTCACAGCTTCAAAGTGTGTCTTGGTCCGCGGGCCATGTTGTCCTCCCTCATTCTGTACTTTGATAGCATGTTGACTGAGTGAGATTCATGATTACAAAGGATTGAGGTTAACAAAATTGTGATACACTCTCACTGTGACCCCACTCTATAGTGTCAATAGTGCACGATACGCAATCGCGATAGTGTCGCTTGCGGTAGTGTCCCTCGCGGTGACTTCTTGGCTGTAGAGTAGCTCGCGGTCACAGGCGCTTGTATCAGGACACGCGAGCGCCTTTGCCTGTGACGCGTCTCCCTTTGGTTATCTCCCTCGCGTGTCCTGATACAAGCGCCTATGCTCGCGGTAGTGTCGCATACTACTACTACTACTACTACTACTACTACTACTACTACTACTACTACTACTACTACTGCTGCTGCTGCTGTAGTACTACTACAATAAAAAGAAATAAATAGATAAAACAAACCTCCATTCTGCACGCAGTAAGACGGTCACGATTTCTGCACTTTATAGTAAACTTTTGTTATTTATGTTCCCCGCTTTTTTGGAATCTGGGCAATTCTAGAATTGGCCTGCGCAATTCTAGAATTGGCCTGCCCATTTTTGGAATTCCAACATTGGTTAGGGTTCGGGTTAGGGTTCTGGTTTGGGTTAGGGTTACATAAAGGTTTAGGGTTAGGTCTAACCCCTAACCCTAGCGGGCCAATGTTGGAATTTAAAAAATGGGCAGCCCCTTCTATAATACTAGGCCTACTAATTCCAAAAAAGCGCAGATTCCAAAAAAGCGCGGAACATTTACACATGTTGGGGTCTTCCGGCACATCCCCGGCGCCGTACTTTTGCATCACAGCACAAAATACACAGATGGAAAAGACACAGGACTACGGAACATCCTGGGGCGTTTTAAAACCTTGCAATATCTTACATGCAAAGGGAATGGCTTATTAGGTCAATGGGGGAAAGCCTTTTTCCTGTCGCCGTCACGCAACCCAAAGTACTGTTGTTGTATTTTTAACGTAAATAAATAAATTATTAAATAAATAAATACAATTTCCATGATATAAAGTTACCTGTTCCACCGCATGATGTTTCCAATTTATTTTATCGTCTACTGTTTAAACACTGACAAAAGTTTACGTGTATGCCATGTTTTCAATGTCCAGTTAAGCTTGGTAAGTGTGACACATTTGGCTGAATAATTAATGATGACGTGATCTCATAACAGAAATTTGATCTTTTTGACATGTAATAACCTATATTTTATTGACGTCAAACATACGACATTTTATTCCACCAAAGGTTTACATTGGGGGAAAAAAGTGATACGCGTCTCGCGTTCGGTCGCATAAGGAGGAACAACGAAGCTTAACGTCCTATTGCATCAGCGTTAAGGACGATCACCACGTCGCCACCCTGACAACAATGATTATCATCATCATATCAAAGATGAGATCCTACGGATCTCGATTCGGTCGCATAAGTACTACCGACAAGGGTTTTTATAGTGGGGTCAGTAAGAACGTTTTCATCATTGATTTATAAAGCCATTCACTTTGCGTGCCAGATTTTGCAAAGGTTTTGAAACGCCCCATGATATTCCGTTTTCTTGTGTATTTCTCCCCCTGTGTATTTATATCAAAGTTGTGTGTGTGGGTGTGTGTGTGGGGGGTGTGTGTGGGTGTGTGTGTGTGTGTGTGGTGTGTGCGGAGACAGCTTTGAAATGGGTGGCTAACCTTGCTTTTTATGCAGGAAATGGGTGAGTGTATAAGCCACCCAGTGTTTTCTAGCCCCCCTTTTTTCTAAGTACACAGGAGTGCTCTTTTAGTGCATGGGAGTGCAGTTGTAGTGCATGAGAGTGTTTTAAGTACACAGGAGTGCTCTATCCGGGACGGAGAAAATACAGTCAATTTTCGGAGAAATTTTGACAAAAAATCGACCTATTTCGTCGCCTATAGGAGACGAACTGGGTCAACTTTTTAGACAAGGGTTCGGGTAAGGGTTATTTGTAGGTCTATCCCTAGCACTTGCCCTAACCCTTTTCCGTCAAAAAATCACTTTCCGATTCCTACATTCTTAATACAACCCAGTCTTGGTGTTCTACATACTTGTGTGTGTATGGTCGTGTTTGTGTGAAGGGGTGGGGTAGAAGATGCGATAGGGAGGGAGGAGAGTAGAAGTGTATGTACGTATGCGCATGTTCCCATTTCTTAGCTTTGACTGTGCGCGTTGTGGGTGTGTTTGTGTGTGTGTGTGTACGAGTGCGTGTGTATGTTGCTATTGTATCTAATAAGCGACTCGGCAAATGTTTCACTGTATTTTTGTGAATACAAGCTTTCTTGATTTGACAATTTTTGGAAAGGGTAGGTGGGGTGGGGAATGGGAAGGCAGAAGGGTGAAGGCGCCTGTTCACATTTCTTTTAGCGTCTTATTTTAATTTTTACTCGCACAGCATCAACATGTATCCTTCTTCTTTAAAAAAAAACCAACAACACACACACACACAGTAAATTAGACTATCTATACATTTTGCTTTCTCCTTTCTTCCCCCCCCCCTTCCTCCCATCCCTATCCCCTTTCACCCTTCACACATTCCCCTTTCAATAAATGCGAATGATCCAGTTTGTACCGTTATTTTTTTTTTGGGGGGGTGGGGGGGTGGGGCGGGAGTTTTATACTCAGATAATTTGTCCTGCAAAGCATATTGTTCAAGTAGCACTGTATACTCGAATCAATCCAATTTCCGTCGTTTTCTTTCTAGGTTTTCTCTCTCTCAACCACACGTACTTTCTATTTTTGCGCATCGATATTACAAGTGCATTCAAGGGAGGAAAGACATTACAAGACACTGACATATTGATCACATGCATTTTGCAAGAAAGGAAGAAAAAAATAAAGAAAGAAAGAAAGAGAGAGAGAGAGAGAGAGAGAGAGAGAGAGAGAGAGAGAGAGGGAGAGAGAGAGAAAGACAGAGAGAGTGAGAGAGAGAGAGAGAGAGAGAGAGAGAGAGAGAAAGACAGAGAGAGAGAGGGAGAGGGAGAGAGTAGATATATTTGTAAGGCGCGCGCACACACATATCTACTACTGTACAGCTAAATCCGTACACAGAACAGAAGCGCAATATGTGGTTCCAACAATAAATATGTACATACACATGTTCTTGTTATTATTATTATTTTTATTAATTTTGTTCCCCGAGATTATCATGAAGCTTCGTTTTGTATTTTTTTAGTTGTTATTATTATTAGTTGTAGTAGTATTGTTATTATTATTATCATTATTATCATATATTAATTATTAGTTGTCTGTTGGTGCGCTGTTGTATTATTATTATTATTATTATTATTATTATTATTATTATTATTATTATTATTATTATTATTATTATTATTAGTTGTAGTTGCATTGTTACTATTATTATTTTTATAATTATTCTAATGATTAAGATTATTATTAATATTATGATGATTATTTTGTATTATTATTCTTATTATTATAATGATGATGATGATGATGATTATTATTATTATGATTATTATTATTATGATCTAGGATGGATCCAAGGCATGGAAGAATGGGTGAGTGTTGTAGTTGTGTATACATATACTGTGGAATAATTATCTGTGTGTTAAATGTGTACGCATGGGTATGTGGCTGGTTATCTGTTTATGCATGTGTGTTAGTTTTTATAGATTTGTATTTTGGTATGGAATTTGTTTTTGATACTAGTATATCAAATGTATCAATATTGTATGTCCATGTTTGTAATAATTTTGATGTTGTTATCTCCTTCCTTATTGCACTGCTAAACAAATATCCGTGCCTTGTGTTTGGACAATAAAGAATCTTGAATCTTGAATCTTGAATCTTGAATATAGCTATATAGCACTGGTTAGTAGCAACGACCAGGACATCTCAGAACACCCTACCACACCGATAAAGAAGAATATGTAGCCTTCCTATTTCTTCAAGTTAAAACATGCAAAGATCGTCTACAACGTGAAAATTTGAAAAATTCACAAACGAACGCGCAACTCCCCACTCCCAACACCCACACCTAAAGCAAATGCGCGCACATCGGCCTACAAACAAGATCTAAAATGGAGTCGCCCTATAGGCTAACTTGCTGCCTCACGAGCACTGTAAGACGCCTAGAACAAGTAAGAAACCCTGGACGACCCCAAGGTACGTGCGGTGCGTTTATTTGAGCTTGTCATCTGTAGTTTTGACATAACGACTGCGATTTTAACGTTCCACTGCGGCGCCAGGTGGAACAGATGAAAACATAATAATAATAATAATAATAATAATAATAATAATAATAATAATAATAATAATAATAATAAAAAAAAATACGGTAGATTTATATAGCGTGGTACCCCCGAAAAACATGGGCTCGCCACGCTTTGCAATGCACTAAAAAAGCAATAATATTAAAAACAAAATAAAATATGTAAAACAAAAACATGGCTAGTAAAAACTGCTCAACCAGAAGTATGTACATTAATTAACAGTACACACACAGACACACACACACACGGACGCACGAGCGCCTGGCCAAAGTACATGTCCACAAAAAAAACATTCATTATCACATCATTTAACAAAGCAATACAACTAAAAACATTACACACCTTAAAAACAAAACATTAGATTGTAAACATTACTTAAAACAGTAAAATACAATGAAAAGACATCAATCACAGCATTAAAAAAGGACTAGACTCAACTACAACAGATACATTTCACTAAACTAGTAGTATAAAAGAACTTGTACAACATTGGTAAATACCCTTATATAAAATTAATAGATGACCTTCAACACGGACACAATACAAGCATTCACCGCAAGGTAACAGTTTAAAACTGGGCAGTCGACTGGATGTCGGCAGGCGAAGAATTGTGATGTTCGTTAGTTCAATCAGTGGGAAAGTAATGCTTGAAAAGATGTGTTTTGAGTGCGTTTTTGAAAGTCTGCGTGGATGCAATACTACGAATGTTAGCTGGCAGCGAATTCCATTGTTTAGGGCCACAAAAAGCAAAAGATCTTTCACCGTAGGTTTTTGTGCGTACTCTTGGTGTGGTGAGGACATGAGTGTCTGCGGATGAACCCAACTGTCGGGCAGGTGAGTAAGCAGACAGGAGTTGACTAAGATAGGATGGACAGGTATCAGAGAAGAAACTGTGACAGAGAACTGACAGTTTGTAGTCAATGCGTGCTTGGACAGGAAGCCAGTGAAGGGAAAATAGTAGTGGTGTCACGTGATCGCGTCTTTTTGCTTTCAGTACGAGCCGTGCTGCAGAATTTTGAACTTTTTGTAGTTTATCGATCAAAGATTTAGGACAGCCAGTGAGTAGGGAGTTCCAATAGTCAAGACGACAGAAAACAAAGGCACACACCAGAGTTTTGGTGGCATATACTGTAAGATACTGACGGATTGAGCTGATTTGGCGAATGGCAGTGTATGCAGAACAACAAACATGTGAAACATGGTTATCAAGGGACATGCCATCAGATATGATGTAACCGAGATTCCTGGCAGAGGATGAGAAAGTAATGTCAGAGTTGCCAACAGAAATAGAAGTAGGAAGGGTAGAGTGTGAAGACAATCTAGGATTATGGAATAACAGCGTTTCTGTTTTGTCATCATTCAATTTAAGTTTGTTGTGAGCCATCCAAGACCTTACATCAGAAATGCACTGCTGCACGCTCTGGACGCAAGAATGAATCTCGGAAGGACGGGAAGAATTGTACAGCTGTGTATCGTCAGCGAACGACTGGTTATCAATGGCATGATTATCAAGAAGTAACAGCAATGGTCTGGTGTACATCACAAAAAGCACAGGTCCTAAAACAGAACCCTGTGGCACACCAAAGATCATTTCTGTCTCATTAGACACGCTGCCATCGACAACAACAGCCTGCTTCCTTTCAAAGAGATAAGACTGAAACCAATTTAGTACCGACCCAGAGATACCAAAATGAAGCTGAAGAGTTTTAAGCAACATCATTATAGAAAGTCGACTACTGTAATAAAAAAATCTCACGCACAGTCGAGGTCGTATGCAAACAATCCTGCTGGACCACTTTTGCTACCTAAGATTCGAACCCGTGATCTCTGAACCATGAACGAGGCGCTTTAGCTACTGAGCGTGACCTAGCTGCCGTACGTATGTTTTGTGCTATTATATAGTGATGATACTGTCAGTATGATTGAACATTGAAATTTGTAAACGTCTACACCTACCATTGGTGATACCACAAACGGGAATAACCATCAGAGTGAAGAAAATGTAGGGACCTTGTTACACTCCGTTTGATGTTGGTGTTTTTCTTTATCAGTATTTGATTCAGCCCCAATGCTGAATTCCTGATAAGGTGTAACTCAGATTCGTTTATCCACGCAACCCGTCCAAACAGCATACAAGTCACAAAGTCGACGTATGAAGTTTTCCGCTTTTATTCAGCACACATCAACAACTGCATACAATTCTCAACTCAACTCAACAACTTTCAAGTCACTATCAACAACAATCTCCCAACAGCAACTCGGCACACGATTAAATAACCTCTCTCTCTTCTCGAACAATTTGGTACACGGTAGAAATGACGCACTGCCACCAATCGAACTAAAGATCGTCATCACTGGCTTACGTCATACACATTTCCTCTACTTCCGGGAACATTCACGACCTTCGATATCCATCGGGAAATTTCTATCGACAGTAATAAACCTGCAGATCCCGAAAATTCTCCAACAATATCGACCAACGAAAATTATCGACGTTATACAAAGCCTCTCCTAACAACAATGCAAACTCAAATCAAAGGTAAATAAACTCCATTATTGAATACTTTGCAAAACGAAACGATTAGATCTATCGTGCGCGCTTCCGACATACTTTCGTTCGCGTTTCAACGTAACATAACCCCCCCCCACTCAAGAAGAAATTTACTTAATTTCTTTCAACAACGTTGAAACGTAATGTACAAACAAAGTTCGGAATTAAAACTTATTTCGGTCTGTCTGAACACTATCAATGTTCTCAGTTCATTCACTCAGAGTCAATGGTTTTCATCTTCAAATCTATCTGGATATCGTCAATGTTCACATTCCCCATCTGCACAGTCAATGTTTTTTACTCACACACTCTGCTGAGGAAGTCCGCACCAACATTGTCTGATCCTTTGATAGATTCTACTCGCATGTTAAAGTTCTGCAAGTACATAGCCCATCTCATGATGCGACTGTTCACAAACTTGGCAGAGTTCAAGTAAGTTAGCGGCTTGTGATCAGTCTGTAGCACGAACTTCACTCCTTGAAGGTACAGTTCGAACTTCCGGATTCCCCATATGATGGCAAGGCACTCTTTCTCCATGGTCGAGTAATTTTTCTCAGCCCTGGACAGCTTCTTGCTGGCGTAACTGACCGGAAATAGTTTCCCTTCGTACTCTTGCATCAGTATGGCGCCGATGCCTTCGTCCGCTGCGTCTGTCCTTAAGACGAATTCCTTGGAAGTATCGGGCAGTCGTAGCACCGGATCCTTCGAAAGGAGGTCGCGCACAGTCTGGTATGCCCTCTCCTGAGACGGTCCCCACTGCACTTGGTTTGGACAGCCTTTTCCGCACCAGGTCCGACAAAGGTGCTGTGATGGCTGAGTAGTTCGGTACGAAAGCCCTATAATACCCAGCCAATCCCAGGAAAGATCGTACCTGCTTCTTTGTTTGGGGACGTGGAGCGTTCAGAATTTTGGTGACGTTTTCTAGCAGAAGCCCCTTTTGTCCTTTTTTCAACGAATGGCCGATAAAGTCGACGTTGTCAGTCCCCAGAATGCATTTACTGGGTCTCACGGTCAGGTTAGCTTCTGTTAGACGGTGAAACAGCTCCCTCAAGGTCTGCAGATGCTCTTCCCAGGTGCGGGTGTGGACTAGCAGGTCGTCCCAGTAACACACGACGCTGTCCATCCCTTTGAGCATCTTCCTCATTCCTCTCTTCAGGGTAGCTCCGCTGTTGACCATGCCAAAGGGCATCCTTAGGCACTCGTACGTCCCATCAGGAGTTATGAAAGCAGTCTTTGGTATGTCCTGTTGACGCACGGGGACTTGCCAATAACCCTTGCTTGAGGTCAATCTTTGAGAAGATTCTACTCCCCGATAGTTGGCGGAAGAGGTCTGCTGCGGTAGGCATCGGCTCAGGGTCGAAGACGGTGATCTTATTAACCTTCCTGTAGTCGATGCATACTCTGTTGCTGCCGTCCTTCTTCTTCACGACCACGACAGGGGACGCGTAGGGGGAACTGGACTCCCTGATGATGCCCATCTTCAGCATCTCATCGATGTCTTTCTTCAAGGATTCACGGGCCTTGAAAGGGATCGGGAAGGGCTTGGATCGAACAGGGATATTCGAAGTGAGGTGGACTTCGTGTTCGACCAAAGTTGTAGAGCCAGGGACATCGCTGAAGTTGTGGGGAAACTCGCCCATAAGGTCCTTGAGCTCCATCTTTTGACCTTCCGTCAAGCTTGGTCCTAGCTTAACATCATCGATGCCTTCTTTGCTGTGGAAGTCTCCCAGTTCCAACAGTTCCTCGCTGTCAAAGCTGTTGTCGATCTCAGCTGCTGTTGCTGCATGTACAGTCTCTGGCGGCCTCTCCACGTACAGCTTAAGGAGGTTGGCGTGGTATATTTTGGAATGCTGGCCGACCTTCACCTTATAGTCGTTGATCCCCACCACGGTCTCCACTTCGTACGGGCCTTTCCACTGCATCAGCAACTTATTGTGATCAGTAGGTAGCAGCACCAGCACTTTGTTGCCAGGTTTGAACTTCCTGTTCACAGCCCTACGATCATAGTAGTGCTTTCCACAGTCTTGGGACTTCTTCAGGTTTTCTCTGGCTATCTCGAGAGTCTGCTCCAGCTTCTCCCGTAGCTCAAACACGTACTGGTAGCTGTTCTTCACCTCTGGGGTGTCTACTTCTTTCGTCCACAGTTCTTTCAGGATGTGCATCGGCCCTCTGATGGTTCTTCCGTACAGCAGCTCGAACGGAGAAAAGCCGGTGGACTCCTGCGGTACTTCTCTGTAGGCGAAAAGTAAGGCGTTGATGTAGCGATGCCATTGTCTGGGCTGCTCGCTGCACAGTTTCTTCAGGGTGGACTTCAGCGTAGCATTGAACTTTTCGACAAGCCCGTTGCACATCGGATGGTAGGGTGTCGTAGTCAAATGCCGGATGCTCAGCAGTCTGTTGACCTCCTTCATGCAGTCAGAGACGAACTGCGTCCCGAGGTTTGTCAGGATCTCTTCAGGCACTCCAAGTCTACTGAACATGTCCACTAGCGCCTCTGCAACAGTTTCAGTGTCAATCTTCTTCAGAGGCACTGCTTCTGGGTACCGAGTCGCATAGTCCACTAAAGTCAGTACCCACCGATGACCTTCTTCACTCGGAGGTCTTATTTCGCCGATTAAGTCTAAGGCCACCCTCTTGAAAGGTCGGTTGATCAGAGGCATCCTCTGCATAGGCACTTTCGGGACCCTTCCTCGAGGTATGGTCTTCTGGCAAATGTCACACGATCGGCAGAAACGGCTGACGTCCGCATGAAGTCCTGGCCAGTAGAATACCGCCTGGATTCTATCCGACGTCTTCTTGATACCCAGGTGACCTCCCATGATTGAGTCATGCGCTACTTCCATCACCTGGCGCCTTAGGGGTAATGGTACCAGTACTTGACGTAGTGGTTTCCCTCCGTTGACCCTCGGGTGCTGGAAGATTCGATACAGGATCTTGGCCTTCACCTCAAAATAGACCGTGCCACTGCCCTTGGTCACGTGGTCTTGGCGGTTCCTGTACTTGTTAAAAGTACTGTCAGCTTCCTGGAGCTGGATCAGCTTATCTCTGTCCACGATGGCAGCTTTGGAGTTGTCGGCAACCTTCAGTGGCGTAGACGTCTTGTCTCTCTTGGCCTGGGCCCTGGTAGTGACAGCACCGACGATCTCTGGTCGGCAGGGTTGAGCCGGAGTAACCACATTGTCCCGTAGCAGCTCTGTAAGGTCTCCATCGGGAAACGGCAATGGATCCTCCTCCACAACTTCGACGCGTTGGGTTGAGGCAGGACTCCACTCTGGATCGGGGTCGTCGGGTCGTCTCGCGCCGTCGATATTCCCGATCATCAAATCATACAGCGGCTTCTTCAGGCAAACCGCTTCGACTTCGCCTATGTAGAAAGGGGTGTTGACATGAATCTTCGCAACTGGCGCTCTCACACATTTGCTGTCGGCCATGAGTGTCCATTTAGAATCGCCAGTGAACTGTTCTTTAGCGATTAGGTCTTCTCTGACGATGACCCCACTGCAGCCAGAGTCTCTTAGAACAGTCACTGCATGATTTCCGACGCGTCCCTTTGAAACAGGCATGTTCTGGACGGTCACAGCTGCGCTGGCGACGACGGGGATGGATTTTCCGTTGGCAAGGAGAAGTTGGCCATCGGTCATGCACTCTTGCACGTCCGCAGGGGTAGCTGTGCGCTCGGTCTCACTCGGAAGAATGACGCTCCCGCCGCACACCTGATGGTCAGATCTACTGGTTTGCCGTTGATTGGAAAACCGCCTCTGCCGGTTGCCCGCCGCTGCATTGTCTGTTGTGCTCCGCTGTCCGCTACTTTTGTTTTGAGGACAATTAGCCGCCCTGTGGTCTGTAGCGTTGCAGGTGAAACAGCCTCTTGAATGCCCTTCCCTGGGAGGAGGCGTGGAGTCCGTCTGTCTCTGGCTCGTCTGGCTCCCTTGGATCTGGTTCCCATGGTTTGCAGTCTTCTGAAAATGTTTCGTCGCGCTGGGTGGCCCCAGGGTTTTCCCATGAGCGATAAGATATCTTTCAGCAGCCTCAGTCACATCTTTAAGCGTCTGCAGCTTTTGTTCTTCTAAGTGGGTCGCTAGATCCTTGTGACAGGCATTGAGAAATTGTTCTTTCACGATCAGGTCATGGAGACTGTCGTAAGATTTCCTTTCGCCTGATAACTCCACCCACTTGTGTAGATATGACGACAGGCGCTCCACAAACTGCTTTGGCGTCTCGTCTGACTTAGGCCGGCATTCACGATAGCGTTTACGGTAGCCCTTCTCCGTAAAGTTGTAGCACTGCAATAGGGCCTCTTTCAAGACGTCGTAGTCTTTAGCGTCATCGTCCGACAATCTGGTGTAGACGTCGAGTGCTTGCCCCGTCAGAAGTGCACTTAGTCGAATCGCCCAGTCTTGAGGTTGCCAGTTA
Organism: Oncomelania hupensis; assembly: GCA_036898135.1. Lineage (NCBI taxonomy): Eukaryota > Metazoa > Mollusca > Gastropoda > Littorinimorpha > Pomatiopsidae > Oncomelania > Oncomelania hupensis. The sequence continues at coordinate 64,867,350 of CM072514.1, read as the reverse complement.
GAGCTTTTGGCAAACCTTTCAAATCTCGCCAAATAACTGTCGATCTGGTCCTTCCCGTCGACAAACGCTGGCAATTTTGGAGCTTTGTTGTCACTGATAACTTGTGGCGCATGCTGATTGTTTTGGATACGCGCCAACTCTAGCTGGTACTGACGCTCAGCCTCTAATTGTCTCTCGTCCATCTCTCTTTCTTCTCGGCGACGCTGCGCTTCGAACTCTCTTTCTTCTCGACGTCGTTGCTCTTCTTTTTCTTGACGCCGCTCTTCTAGTTCTCTTTCTTCACGGCGACGCTGCTCTTCTAGTTCTCTTTCTTCACGGCGACGCTGCTCTTCTAGTTATCGTTCTTGTATTCTCTCCTGGGACTTGACGTACTCCGTCAACTGTTTCCCTTTTAGATTCAGTTGAATCCCTTTCTGCCAGAAGTCAGCCATCTTGATGCTTCTGGAAAGTTCTGGAAAGTTCTTTTCTGGAAAGTTCTTTTTTGGAAAGTTCTTTTTCTGGAAAGTTCTTTTTCTAGAAAGTTCTTGACTGTGCTGCACCCTTCTAGACTGTTCTAGAACAGCACGCTTTCTGCAGTAGCGCTGATGCTTGTCACTAGTCGCCTTCGCTGACGCAGGCCCCGCTGTCCTCGTCGTATGCGACGCTGCACCACGCTGGTGTTGATGTACACGCTCCTGTGCTGAAGTAGACGCGACGTCCGCTCGCCGCTCTCTCTAATACTGGCGATGTAGCTCCGAGACTGTCCCTCGACGTAGTCTTACGGCAGCAACGTAGTCCCGATCTGTTGTTCGCTCACGAAGCAACTCTTCAGCGACTACTCGCCCTTGCAGTCAACCCGAACCTATCGGTGATGTAGTCCCAGTATGTGGCCCCTCTCGACGCAACTCGTTGGCGGCTACCCTCGATGACTGCCTCTCGTAACGTTGACTCGCTTGTTGTAGCAGTTGAACCCTTGGCTATGGCGTGAATCGCGGCTTGACCCCCAAAATGTTACACTCCGTTTGATGTTGGTGTTTTTCTTTATCAGTATTTGATTCAGCCCCAATGCTGAATTCCTGATAAGGTGTAACTCAGATTCGTTTATCCACGCAACCCGTCCAAACAGCATACAAGTCACAAAGTCGACGTATGAAGTTTTCCGCTTTTATTCAGCACACATCAACAACTGCATACAATTCTCAACTCAACTCAACAACTTTCAAGTCACTATCAACAACAATCTCCCAACAGCAACTCGGCACACGATTAAATAACCTCTCTCTCTTCTCGAACAATTTGGTACACGGTAGAAATGACGCACTGCCACCAATCGAACTAAAGATCGTCATCACTGGCTTACGTCATACACATTTCCTCTACTTCCGGAACATTCACGACCTTCGATATCCATCGGGAAATTTCTATCGACAGTAATAAACCTGCAGATCCCGAAATTTCTCCAACAATATCGACCAACGAAAATTATCGACGTTATACAAAGCCTCTCCTAACAACAATGCAAACTCAAATCAAAGGTAAATAAACTCCATTATTGAATACTTTGCAAAACGAAACGATTAGATCTATCGTGCGCGCTTCCGACATACTTTCGTTCGCGTTTCAACGTAACAGACCTACATCAACACTCCTTCGGATGAGAGTATAAACCGAGGTCTAGTCTGTGTCGCATACATTCCATCATAACGGACTTTAAAGATCCTGCCGCTCATGTCCTAGACGGGTGAGTGCCGGTGACAAGAAAACACCCAGCATGCACCTAGGTCCTTCTCCCCCATCCCTGGCTGCCCAGGATTGTGCTCAGTTGTCCGGGCGTCAGACCATGCGCCCAAAGGCTGCGGGTGGGCGTCTCGGGCGGCTTGAGTTAGATCCTGTATCGGCCAGCGCCTTGAGCAGCTCTTGAGCTGGAAAAGCGCTATATCAGAACGATTAAATAATAAAATAATAATAATAACACTGAACCACAGAGCAAGCATACTTCTGAGACGGACAGTAAAATTATCACCATTTAAATCTCTCTCTCTCTCTCTCTCTCTCTCTCTCTCTCTCTCTTTCTCTCTCTCTTTCTCTCTCTCTCTCTCTCTCTCTCTCTCTCTCTCTCTCTCTCTCTCTCTCTCTCTCTCTCTCTCTCTCTCTCAGGAAGGTTCGTGGAGTTTCAATAACCATGTTCTTCGAGGTTCTCAGATCCCGAACCTATGTTCCTAAACCTTATTGACAAAATTAACAGAGACCCTATGCAAAGACGTTTATCAGGAATTTAAGTGATACATACAAGCTATGGCGAATTTAGTTAATCATTGTTTATAGGGTCCAGCTGCCTGCAAAGTGCCGCCGAATCAAGACCACAACTTGGTTTAAGAGCTAGTTATTGTTTATAGGATCCAGCGGAGTGCAAAGAGCCGAACCAGGACCACATATTGGTTGAAAGAGGGCTCATCCTTGATCCGTATACAAAATCTGCTGAAACAACCCTAATGGTAAACACTGAAGACATTCCACCAGCGGTCACTTTACAATATAGGTATTGCATGCAATGGACGCTGAGACTGTACTAAAATTTATAGGACCCCCGTTTACAAAAACAAGATAGAATACAAACGTCATTATACAATATTAACCAAACACATACCTAGAAAATGCCTTCGTGACAAGCAGACCCGTTTACCCCGCACTATTTGAGCTTTTGTTTGTTTAGCAGTAGTAAAACTTAGAAGGTTACTGTAGTCTATAGCAGACGATTAAGGTATAACTGATGTGTACACACACTGCGAGCTGACGTGAGCCGTTTAGTGACATCATCGCGGCCTACGATCGAGTTTCGGACTGTATATCCACTTAGATTGTTTCATCCAATCGGGACACAGGTAGAGTGGTTAGGACCAGTTCTGGCTGATTCAGTCAAAGCCAAGTATAGGGTCAGTTGTGTGGAAAACTCTGAGCAGTACACAGCTACACTTGAGCAGAGAAATATCTCCACTGATAGAACAGGGAAGCAGTGCTTGTTGAATATTTGAATTCAATCAAGTAGCCACGGGCCTGACATTGTCAAACAGGTAAATGAACATACTTCTGTTTCATCGTGATGTATTTATATTATTGTTGAAATTATGTTTGTGGAATTTGCTATGCATAGATTTGAATTGTTAGTCCGACTTTGCCTTACCACGTGGAGAAGCCGAACACGTATCAAGCACGACCGGGTTTGACGCCATGTTGTATACCTGACGGAACCACTGTTGTTTAACCTATATGTATGCTTGCAGACCAGTGGCTATACCAGTGAATGTTTATATTATTATTAATTCTTTATGTTTATAGTTAGCCACGATTTATATTTATGTATGTATAGGAAATTAGAGTGGAGATTCCAGTGGACCACCGACTTAGCAGAATGTTCGTGCTTATGTATAGAGATGTGGAGCTATCACCGAGGGCTACTTTGGCTTTCAGTGAGACGCTCTGCACAGACCTATTATTCGAGGTTGTGCAGAATTTCATCTCATATGTTACAGACGAGCAGGCGAGATATCGTGAGCCCAACTCTGCAAAGAATAGAACCTAATCTACGATTTGAGTTGGCTGCCGAGGCATCTACAGCATCGAGCGCAGATAGCCCACCCGTCGAACACAAGCAACGACGACACAGCGTGTCGTAGAAGCTACCTCAACGCAGCGCGTCAACCACGAAACCAATCAGTTAAGTGCCCAGGAAACAGTGCACTAAAACTGTATCAAAAGGACCACAGTAGTCCACTCTTCATGAACGCTAGTAGCCAGTGCCTGATGAAGAAAAAGTAGCTGCTTAGACTATCAGTGAGCGAACCATTCGCATTGACAATTGAGAGCCAACTCCCCCTTTCCTTTTCCTTTTTGTTGTACATTTTAAACAATTACAACTGTATTTTGTTTTTAAATGTATTCATCCTTTTCCTTGATTTTTAACTTTTTGTTTTATTTTATTACATTAAATGTGTGCAACACAATTCACTGCAGGCATTACACTTTACATAGACAAGAGTACAATTATGCTATTTTGTATTATTTTGAGAATTTCCATTTCTTTGACTGATTCTCAAGTGGCTCAGTTAATGTAATAAAATAATTATTATATATGTATGTGGTAAAATGTGGTAAAATATGTGTGATTGCGTATGTACGTTTAACCATCTCTCTCTCTCTCTCTCTCTCTCTCTCTCTCTCTCTCTCTCTCTCTCTCTCTCTCTCTCTCTCTCTCTCTCTCTCTCTCTCTCTCTCTCTCTCTCTCTCTCTCTTTTCTCTTTCCATTTCTCTGTCTCTATCTGTCTCCGTGTCTCTGGGTATCTGTCTCTCCTCCTTTCCCTCTCTTTCTCCCTTTACCTCTCTGTCTGTCTGTCTGTCCCTGTCCATGTGTCTCTCTGTCTCTGTCTCTCACAGGGAATTCTGGATCCAGAAACTTTGGCGTTCAAAAGGTGTCACTTCCCAGATCAAAGCAACGGGTAGAGAAGAGGATTCACTGGTTGAACATCATAGGACGCATCGACGTCATCCTCATCATTATCATCATCATTATGGGTTTCGAGCATGCTTACTGATATGGAGACGGCGCATCATCACCATCATCATCATCATCATCATCATCATCATCATCATCATCATCATCATCATCATCTTCACCATCATTATCATCAACACCATCATCTTCACCATCATCATCATCTTCATCCACTACCACCGTTTTCGCCTTTTACCCTAAATCCTCTCTCTCTCTCTCTCTCTCTCTCTCTCACACACACACACACACACAATGCAAGCGAAGTGCTTGCTATTCTACTATACAAACAAACTCCTTATCTCTTCCACAAACGAAAGCCCCCTCTAAACGAAACATCTGTAGGGTAATACTTCTATGTGAAGTTTTACTAGGAGTGTTTATTACTCTGGGTCTGGATCTAAATTTTCGTCTGGATGTTGGTCGTGGGTTTAGCCACATTGCAGCCAGAATAGGTTTTCTTGTATAGAGCTTTTCCAGCTCACAGAGCTGCTCAAGGTGCTGGCCCAACAAAAGGAATCTAGCAGTGAAACAGAGAGCACGTGCCTGACTTCCACGTGGTGTTTCCTATTGTCGAAGCCTTAGCTACCAGCGCTTTAAGCTTACTTACTACTTACTATCAGTGAAGTATTTTAACAATACAGCAATTAAGTTTTTTGTTGAGGGTTGAAGTCATAGCAACCACCACTGATAGCTTGGACCTGTGGCTATCAGCATCGTTGCAGGAATTTTCAGCTGCCAGTCACGTTATGTGAGCGTTGAATAAATTCTAGAGTATCAGGGGATAGCGGGCGTGCACATGGCTGTCGAGATCGCGATCGAGGTCGAGAGAGAGAGAGAGAGAGAGCACAAAGTCTGCCAGCTGCGCGGATGTCTTAAAAGTCTGTGAGCGTTGCGTGACGGGCGGGCAGACGGACAGACAGGCACGCACGATCTGAAAGGGTGATGCGGTGTGGTATGGATTTGGAGTGGAATCAGGTAGGTGGTCAGAAGGTCCGCAAAAGTCTTGTCGCCATCTAGGAAAAATGTTTTCTGGCTTTCTATGATCACTCTCTCTCTCTCCCCCAGATTAGCGAAGAGGTTAGTACCTGACTGATAAGTTTTGTAGTGAGTTACATTGGCATGGGCACTTTATATGATTTTTGCATTACACTGTGTTAGAAACCATCCCTGTTGTTTTGACCGATCCTTCTTCTTGTCAGCTTGTGATATCAAAGTCTTCCTACTTATTACTTATCACGGTCGAAGTAGTTTAGACATTTCAAAACTTTAAACGCAAACAAGAACTTTACTTTTTTTTAAAAGAAACTTATTTCACAATCATTAGTTTGATCTCGTTTCCCTGGGATACCGTGGCCAACTGACAATTGTAAACTGTTCTTTTAACTTAAGAGATAATGGGAATGCCTTTCTCTTTACTGGTTTCAAGCTAGCGTCGAATGCGTCTTTGAATCGTCGGTATAACTTGTAGCCTTCATTGACCTTCTAAACTTCTGGACCGTATTTTATGCGGGACTGTTTGGAGGTACCGGCGAATTGTTTTCAACCGCTTTGTATATTTTCTTAAATATACCCTCAGCATTTTACTCGGCATTCATAACTGTTGGGCCGTGATTTTACGTTTGGACTGTGCAGAGTGTAACCCTCAGCTCGAGTCCATTCTACATTCCTTACAGGTGTTTTGGATCATATCTCAGCACACCTGCTTTTAATAGTTTGCTAGAGTTTTGCAACTGTGAAGGATTTATCCATGCAAACAATTCTTCTATCTGATTGTGTGTGTAGTGTGTGTGGAGGAGCAAAGTATTTCATTGACGATTTCATTGTGAACAATTTTATTCAATCTAATTTGTGTGGGGAACAAGAGTTTGAAAACATTTGTCATCGGTTGCTTGTTTGTTGACTGCAGTGACAAGAATTTCTGGTTCATCTGCCCATCGGAGTGAATAAAGTATTATATTAAAAAAATATTACATAACTGTGTTTAAAGCTGCTTCAAAATTTTTTTTACCTGCAAAAGAGGATGTAAATTCCTGCTGGTTGCTTCCTAATAAAAGGTATGGTAAAGAAACTTTGTTCTATTATTTTAATAGTTTGTATTATCGATATTAATTATTGGTTTAATGTGTGAGTGTTGGTGATTAGGTTATTTTTATTTTCTTTTGAGATGTTAAACGTATCAGGCTTTCGGAGAAAGTAATAGTATTTAAGGTATTCACACTTTTTTTGCAAAGTTAATTAAAAGATGCAGTTTCTTGTAATGCATCCGATGTTATATTTTGTTCCCATTTATTTCATTTAAGGTGTGTACACATTTGTGATTTTGAACCTTTAACAAATCTACAATATAACAATTCAAACACATTTAAATTCACATATATTTTGTCCTTGTTATTTTGTGTCAGTAGTTTACTGTTCTTGCTTCCTGTTGTTTAAACTATAATATTTTAAATGCTTTACAACCCTTTTACATGTATGTTCCAAGATTTTAAATGAAATATATTAATAAATTTGATTTTTTAGAGAGATGGAGAGAGAGAGAGAGATAGAGAGAGAGAGAGAGTGAGGGTATGTATGTCCTTTTCGTTGCTTTACATATAATTAAATGTCTGACCATGAACTAATATTGATTAAGCTTGACATTATTAATGTATAATATAGGAAATTATATTATTGCTATTATTATATAAGCAGAATGTGTGAAAGTGAGAGGAAAAAGAAAGAAAGAGGTAAAAGGGGAGGGGGGGGGGGAAGAGAGAGATGGTGTTGGTTAGGGAATTTCTGGCTCTACTTCTCCATAAATAAACTTCTCCATCAACGAACCTCTCCTGATTTACACATCATTCTATTTTCATACATTTTCTTCAAACCAAACGGCATTTAATGATTATTTACCCTATCATTGTATGTGTGAAATTTGAAAGAATCTTGCATTAACAAAATCCTTTACTTGTCTAAAACCTAATCTTCTCAAACAATGATTACAGGTAATGCGAATACGATGACCTTATTTACACAATATATCACAATTGCACCGTTTATCTCTGATTGTGTGAAAGTAGACGATGCATCATCATAAACTTGTTTTCATTTCCTTTCCTTGCTTTCAGTTTTCTTGTAATTTCCTCGCACCACAATGTTCGGAAAGCCAGGATTTGGAAAATGTAATAAATAAATTCAATGCTATTTGGTTTGAAAGCGGAAGTGTAGGAGCTCCGGAAGACTCCCGGGAAGAACCGAAATCGGAAGAGAGGGAAATTAAATGTGTTTGTTGTTGTTGTTGTTTTTGTTTTTCCACACAAAAAAATAATAATAAGACAGAAAATCTAGCTTTTCTCATTTTGTTTCACACTAACATACGGAAACACACACACACACACCCACACACAAGCGCACCCAAGTCTGTATTTATGGCAAATTGGGGTCTGAAAGCGTTGTTTGTTTTTAATTAGGAAAGAGCGCAAAATTCATCTAAAAATGAAAGGAATTTGATCCAAAAAATGGTCTGTTCGTCAGAAAGTTTATTTATTTTGTCTCCTAACGCTAACAGTCCTATGCACTACAAGATAGAGGGTGGAACCGGTACGATTTCTCAAACCGGTTTTTAACCGGTTTTTCCAATAGAAAACCGCGGTTTAAAACCGGTTAACCGGCTAGAAGTTACAACTGGTTACCCCGGGTAAAGACGCATAGTAAGCAAGGGAAATAACCTCTGTATTGAATTTTTTTTTTTTTTTGGAATTTATGTCGCTAGCTACTTAACTCAGAGGCTATTTCCCTTCTCCACTGTGGGTAGATTTGGGAGTTTGCTTTTCAATTTTGAGTTTGTGAAACCGTTGGTGGAATACTTTCTTCCAGGGACGCTGTATTTAGGATCGAGTGTTTCCAGTAGATCTTTGAAATACCGACTCTCCACAATTCGGAACGGCTGAAGTTCTTTCACGATGAATTTTGTCACCTTTTCGTTGATTTCGGATGCTTTCTTGGAGTTAGCTGGATATACCTGCTTCTTTTTGAGTGCTTCACTGATTGTCATTTGTTTTGTGTCGCCTTTACTGGTACTGGCACCTCCTTCAGTCACAATGCTCACGTCAGCGTCAGCACTGCTGGTACACGGACTAAATCTAGCATGTAGGACTTGTGGGTTAGATCTATTGGGTGCAGGGCCCGCAGGCTTGGCTGGCTTCAGCAGCAGCATACTTGCCTTACAGTACACTCTTTACAGTAACCGGTATTATGGTCAACCTTTCGTGCTTCTGTCTCTCGCAGGAGAAAGAATCTCCAAATGTCAGCTTTCCCACGCGTGTTCGCTACGAATTTCTCTGTTTCTGCCATTTTGCTAGTGCTTTACGCGACGAGTGATGTCCATTAGAAAAACCGCGGTTTTCCGGTTTTTTAAGGCCAAACCGGTTTACCGAACCGTGAGAAAGTCGAACCGATTTTACCGGAAAACCGGTAAAACCGAACACCCCTACTACAAGAGCACTCCCATGCACCTATTTAAAAAAAAGCGGGGCGCTGGGAAAAAATGGGGCGCTAGCTAAGAGTCTCATTTTGTGCATAAAAAAGGCGAGTTTAGCAACCCATAACTCCATGAATACACGCCCAAGCGCGCGCACAGTCACACCCATACACACACACATACACGCACCGCATGCATAAACACAAACACCTCCGCACTACACTTAACCCACACCAACTTACACTGGGTTCACAAATGTTACAAATTAGACTCCACATTGGGATGCATCTACGGACATACTCACTGTACAAAAGTCATCCAACGAGCAACTGCAATGGCCTACAAAATAATAGACATTGTATTGCGTTTCTCAGATATATTGTTCACAAGTAAAATTTAAACAGAGCGAGATAGACAGACAAACTGAGATACAGACCGACAGACACAGACAGACATGCAGAACGAGGAAGCGACAGAAAAAAAATAGAGAGAAAGAGAGACATACACAGAGAGGGAGGGAGGGAGAGAGAGATAGGGCGAGAGAGAGGATTAATGAACTAAAATATGTTTTTAAAAATAGTGCATTGCCAACGACATTCACTGTAAAAAAGAAGAAGAAGAACTACATGAGAAGAAAAAGAAGAAGAAGAAGAAGAAGAAGAAGAAGAAGAAGAAGAAGAAGAAGAAGAAGAAGAAGAAGAAGAAGCACTACAGGAGAAGGAGAAGACGAAGAAGAAGAAGAAGAAGAAGAAGAAGAAGAAGAAGAAGAAGAAGAAGAAGAAGAAGAAGAAGAAGAAGAAGAAGAAGAAGAAGAAGAAGAACAACAACAACAACAACAAAAACAACAACAACAGCAGCAGCAAGCAAGAAAAAGTCCAATAATTGTTCTAAAATAGTGAAGTTAACAGGTTACTGAGCTGCTAAAGGTGCTGTTCGATATCAGGATTGAAACCGAAACCGCTCTCCTGCTAGCGTGCAAACCTGCACAGAAGCAAACATAAAGATTAAAGCTGACTGACAAAAGTTTAAAGAAAAGAGTGAGGTTAAAGGGTTCCGTAACCTTTCGGTCGTTGGGGAGGGAAGCCTTGGCTGGGATCTCCCTTTTCTCTAGGCCAGCTCAATGAGGACTGTGCCTTGACTCCTCTCCTTCGCTGCAATCCTATACCTTCCATGGTTCTAAACAGTGTGAGGTACCCATTCCCACGCAGCTGGTTGGATTAGGGGGTGAGTTGGGGGCGGTGTTTCCACGCGCCGATTTAAATTTTTTGTGTGTGTCGTTGGCTGGTGGTTGAAAGGAGCGGAGGAGGAAGAATGAAAAAAAAGTTGTTTACGAATCAATCAATCAATCAATCAATCAATAATATAGCAGAAAATAAAAAAAGAAGCTGAATGAAAGTAGGAGGGGACGAGGGGAGGGGTGGGGGAGGGTGAGGAGAAAGCAGAAAGGCAGAAAGGAAAAGTTGTCGATGAAGGGATAGATAAATAAATGAAGAAATAAATAAATACAGCACAAAATAACACAGAAGCTGGATGAAAAAAGTTTGAACAAAAGGGGGGAGGAGGAGAAGGAAGAAGAGGACGACGGCGACAAAAAGAAGAAGAAGAAGAAGAAGAACAAGAACAAGAACAAGAAGAACAAGAAGAAGAAGAAAGAAAGAAAGAAAGAAAATATGAAAGAAAGAAAGAAAGAAAGAAAGAAAGAAAGAAAGAAAGACAGTAAGAAATAAGTTGTCGACGAAGGAATTCATAACTTGTACGTACATGCGGAGAAATAATTAATTTTATAAGCAAACTAAAAGAAAAACTGCCTTTAAGAAGTTGAAGAGGAGAAAGATATAAAGGACAAAAACGACGACTAAGGGATTTTTGCAAATAAATACAGAGTTTGTGCTGAGAATATAGAATGTAAGACTTCCCCTCCCTGTCCACCACCTCCCCCTCCCTTTCCCCCAACATCCCGTCTTCTTTTCCATTTTTTTTCATTGCCCTCTCTTCGTTTGTTCTGGTTGTGGTTGCGTAAATACAGAAGTTGTTTCCTTACACTTTAAGGCTTCAGCGCAAAACTAAAAGAAAAACACCCTATTAATCATGGCAAATTAAAAAAAAAAGCATCCAAGTCTGTTTGTTTCCATGCAGTAATGTTTCCTTAAAGTTACCCGTCGATTATTTTTTTTTAAACCAATCAATTTTAAATTGTCTTCAAAATAAGTTTTCTGTCACTTGGAAATTTTTAAGACTTCTTCTTCATAGCACGTTTTAAAGAATAAAAGCTTATTTTTTTATAATTGAGTTTTGAAGATTGTTTTTTAGACTTATGGTTTATATCAATCAGTTCAAAGCTTATAAACTCCGTTTAAAAAAAAAAAAAAAACAAGATCCAAGATGATTATTTTGGTCCCTGTTTTTACTCAAGAAAATGTGACATGTGTGCAATAGAACATAAGCACGGCCCTGAGCTGTACTTCAGATAATATAACATCATTCATTTGCGTAAACATTCTCAGACTCCCCACCAATTAAACTATTATGGCATAAAATAATTGCGAAAATAAAATATATATACAGTGATATAAATAGCAGCCTGCCAAAATAAGGCATTCTAAAAAGGAATTATAAAAAATTCAATATATATTTTAATGCATACTTTTGTACTTTAAGGTCAGTGCTCCACACGTTTAGATTCAAATAACAGTTTTTCATGATGGCTTAGTGTCTATCTGTGGTTCTAACTTTCCAACAACACAGATTAAATCGAGCCTTTATGGAGGACACTGTTTTAAAACATTATAGGATAGGAAAGTGATATTATAAATTTAAATCTTATACAGTGTAACATCTTCGTTTCACGATCTGGAGTCCTACGTTATTTGAAAACATTCCTCCTACTTAGATTGCGCGGGTTGGAAGAGTTCAAGAAGGCCGCTGAAAACTTTTTTTTCTCAAGATATATGATTGCTACAGTGAAATTTAGGAATAATGTTCTAAAATGTCTGTTTGGCCCTTGTTAAAGCATCCCATCTTGTTACAGAAAATGTTGAGTCGTCAATCATCGCTTCTCCTTCTGCTTGCAGCAATTCTGCGGGTATGGTGTCCACTCCCGCTGACTTCCCCTTCCTTCAGCGATTGCACTGATGCCGCAAATTCTTCTGGGAGAATTGGGAGGATTTCTTCTTCTTCTCTATTCTGGGGACATGCTAGAACTGATGGTCTTTGTTTGGTGCGTGGTTATAAAGGTCAGAACAAAACATAAAATACATACTACTTTTCTAATGGTAGTGTGATGTTTATTGGCCTTTATTACAAACATCATCGTGGACAAATTTTAAGGATTTAGTGTTGCGAACAATGTTAGAATGTTAATCTTCCTGTCTACCTATATAATTATCATCTCAGGTTGTTAGTTTAGTTAGTCGAATGCGCTTAGTATATTGCCTCACCACACATAGCCTAACTGCTGGAAAAACCCCATTCTTGAAAATGGATTCTAGAAGTTCAGATCTGAAAGCAGAAGAAAGAGAATATAATAAAACAAATAAGTCGAATGGAAGTTTCTATATGTTCGTCCTTAGATCTGAAGTCCAACATCTTAGATTAATGGTTGAAACTCTTAACATGCTTGTAAACATGTCTATAAAAGCATAATAATTGAAAAACGGTTTTCCCTCTTTGATGACACATTGCGTATTGGAAGACCTTTGAGGTCTAATGCAAGCTACGTACTTTTATGAAGGTACAAACTAGAATCAATGCGAATCAATGCAAAATGACTACTTTCACATAATAGAAAAAAAAAAGTTTTGACGAAAAGAAAGTTCTCCTTTAAACTAGTGTTTATTGAGGAAGTTTCAGGTTGCTGTTTTGCAATATCGACTTGTTTCTCTGATGTCTACGACATAATGTGTTGCCATGGGTAACAAGGAGTTTATGACTTATTTCGGCATTTAGAGGGAACCACAAAAGCAACGAAGAGGGATGAAGATAAGAAGTCGTAAGAAGAAAGGAAGGAAGGACAAAATATATGGAAGGCAGACGGAGAAGGAGAAGAAAGATGAGTTTAAAAGTATGAAAGAGGTATAATAAAGAGGAAGGGGGAAGGGGAAGAAGAGAAAAGAAGGAGGAAGCGAAGAAGAAGAATAACAATGATAAAAAGACATTTTTGTAATGGTTTATATTAAATGAGAAAATAGTAAAAGAAGAAGAGGGAGAAGGATTGATTGATTGATTGATTGTTGCTTTAGGTCCAGCGGACTCTTCCGAGCCAAATCAGGACCGGACAACCCCTGATCCGCATAAAAGATCTGCTGAAACAACCCTAGTGGGAAAATTGAATGCCCTCCACCGGCCAGTCACTTTACAATAAAGACATCCCACGCGGGGGACGGCTGAGGGTTTACCTCAACTACGCGAACCCCCGGTTACAAAAACAAAATAGAATACAATCATCATTATAAATTATCAACAAAACACATACATATAAAATGCCTATAGTGCTAAATACTAACATCATAGGAAGCCCTAGTGACCACCCAGCAGAAAGCGTCCAACACTCCCAAGCTGATCCAACAGACCTCATACACAAACAAGGAGTCTTGTCCAGGAAGAGTTTTCAAGAAAAAAGGTAGGTCATTGATCTAGCGAAGAAGAAGATAGTATAGCAGAGTGATAGGACAGAGCAGGAATGGGAAAGAGTAAATGAGGAAGATAGCGACAGTGGGAATTTAAAGCACTAAATTTCCAGAAAGTGGGGATACTATTTATACTGAAACCCCCGGCACTCCAACGGGGGTACTGTTGCCGCAGTGAATCTGTCATGCCTACAAAGGCAAGACAGGTTTTCAACTGGGGCTTTCACTGTTCCCTTTATAGGTTAGAACAATCTACAGTGGCAAGATTGCTCATGACCCCAAGGGGTGAGGGAGAAGGAAGGAATGAAGGGAAAAAAAGAAGACTGACAAACGGAGAAGAAGAAGATGGAAGAAAAAGGAGAGTGTGGCAAAGAAGAAGAAGAATGTTCAGGTTTGCTTTTAGTTCAACTGGGAGCTGAGATGAATGGTTGAAATGATGCTTGCTTTTATGAATTTGATGTCTTATCCTAAACTGCGTGTGTTGTGTGAATGTTGTTGTCAATAGCAGTTGTCCGCTGCGAATTATTTGTTCTCGCTGTTTGTTGCAAAAACACAAATTCTTATTCTTTTTCTGAAGAAGAAAAGGAAGCAAAGGGAAGACGAGTACAAACAATAAGATCAGGAAAAAGGTTTTCACAGGATTTTCCAAGCTCTGTAATCAAATAACATGAATTTTGGTCTTCTCTGCACTTATTTCCATTACAAAGGCTCTGGCGGTGGTGCCAAGCCACTGTACCAGCTGTTCAAGTTCTTGTTTCTCTCCAGCCAATCCATCAATATCATTCGCAAAACGGAGATTAGAGATTGCTCTACCCTTATGTTGACTGTGCCTTCGTGATCTGCAAGGCCATCTGACATGATGCGCCCTAGGAGTGTGTTGAAGAGTGTTAGAGAGAGTATGCATCTTTGACGCACGCCGATTGTTGATCTGAACCAGTTCCAGATGACGCGGTTGTGGTGGACTTTATTGATAGCCTTGTCATACAAGTTTTTTAATGACTTAAATAATGTTAGGATTGATGTTGTACATGTACACTCTCATGGTTACCCATAGAGCTGCATGTCAATCTCGGTCAAACGCTTTCTTGAAGTCTACAAACACATGATATAGATGTTGTTGGTGCTGTAGGTATTTATCGCAGATTATTCTGTGGGTTCGGGCACTGAACAGAATAGACCCAACGTTTCACAGCGTGTCTTAAGAGGCGACTAACAAAGGTGATGTCAGCACGGCATCACTGGACAAAAGTCTTTTACAAAGAAGTCACCGGCCACGACGGAGGTACCTCACTTTACTCTAGGTTCAATGACCACGCGCTCTGGGCCAAGGCGAGGCCCAATGTACTCGTGGATTTCGGTTGCAGCCAACAGTCTGGAAAGGATTGGGCCCCATCAGGTCATTCTTGCCCATGATGATGATCTCTGAAACTAATGGACGGATTTATGTGAAGCTTAGTATTTAGAACATAAAGATGACTTCCGGATGACACAAATTATGCTTATCGGGTGACGTAATCATGGGTCACGTCACATTTTAATTAATTAATTAATTTTATTTTATTATTTTGTGTGTGTGTGGTAATTATGATTTATGTTTAAATAATAGTTTGACTGCATTTAATACCTTTATTAAAGGAAGAGAGGAAACCGGATTACCTGAGAAAAGAACAACAAACAAAACAAAACAAACAAACTCGGTGAGCTGAAACGGTTTTGTACCTAAGTGACACGAGTTCCTCCCTTGCGGGGTTCGAACCTCTGAACTTTTTGCATAGGAAACCAGCGCTCTAACCATTTGGGCTACCAGGCAAAGCCTCTGGAGACTCCTTCCGCACCTCATTATGTGATCGATCCTTGGGACATAACAGCGGTATTAAAAGACAAGAGAAAAACAGTATCACTGTGGAAAAAAGATGAGAGAATAACAGTATCACCCTAGAAAAAACAGAGAAGTACAGTATCGCTATGCAAAAAGAACACTGTACTATCGAGAATATAATAGAAAAAGACAACAAGAGAATAATAACACTATCACTATAAAGACAGAAAACAAATGGAAACATAGTTATGTCTTGGTGGGATTGTAAACACAGGGGAAATAAACAAGAGCAACATTGTGCAGCTGTCGATATTAAACGTAGGACATTTACAAAATTACAAACAAAGCTGTATTCCCCTTTATTCATTACATGTGTAGCGGCGGAGTAAAAATTTAGACAGTTTAATAAGTTCCACCTCTGATTACCTTACATGGTATAGAGAGTAATCATTGCCATAAAAGGCAAAAAACATAATAACAATATAGGAAAAAAGATATCAAATTAAAACCTGGAGAAGAATTTTCTTGTTATTTTTAGACATTGGTTCTGCCCCTCATTATCTGGCACAGGTCATACAGAGGTAATTTTGCTATTAAAAAACAAACAAACAAACAAAAACATAAATAAAAAAACAACAACAAGAAAGACTGAAAAACCCACATAATATTGCTAATGAAAAGACAATGAAGACAATTAATATTTAGAACGGGTGCTAGTAATATCAGAAAATAACATACACGAACGCAGCGCAGATGTCGACACTGACTTAAAAAAACAAAACAACTACATTGACGCTTAAGATCTGCACGGATGAAGGTCAGATACATAAAAAAACCAAAGCATCCTATGAGTGTTAGGTCTTAATTCTTGCCTCAACCCATCCACCTTCACCCTCATCACCTATACTTTATCTTTCTCCCGCCTCCTTCGTCATTTAGTAATGGTATTCAATAAGGCAATACAATACAATACAATACAATATATCGTTATTGTCCAACTTTGATTTTATAGATACAAGCGGGAAATTGCATTTGGAAGTAAACCCAAACTTTGCATAAAATAGTAAATGAAAAAAAAAATCCATGCCTAGAGTTTCCGCTGAGCCTATGACTGTTTTAAGCATGGAATGTTTTTTAGTTTTTGCTCACTTTTAGTTAAAATAATACTTTTGGTTAAAGAATAGTTTTGGTTAAAGAATAGTTTTGGTTAAATAATAGTTTTGGTTAAATAATAGTATATATTGGTAGGGGTGCCAAGGGTTCTGTATAAATTGTATCCTCACTTTCTGGAAATTTAGTGCTTTACATTACCACTGTCTGTCTTTTTCCTTTGTTCTTTCTCATTCCCACTCTGTTCTATCAATTTACTATACTATCTTCGCTAGACCAGTCACCTACCATTTTTTTTCTTGAAAACTTCCAAAACTCCTCATTTGTGTATGAGGTCTGCTGGGTCAGCTTGTTAGGCATATTGGACGCTTTCTGCCAAATGATCACTAAGTCTTTCTATGATATCATTAGTTAGCAATGTATGCATTTTATCTGTATGTGTTTTTTTAAAATATTTTATAATGATGTTTTTATTATATTCTGTGTTTGTTAACGGGGTTTCGATAAATTAGAGTATAGCCTCGGCGTTATATATATATATATATATATATATATATATATATATATATATATATATATATATATATATATATATATATATATATATATATATATATATATATATATATATATATATCTGAGATGGCTAATACCGATTAATATTTTTTTTGCGAAAATATAACCTAACTTAGTTGTCCGATCATTTATAAAGTCGTCTGCTATTATATAGTACTGGGTCATTTATCTCCCTTTGGAATACCTGTATGTACAGCTGCTTGATGCTCATATATATATACTTTACTGCAGAATAATCCACATTCATTACATTGAACACACCCGTGTACATGCACGCACATAGCCATCACGTGCAACCTGCACTGTAAAGACTATCAACTCAGTAAAAATAATAAGTATGACTAATGGTAGCGGGTGCAATCAATCGATAAATTTCAATTTGCAAATTCGATTTCTTTCCTGTCATGTCGTTTAGTAGTCATTTCCAGGCCTTTACTCCACGTTAATTCTGAATTATAAATGAGCTTTTTATGTAGAAAGAGAGAAAGACAAAAAAAAGTTGAGACGACAGATGCTGCTAATAGGATGAGTCTGTAGTTGTGTATATGTATGTAAACGAGAACATCAAAGACACCGAAGCACACCGCTTAAGTTCCAAGAGCTGAACCGACCTCTGCAGTTTTTGATGGGATGTGCACAGTGTGGAATCATTATTACGTCTGTATGCAAAATGATCCGTACAAACTTCATGTCCTGAGCTGCCTTTACGCTATTTGGCGGGGTGTGTGCGTGGAAGCGCAAAAGAGATATTGATTTACATGGTGATAAGCTTGAAAACATTACCACAAAGAGAGAGAAATATAGAGAGACAGAGTGAGTAAAAGAGAGATGGTTTAACACCACAAATGTGAATAGACATTAAATTGAATCCAATAAATAAATAAATGAATAAGAAGAAGAGAAAACATACACATTTCAAGCTGCACCAACCACAACAACCAACGCCACAAACAACAACGAACACTTTTGAGCCGTGCACGCCTGATGAAACCAATAATTTAACAGTGGCATTGCCTGTCACACAAACAACAACGTTACGCTCCAAACCATCCCTTTCAATAACAGAACAAGCAGAATTAGAATAGTAATTACTTAACGATTTTCCCCCACACAAGCCGTATTCCATTGCGCCAGGGTTAATGAGACTCTAGAGCAACATTAAAACGTTTATCCCTGTTTCCAGTGCTCCAGGTAATTAATTAGCTTGCACACTGGGAGCAGATTTTGGGATTTAACACGACAGAGGAAGGTCAAATTAAAGTTCTAAAGGACGCAACTTGAGGAACTGTACGTGCTGCCAATGCATAGACTGAGAGAATAGCATTTCTGTGATTGTATACCTGGATGGTAAGGGGGTGGGGGGAACCTTATCGCTTACTGCACAATAGTAACATAGAGTACTACTACTGCTACTACTACTACTACTACTAATCCTACTACTACTACTACTACTACTACTACTAATAATAATAATAATAATAATTAATAATAATAATATTTGCAATGTTCGCGTTTTTTCCCAATTCACTAATCAGGCTCAAAACGCGGCGATCTGTCCAAAACATACTCCCTCACATACATATTTCACACACTCTCACATACACAACAAACACACGTCTATCACTCAAAAACATGTTGTTTAAAGGCTGGTGGTCGCAATTAGAGGACGGAATTAAAATAGCATTTTATTTTATTTTTTTTTTAAAATAAATTGACTGCAGCAAATACCATTATTGAAGGGATGGAGAAAACCGGTGTTCCCGGAAAGAAAACAAACAAGCAAAACAAACCAACCCGGTGACCTGAATTAATCTCGAACTTAAATCTCCAAAATTCGCCCCTCGCGGGAATCGAAACCGCGACCTTCGGCATAGGAACCCGGCGACTAACACATTGGGGCACTAAGCCACCCGAATATTAAAATAACATTGAACATAATTATATAAGGGTTTAAATTAAAGTTAAATTTCCTTGTAATGCTTACATCTGAGGCCAAGAAAAAAAAAATTGCGCAATCCCCAAACACACCTCCGCCTTGACACACACAAACAACGGAATAAATGTAGAATTCACGCAAAAAGAATGGCCAATACTGATTAATATTTTTGGCGAAAACATAACCTAAACTTAGTTGTACGATCATTTATGAAGTCGTCTGCTATTATAATACTGGGTCATTTATCTCCCTTTGGAATACCTGTATGTACAGGTGCTTGATGCTTAAATAATGTAGTTACCGGGTGCGTGCGTGACTCAACGCTTTACTGTGGCCTTTTTCTACGCGACTGGTTCAGAGTCTGTGGTATCTAGTGACGCGTAATGACTGTATAGAACGAGCCTTATTTGCTAAACTTGTGGGATGACGTCATCGAATGTTTTAAAAAGGGTACACGGTTATTTAAAAATGTTCACCTCAATAATGTGTATTAAAGAAAAAAAAACTCTTCTGTAATCATACAATCCAGTGCGAAAAGTGGACTGGAATTAAAAAAGAACAGACTCATATTCACTTCAAAGAAGAAAACAACAACAACAACAACACAAAGTTCGGTATTCAACTGACAGTTAAATTTCCCCCTCAACCCTCATGCAATTGGACGGTACAACACAAATCGTTCTTCTTCAGATTTAAAACCACAAGATGAAGTCTGGAGATGACTGAACCTGATACTAGAGCTGGGTACCGTGGGTCAAAGTCGTACCGGTATTACCGCGGTATTTTTAAGTCGTATCGGTATTTCGTACAGATAGACCGCGATTTTAAGTGTTACAATCAAATGGAATATGGCACTGGCAATAGTGACAAACGCAAAAGAAAGACTTATACATTCAAAACAGTTTAAAAGAACCACATTTCCATGGAAAATGAAGCTTTATTATTGCTTGATCACCTTCAAAACAAATTATGATAAATCAATGTTTAGAGCATCAGCAAACTTTAAACCACACAATCAAAATAAAACACAAAACATTCAACGGGAAAGGTCTTAAAGAGCTTTAAGAGTTCAGAAGGATTGGCCACTGGTACCATGCTCAAACGCGTCGATAAGCTGCTGTTCTTTTAAGTTATTCTTCAAGAACAGCAGCCTATCCCCATGTTTAGGCTTTAGGCTCGCTCTTTGGGCGGACAAGATGTCGCCCGCTGTGGAGAATACCCGTTCGGACGGGACACTTGTGGCCAGGATGGTTAAGTACATTTTGGCGACTCAAGCGATGCGGGAAAAGCGGCCCTTATTCACCTGTCACCACGGTCTTGACTTGCAAGTGAAGCATGTAGCTGTACTTTCTACAGCTGTTCCGTCTACCTTTCTCTTTAACCCGAAATGTCGCCAAATATAGGCCTTCCCTCTTGGGTTTGAAGCGAGTTCGAAACCTTCCTCCATGTTTCAGTGCTGTGAAGATTCGACTACATCATGGTCAAGAAACGCTTCAGATCAAGCATCAACATTGGCAGAACACGCAATTTTCCAGTAGCAGACATCGGAAGTGACCATGATCTCGTGATGATGTCTTTCCGGCTTCACTTGAAGAGAGTAAACACATCAAAGTGCACTAGACTGAAGTTCGACCTGGACAAGCTGCAAGACCCGGAGGTGGCAGAAATATTTCAGGCCACAATTGGAGGGAAATTTGCACCATTGCTCATTTTGAGAGCTGGTGAAGTACATGTCAACACCATGATCACCACCTTTAACTTAGCTGTGACAGATGCCGCCATGGATATCCTTGGAAAGCACCGGCCAAAGAAGAAGCTGTGGATCACACCTGAACTGTTGGACCTTTGTGATAAACGAAGAGAGATGAAAAAGAAAAAAAACCACCTCACATGGAGCTGATGCCTACCTAAAAATCAACAATGACATCCGAAAAGGCATGCGCACAACAAATGTGAACTGGATACTAGATCAATGCCAGGAATAAGAGAACAGTCTGAACAAGAACAACAGCAAGAAGGCCTACCAGACTGGGAAGCGGCTGACAAGTCTTAAACAGCCCAAGGTCTCCACGATCCAAAGCAAGTCTAGCATATGCCTTACAGAAGAACAAGAAGTCTTGGACAGATGGTCAGAGTACTTCTCTGACCTTTACAACCACACACCAAACGGAGACCCATGCATCAGTTTTAGCATGTCCAGAGAACAGAGAAGAAGAATAAATCCTCTCCATTCTCCGAGAAGAAGTTGAGGCAGCAGTGCAATCGCTCAAGAAGGAAAAGTCAGCGGGAGTGGACAACACACCCGCGGAACTGCTTCAAGCAGGAGGAGAAGCGATGATTGACGCACTCACCATTATCTGTAACAAGATCTGGCAGAATGGGGAGTGGCCTACACCATGGACCCAGTCGCTTGTCATCACTCTTCCCAAAAAAGGTAACCTTCAGGAATGTGAAAATTACCGCACCATCAGCCTCATCAGCCATCCCAGCAAGGTCCTCCTAAAAATAATACTCAACAGGTTGAAAACCTAAGCTGAACAAATCATAGCTGAAGAGCAAGCAGAATTCAGGGCATGGCGAACGAAGTACCACTGAACAGATTTTCAACCTCAGAATAATCTGCGAGAAATACGCACAGCACCAACAACATCTATATCACGTGTTCGTAGACTTCAAAAAGGCGTTTGACCGAGTCCGGCATGCAGCTCTGTGGGCAACCATGAGAGTGTACAACATTAGCCCTAAAATTATTGACGTCATCAAAAGCCTGTTTGACAAGGCTACCAGTGCAGTCCTCCACAACAGCGCCATCGAAACTGGTTCAGAACAACAATCGGTGTGCGTCAGGGATGCCTACTCTCTCCAACACTCTTCAACATCTTCCTAGAGCGCATCATGTCAGATGCCCTTGCAGATCACAAAGTCACAGTCCTCCATAACAGCGTCATCGGGAACTGGTTCAGAACAACAATCGGTGTGCGTCAAGGATGCCTACTCTCTCCAACACTCTTCAACATCTTCCTAGAGCGCATCATGTCAGATGCCCTTGCAGATCACGAAGGCACAGTCAGCATAGGGGGAAGAGCAATCTCCAAACTTCGTTTCGCGGATGACATTGATGGATTGGCTGGAGAGGAACAAGAACTTGAACAGCTGGTACAGAGGCTTGACACCACCTTCAGAGCCTAAGGAATGGAAGTAAGTGCAAAGAAGACCAAAATGATGACTAACAACACCAATGGCATCAACACAACACCAATGGCATCAACATGGACATCAAAGTCCAAGGCCACTCCCTCAACACAGTGCATAGGTTCAAATATTTAGGAGCCATTGTATCAGACAATGGGTCCCGACAGGAAGTCTTCTCCAGGATCGCACAAACAACTGCTGCCCTGGCGAGGTTGAAGCCAATTTGGAAAGACAGGACCATCAGTCTACATTCCAAGATAAGGCTGCTGCGCTCCCTTGTCATCTCCATCTTCCTAAATGCTTGCGAGACATGGACCCTCACAGCAGATCTCCAACGAAGAATACAAAGCATGGAGATGAGGTGCTACAGAAGACTTCTGGGCATTTCCTATACCCAGCACATTACCAAAGACGAAGTCCGACAGACCACCACACAAGCCATTGCACAACACGATGACCTGCTCACAATGGTGAAAAAACTTAAACTCCGATGGTATGGCCACGTTACCAGATCATCAGGTCTTGCAAAAACCATCCTGCAAGGTACAGTGCAAGGAGGTAGAAGAAGAGGCAGACCGAAAAAGAGGTGGGAGGACAACATTCGAGAATGGACTGGCTTGACACTGAGCAAAACAATCAGGGTTGCTGACGACAGGAAAAGATGGAGTACGCTCAGGCATTGCTTACTATGTTTAGCGAGTTCCGAGAACGCATTCCTTGTTCTACTTTCTGTGTCTCTTCGCGTTCCCGGTTTCCAGGTAAACCGGACCTTGGACACCAGCACCGGTATACCGTACCGTCGTATTTCCGAACCTGAATACAGGTACGTAACGGTAAAACCGTCCAGCCCTACCTGATACAAAACCTTCAGTTAGAAGGCGTGTTTACCTTG
This sequence comes from Oncomelania hupensis, assembly GCA_036898135.1. Taxonomy (NCBI): domain Eukaryota; kingdom Metazoa; phylum Mollusca; class Gastropoda; order Littorinimorpha; family Pomatiopsidae; genus Oncomelania; species Oncomelania hupensis. The sequence goes on along the minus strand of CM072514.1, from coordinate 64,844,213 downwards.
GACAACAGCTGTTATTGTGTAGGACGACTTGTTTAGGTTGTCGTATCAATTTTTATTCATCAAATTAACATAAGTTGTACTGATATTTTTTTAGGATCGCACTTATAACATCAGGTCTCCTTTGATATTGATTAGTGTCGCCCTACACAGAACATTAATTTTCCTTTCTGTATAATATTATTTAGCGTTACAGAATACATTATCAGAGTAGCGTAGGTAGTTTTAAGGCTATAAAAGCGGATGTCTGCACATAAAACGTAACCCACTACCAAAACCATTTGAACAATATCTATCTATATCTATATCTATTTATAAAGAGGAAGAAATCAGATTGTGTTTGGTTCCCGTGAGCTTAACTTCAGTTTTGTTAGCATTGAGCTGGATGGAGCTTGTTGGCAGTCATCCAGTTAGAAAACTTTTGGGTCAGAATAAATAGAAGGTTTTGAGGAGTGTCGGTTTTTAAGCTGTGTATCCGCTGCGTAGAAATGGTGGAAAATCATGGTTCTGGATGATCGGAGACAGAGGAGATGTGTAAAGAGTGAATAGAACAGGACCTAGATCTGGAGGAGCACCGAAGACACGTCTGGAGGGTTCAGAAAGGTGGTTGTTGATGCAGAAAGATTGGAATTTAACGATCAGAAAGGTAAGAATGGAACCAGTTATGTGCACGGCCTTTTATTCCGAAAGAGTTCCAGTGGCTTGACACATGGCCTAATTTCTGTTTTAATGTCAGCTGAGCTCGCTCAAGCAGAGTATGAGATAAAATCAGGACCTAAATTCTACCCCTGTACGGCTCACAATGAATTTTTTAAATGCAAATGCCCTACTATTTATTTAACGTTACACATTTTTTAAAAATAAGGAGTTACTTTCTAACCATCATGTAGATATTGACAATTAGTTAGTTACTTATTCGTTGCTTACAGGGTCCAGCGGACTGCAAAGAGCCGAAACAGGGCCACAAAATCAAGATCACAACTTCGCTGAAAGAGGACTCACACCTGATCCGCATAAAAGATCTGCCGAAACAACCCTAGTTGTAACACTGAAGGCACTCTACCAGTCGGTCACTTTACAATAAAGACACCCCACGCTGGGGACGCTGAGGCTATACCCTAATTTATCGAACCCCCGTTTACAAAAACAAAATAGAATACAAAGATCATTATAAAATATTAACAAAAAACATTATGTAGATCCTTATCTTTATCCTTATCCAGACCCGTAAATCGGAGGTCGTAGGGGCACACAGATGATCTTTTAACCAGCATACTCCATCTTTCTCTGTCCGCAGCAGCCCTGAAGGCTTCGCTCAGTGTCAAACCAGTCCATTCTCGAATGTTGTCCTCCCACCTCTTTTTCGGCCTCCCTCTTCTTCTACCTCCCTGCACCGTGCCTTGCAGAATGGTCTTTGCATGGCCTGATGATCTGGTGACGTGGCTGTTACGTTGAAACGCGAACGAAAGTATGTCGGAAGCGCGCACGATAGATCTAATCGTTTCGTTTTGCAAAGTATTCAATAATGGAGTTTATTTACCTTTGATTTGAGTTTGCATTGTTGTTAGGAGAGGCTTTGTATAACGTGGATAATTTTCGTTGGTCGATATTGTTAGAGAATACTCTGGATCTCTGCCGTGAACTGACAAAACCGAGCAAGTCCACAAAACCTACTTTCGAGAAAATCGACGTTTTGTGTTGCGCTATATTACGCGATCGTTTCTGGAAGTTTAAGGGCATATTATAATGCAATTCCTCGATTTAAGAGTGCATACCTTGAATGTTAAAGAAATGTTTGATAGATTTGATGTTTTAAGACTATTTGTGGACTTGCTTTGTTTTGTCAGATTATTCTTGAGATAGATCTTTGTTGAGAACATGACAAAACCAAGCAAGTCACCCGCTTGGTTTTGTCAGTTTATTATTGAATTAAATCCTTGTTAAAAAAATTCACAAAACCAAGTAAGTCAAATCCGCTTGGTTTTGTCAGTTTATTATTAAGTAAATCCTTGTTTTCAAAATTCACCAAACCAAGTAAGTCCCATAGGCCGTTTCGTTTCTTTGTTAAAAAGTCTGACGAGATGAGTCACATAAGTTGGGTTTTGTAAGATGTGGGTGCGGCAGTTACAGTGACTGTATATGTGTGCCTGTTTATTGTTGTTAGCCATTCTTCACTTAATATTCCTGGGCTGGTATGCAGGAGTCATGGTGTTTTTTTGCTCTCCCTTCAAAATAATATTAGATGCAGCCAATTTAATTTTAAAAATACAAAACTATTTTCCTGTCAGTTTCCTATTGTAGCGATCTTTCTGCCTTTACACCATGTGTATGTCTTGTATTTTGTTGCCCTTGTTGTGTGTCTGTAATATGTTTGTTGCTGTTTGTTTGTGGGTTCGGGCACTGAATAGAATAGGCCCAACGTTTCCCGGCGTGTCGTCAGAGGCGTCTAACAGGGGTAATGTTAGCACGGCATCACTGGGCGAAAGTCTTCTACACAGAAGTCACCGGCCAGGGCGAGGAACCTCACGTTGCTACAGGTTCAACGACCACGTGCTCGGGGCCAAGGCGAGCCACACTGTATTCGTGGATTTCGGCTGTGCACAGCAGCCTGGAGAGGATTGGGCACCGCCAGGTCCTTTTTTGCCCAAGACACACTACATGCATGATGACACTATCCACTAATTCCATACCGGATAGGTCGTCGCCCGGCTCAAGGACCGCGCCTTCCGTTGGCCACCAGGACGGAGGTGTTAAGTATGCTACTGATGGACAATTTAGCAAGATCCGCACGAGAAACAACATCGTCACAGGAACCTGGAATGTCAGGACCCTAACTGCGGAAGGAAAATTAGAAGAACTGGCCCACGAGTTGGACCGCTATCGATGGAACGTTCTAGGCATTAGCGAACTGCGCTGGAAAGGCCTAGGTGAAACAACGACCGACAAAGGCCACAATCTCTATTTCAGCGGTAGAGATGACAGGCACGAACACGGCGTTGGATTCTTGGTCCACAAGAACATTCTAGCCACTGTCATGGGTTGCCGCCCAGTAGACTCATTACCATCCGCCTGAGAGCAGCCCCTTTCAACATCACCATCATCCAGACCTATGCCCCAACATCAGACTATGACGACAGCGAAGTGGAGGATTTTTATGAAAATCTACAGGCGGTCCTTGACCAAGTGCCGAAGAAGGACATAGTCATAGTGCAAGGCGACTGGAATGCCAAGGTTGGCCAAGATGCGCACCACAACTGGGGAGACACATGTGGACCCCACTGCAACAACGAGACAAATGACAGGGGTCTGAGATTCTTGGAGTTTGCCAGATACAACAATCTGGTACTGGCAAACACGCTTGGTCTCCACAAAACCTCCAGACGATGGACATGGCACAGTCCCAGGGGGGAGCATCACAACCAAATAGACTACATCATGGTCAAGAAACGCTTCAGATCAAGCATCAACATTGGCAGGACACGCACTTTTCCAGGAGCAGACATCGGAAGTGACCACGATCTCTTGATGATGTCTTTCCGGCTCCACTTGAAGAGAGTAAATACTGCACTAGACTGAAGTTCGACCTGGACAAACTGCAAGACCCGGAGGTGGCAGAACTATTTCAGGCCACAATTGAAGGGAAATTTGCACCACTGCTCATTTTGGGGGCTGGTGAAGTAGATGTCAACACCATGACCACCACCTTCAACTCAGCTGTGACAGATGCCGCCACTGAGATCCTTGGCAAGCACCGACCAAAGAAGAAGCCGTGGATCACACCTGAACTTTTGGATCTGTGTGATAAACGAAGAGAGATTTTAAAAAAAGAAAGAAAAAGAACACCTCACAGGGAGCTGATGTCTACCGAAAAATCAACAATGACATCCGAAAAGGCATGCGCACAACAAAGGAGAACTGGATAGAAGATCAATGCCAGGAAATAGAGAACAGTCTGAACAAGAACAACAGCAAGAAGGCCTACCAGACTGTAAAGCGGCTGACAAGTTTCAAACAGCCCAAAGTCTCCACGATCCAAAGCAAGTCTGGCATATGCCTTACAGAAGAACAAGAAGTTTTGGACAGATGGACAGAGTACTGCTCTGACCTTTACAACCATACACCAAATGGAGACCCATCAGTTCTAGCATGTCCCGAGAACAGAGAAGAAGAAATCCTCCCAATTTTCCGGGAAGAAGTTGAGGCAGCAGTGCAATCGCTAAAGAAAGGGAAGTCAGCGGGAGTGGACAACATACCCGCGGAACTGCTTCAAGCAGGAGGAGAATCGATGATTGATGCCCTCACCATTATCTGTAACAAGATCTGGCAGAGTGGAGAGTGGCCTATACCATGGGCCCAGTCACTTGTCATCTCTCTTCCCAAAAAAGGTAACCTTCAGGAGTGTGAAAATTACCGCACTGTCAGCCTCATCATCCATCCTAGCAAGGTCCTCCTGAAAATATTACTCAACATGTTGAAACCCCAAGCTGAACAAATCATAGCTGAAGAACAAGCAGGATTCAGGGCAGGGCGACGTACCACTGAACAGATTTTCAACCTCAGAATAATCTGTGAGAAATACCTACAGCACCAACAGCATCTATATCCTGTGTTCATAGACTTCAAGAAAACGTTTGACCGAGTCTGGCATGCAGCTCTATGGGCAACAATGAAAGCGTACAACATCAGACCTAAAATTATTGAAGTCATCAAAAACCTGTATGACAAGGCTACCAGTGCAGTCCTCCACAACAGCGCCATCGGGAACTGGTTCAGAACAACAATCGGTGTGCGTCAAGGATGCCTACTCTCTCCAACACCCTTCAACATCTTCCTAGAGCACATCATGTCAGATGCTCTTGCAGATCACGAAAGCACAGTCAGCATAGGAGGTAGAGCAATCTCCAATCTTCGTTTTGCGGATGACATTGATGGATTGGCTGGAGAGGAACAAGAACTTGAACAGCTGGTACAGCGGCTTGACACCACCTCCAAAGCTTGTGGAATTGAAATAAGTGCAGAGAAGACCGAAATGATGATCAACAACACCAATGGCATCAACACGGACATCAAAGTCCAAGGCCAATCCCTCAACACAGTGCATAGCTTCAAATATTTAGGAGCCATTGTATCAGACAATGGATCCCGACAGGAAGTCCTCTCCAGGATCGCACAAACAACTGCTGCCCTGACAAAGTTGAAGCCATTTGGAAAGACAGGATCATCATTCTACATTCCAAAGTAAGACTGCTGCGCTCCCTTGTCATCTCCATCTTCTTATACGCTTGCGAAGCATTGACCCTCACAGCAGATCTACAACGATGAATACAAAGCATGGAGATGAGGTGCTACAGAAGACTTCTGGGCATTTCCTATACCCAACACATCACCAACGACGAAGTCCGACAGACCATCACACAAGCCATTTGACAACACGATGACCTGCTCACAGTGGTGAAGAAACGGAAACTCCGATGGTATGGCCACGTCACCAGATCATCAGGCCTTGCAAAGACTATTCTGCAAGGCACGGTGCAAGGAGGTAGAAGAAGAGGGAGACCGAAAAAGAGGTGGGAGGACAACATTCGAGAATGGACTGGTTTGACACTGAGCGAAGCCATCAGGACTGCTGTGGACACAGAGAGATGGAGTATGCTGGTTAAACGATCATCTGTGGTGCCCCTACGACCTCAGGGTTACGGGACAGGATAGGATAGGATAGGATAGGATAGGATAGGATAGGATAGTTTGTTTGTTTATTTCCACACCTCGTGGAAGTTGCCGCGTACGCGGAAGATCTACAGGATCCTTCATGGTGGGCAGGAAAGTACATGAAGAAAACTCTTTTTCAAAAAGCCGAACACGTCCTTTGCTGACCGAAATTTCGTCATCATTTTCACAGGAAAGTAATATTGCACAGCAGCAATAACATGGATTCTCACTGGTCCACTTCATCTTAAGGCGCTTTCTCATTGGTCGGGAGGACTTACTTTTCTTTGTCAGGTTATTGTAGAAAATGACGTCATCATGCCAACTCGAGCATCAGCCAGAGGATCGCCGAAACAAAATCGCAGGGGACTTGCTTGGTTTTATCAGTTTATTCCCCCACTTAAAATTTTTTTAACAAGGACTTACTCTATGATATCTCCAAATCTAAACATAGTTCGGATTTGATTTTTACAGGTAAGATGCGTCATTCTCTTGCAAGTTTGATGGCGCAAAAAACTCATTTTCGACCTTAGGTGGACTTACTCGGTTTTGTCAAATCACGGCAGATCTCCTTGTTTACTATCGATCGAAGTTTCGGGATGATTGTCGAAGTAAGAGAAGGTTCGGGGTATGTGTGGAGAGATGAATGACGTAAGTCAGTGATGACGATCTTTAATTCTGATTGGTTAGTTATAATGCGTCATTTCTAGAACAAACTGTCGTCATCTCGAAGGATAGAAAAAAATTATATATTCGATGCTTTGTGTGTTGTAAAGAGAGTAGAGTAGAGTTGCTGGCAGAGAGAGATTGTTGTTGATAGTGAAGTTGGAAAGTAAATTTGAGAGTTGCTGTGAAAGTTGTTGAGTTGAGTTGAGAATTGTATGCAGTTGTTGGTGTGTGCTGAATAAAAAGTGGAAAACTTCATACGTCGACTTAGTGACTTGTATGCTGCTTGAGCGGGTTGCGTGAATAAACGAATCTGAGCTACACTCATCAGTATTTCAGCATTGGGGCTGAATCCACTACTGATAAAGAAAAACACCATCATCAAACGGAGTGTAACAGTGGCCATACAATCGGAGTTTCCGTTTCTTCAGCACTATGAGCAGGTCTTCGTGTTTTCCAATGGCTTGTGTGATGGTCTGTCGGACTTCGTCGTTGGTGATGTGTTGGGCATAGGAAATGCCCAGAAGTCCTCTGTAGCACCTCATCTCCACGCTTTGCATTCTTCGCTGCAGATCTGCCGTGAGGGTCCATGCTTCGCAAGCACCTAGCATGATGGAGATGACAAGGGAGCGCAGCAGTCCTACTTTGGAATGTACACTGATGGTCCTGTCTTTCCAAATGGGTTTCAACCTTGTCAGGGCAGCAGTTGTCTGTGCGATCCTGGAGAGGACTTCCCGTCGGGACCCATTGTCCGACACAATGGCCCCCAAACATTTGAAACTATGCACTGTGTTGAGGAATTGGCCTTTGACTTTGATGTCCGTGTTGATGCCATTGGTGTTGTTGGTTATCATTTTGGTCTTCTCTGCACGTATTTCCATTCCATAAGTTCTGGAGGTGGTGTCAAGCCTCTGTACCAGCTGTTCAAGTTCTTGTTCCTCTCCAGCCAATCCATCAATGTCATCCGCGAAACGAAGATTAGAGATTGCTCTACCCCCTATGCTAACTGTGCCTTCGTGATCTGCAAGGGCATCTGACATGATGCGCTCTAGGAAGATGTTGAAGAATGTTGAAGAGAGTAGGAATCCTCGACGCACACCGATTGTTGTTCTGAACCAGTTCCCGATTACGCTGTTATGGAGGACTGCACTGGTAGCCTTGTCATACAGGCTTTTGATGACTTCAATAATTTTATGTAGATATTAAATAATAAGATTATTTGGGAGATTTAATTTAAAAAAGTCAGATTGAAAAGTACTTTTAAAACACAAAAGTGAATAACAGAAGATTGCGTCCTACAATTTTCATATTAAAGATATGTTGTAATTTTTTTAAGTGTTTGCTTATAACAGTAAATCATTGCCCTTTTGAACTCAAGCTGTAAAAGTCACATCACCACATACTATAAAAAAAAAAAAAAGTGCAAAACGTCACATCACCTCAAAAATGTCATCTTACTAATAAAGAAGTGCAAACGTCACATCACACCACCAGAGACAACATACTGTACCGCATTGCACCATACATCATCACGCTATAGTACAATTCCTATGTACAGATGGTTAAAAGTAAAGTTAATTAAGGGTGATTGTATCGGTTTATCATTTCCTTTACCCAGTACATTACCAATGACGAAGTCCGACAGGCCATCACACAAGCCATTGGACAACACGAGGACTCGCTCACAGTGGTGAAGAAACGAAAACTCCGGTGGTATGGCAACGTCATCAAAGACCATCCTACAAGGCACGGTGCAAGGAGGCAGAAGAGGGAGACATATAAAGAGGTGGGAATACAACATTCGAGAATGGACTGGCTTGACACCGAGTGAAGAAGCCACGAAACTGCTGAGGACAGAGAAAGATGGAGTACGCTGGTTAAACGATCGTTGTTGTGCCCCAATGAATTTCGAGTTACGGGATAGGAAAGGATAGGTGAATGAACATTGAGGTTTAACGTCTACACCCACCATTGGCGATATGGCAGACGAGGATAACCATCCCAGGGAAAGAGGGGTAGGGACCTGAATCAACACTGAACCACCAGAGCAATCATACTGCTAAAATGGACAGTGAAAATGGCCACATTTTATATCGCCCACCACGGGATTCGAACCTGGGTCATCGGTGTGCCAGGCCAACGCTCTACCAATTGAGCTACGGCGGTGGGCTGAAGGATAGGTATCGGTTAACCCTCCTATATAATGGTATACTGCATGTTTTCAGCTGAGGTTTGTTAGTGATTCAAATTGGAGTGCTACCCGTAAACGTGACAGTATCGAAGGGAAAATTACGTTTTCTCTTGAGATTTTGCTAGTAACTACATGTAATAAAGTAAAACTATGATCACTGGTAAAAGGTAAAGGAAAAGGTGGTCCCATAGCCTTGTGGCCGTAGGGGAGCGTGATGTTGGAGTTCACACTTATCTTGGGCCAGCGTAATGAGGGTGATGCCCATCTCTCTCCCTCGCTGCTTTACCTTCCCCACCCTTAAGAGAGTAGGTACTCAGTCACAGTTGAGTCAACTGGGGGCGTTGTTATTTGTCGCTTCACGGTTTGCGGTCACCCATTCAAGTGCTAACCGCACTGCGCTATCCGACACCCGATACGTGTCAGTACATCTTAGGAGCAAAATTAAGACGTCAGCCACCATCAGTCCGTGCATGTTCACGTTATTTTCTTAAATTATTAACATGATGTACTACATTTCAAGGGGGAAAAAAGAAGAAAATAAAACCAGCAGGAGTCATCAGATATATCATCAACGCTTACAGGGTCCAGCGGACTACAAAGAGCCGAATCAGGACCACATACATTTTTTCAAAGCTGAATTTTTTTTTTCAAAGCTAGATTAGACTTAAAACATAAAAAGATGATACTGACGGTAATGGCGTTACTTTACATAGTTATTTTATGTCAGGCCAACTCTAATTTTATAATATCAAATTATTATGAGTCAATAAATCTTAAGAGAAATGTAGGACGATGCCTCGAACGCTGAAGTGCAAGTAACACAATATTATTAATGAATAATATTTCGTCTGCGTTGTATACCATTTCAAGTTCAACCCTATTTCGTTAATATTTAGCTGATAATGTGTCAGAAAGCTAGCACGAAAATGTGAGGCGACCAACGGTGATCGCAGTCATTACTCTATTAACATTTGATACGGACTACGTGAGACAATTTGATACATTTCTTCCCGATGTCGTGACTTAAATCGCCAACTCCTTCGGATGAGAGTCTAACCCAAGGTCTAGTCTGTGCACGTACGCATTTCATCGCACGGACTTTAAAGATTGATTGATTGATTGTTGCTTTAGGTCCAGCGGACTCTTCCCTAGCCAAATCAGGACCGGACAACCCCCGATCCGCATAAAAGATCTGCTGAAACAACCCTAGTGGGAAAATTGAATGCCCTCCACCGGCCAGTCACTTTACAATAAAGACATCCCACGCAGGGGACGGCTGAGGCTTTACCCCAACTACTCGAACCCCCGGTTACAAAAACAAAATAGAATACAAACATCATTATAAATCATCAACAAAACACATACATATAAAATGCCTATATAGCTAAATAATATCATCATAGGAAGCCCTAGTGACCACCCGGCAGAAAGCGTCCAACACTCCCAAGCTGATCCAACAGACCTCATACACAAACAAGGAGTCTTGTCCAGGAAGAGTTTTCAAGAAAAAAGGTAGGTCATTGATCTAGCGAAGAAGAAGATAGTATAGCAGAGTGATAGGACAGATCAGGAATGGGAAAGAGCAAATGAGGAAGACAGCGCCAGTGGGAATTTAAAGCACTAAATTTCCAGAAAGTGGGGATACTATTTATACTAAAACCCCCGGCACTCCAACGGGGGTACTGTTGCCGCATTGAATCAGTCTTGCCTACAAAGTCAAGACAGGTTTTCAACTGGGGCTTTCACTTTTCCCTTTATAGGTTAGAACAATCTACAGTATCAAGATTGCTCATGACCCCAAGGGGTGGACTTTAAAGATCCTGACGCTCATGTCTTAGGCGAGTGAGTGCCGGCTACCCAAATATACCCAGCACGCACTAGGTTTTCTTCCCCCTATCCCCGGGCGTCCAGGATTGTGCTAAGTCGTCTGGGCTTCAGACCAAAGATTTCAAGTGGGCGACTTGAGTTAGACCCTGTATTGGCCAGCGCCTTGAGCAGCTCTTGAACTAAACAAGCGCTATACACAAGTGATCAAATAAAAATTAAATAAATAAATAAATAAATAAAGGAAAATTACATCTTGTCACCAAATGCTGACCCTTGCTTGTAAATGCCGACATTCCCTCTCCCATTACTTCTCTACCCCGTCGTCCCTTCCCCTCTCCCCTTTCATTATTCAGACTCAGTATTGCTGTGTTTGAAAAAAAATTAAATAACTGCCAACAAACTAAAATACACATCTAGAGATGCATAAAAACAGTAGAGAAAAAAAAATTGCGATTGTCGTCTAGATACAAAAATAGCAGTCAACTGTGCAGTTACGCTCGAATAATGTAGATTGAAACAACGTAAGAGGTCGATAAAATTGTCCGTAATTGGTGGACCAAAACCCTACTCTAAATGTTCAATAAGAGCACTATAGTTACGTTGGTGAATTACTAATAAAAATACTCTCGGGAATTGAACATAAAATTTGCTAGAAAGCAACATCTGCAATGCTCATTAGTACAATATTTTTTAAATACTCTACATGCGAGAGAGAGAGAGAGAGAGAGAGAGAGAGAGAGAGAGAGAGAGAGAGAGAGAGAGAGAGAGAGAGAGAGAGAGAGAGAGAGAGAGAGAGAGAGAGAGAGAGAGAGAGTATGTGTGTGTGTGTGTGTGTGTGCGTATTTTTTGTGAATTCAAAATGGCGTGCCGTTGTGTATATGTATGATCCAGCATATAGTATATACAGTGTCTAATAAACTATGTTGTTGTAAAATCTGTGCATTGTGGGTCTTTATGTGTTTGGAGATGTGTGTGTGTGTATGTGTGTGTGGGTGGGGAAAATGTTCACTGTGTGCCCATTATGCCAGCGTGAATGTTGTGTGTGTTTTTGGGTGCGTGGTTGTGAGTTCATTTTCTTCCTTGGCCTGTTGGTCTTAATGTTATATCTCAATCATAAGACGATGCTTTTTATAATAATGCTCCGTCGAAAATTCTTAGCAAAGCCCAACAAAGACAAATTATTATTTATGTTAATGGAAGGTAAACACGTAAACTGTAAAGCGCAGGAATATACCGTATGGTAAAAGGCCTTGCAATATTAAATGCCTGTCATACTGTCAGTTTATTGTCAGATCGAGGTATGACCCGTCTCCAGCCCAGTGTGGTCCTAAGTACTCATTATTATAGTATTATAATGATTTACACTCTTGGATTGGCACACGCGTAAAATGCGCCGCATGTGGTCTGTATTTACATCATAGTAGTACGGTTCTAATGCAAACAATATTATTTATCTGTATTAATCCACCCCAGTCTGCTAGGCATTCAATCGCTGTCAGCTCGAGCTATTTCCACATAGGTCAAATATGGTTTAATTCAAAGTATTGTGTTATGCATACTCTCGGAAGGTGAAGTGTGTCTAAAGTGCAGCATACCGTTTCTATGTACAACATTGTAGTACGGTTCTAATGCAAACAATCGTTTTTATCTTTATTAATCCTTCCAGTCTGCTAGGCACACAATCGCTATCAGCTCGAGATAGTTCCACACACAGTCAAATATTAGGTTTTAAGTGCTCAAATGTCTGATGAATAAGACTCTCAGAAAGTGGTATTATATGTAAAACTAGTGGTTTTGTACCCTGGCAAGCCAGGGTACACAGGTTGCTGTTTAAAATGTAGACAGAGAGACAACTGCTGTCTGCGAGTTTCATTTGGACGATGATACCTCCCCGTATCCCCCTTGATACCTCCCCATACCCCCCCCTTGATATCTCCCCGTACCTCCCCCCATGATGCCTCACCATACACCCTTGATACCTCCCCGAACCCATTTGATACCTCCCCATACCCCATTGATACCTTCCGTACCCCCCTTGTAACCTACCTGTACCCTCCTTGATACTTCCCCATTGATCGTTTCGCAGGTATGGATGAAAGGAATCGACCATCACCATACCCCCTTATATATACCCGTTTCCCCGTTATGCCTACCCATGCCCCTTTAAACCTACCCGTAGCCCTCTTTTACCCACACGTACCACCCCATCCCGATCCTTGGTACTACTACTACTACTACTACTACTACTACTACTACTACTATTAATAATAATAATACTAATACTAATACTACTAATAATAAAAATATTGAATATAGAATAATACAAATAGAAATAATAAAAAAAAAACACCAAGGTTTTAAAAGAAAATTTGATATAATAATAATAATAATAATAATAATAATAATAATAATAATAATAATAATAATAATAATAATAATAATAATAATAATAATAATAATAATAAATTAAAGGTAAAAAGCCTAAATTAAAAAGGAAAATATCCATATTATAGTGTTAAAAAAAATAAAAAAATAAAAGTGGCCCACGTGAGATTTGAACCTGGGTCGCCCTGCACTGTAGGCGAATGTTTTACTAAGTAAGCTACCAAGGCTTCCTTGAAAGATCATCAATTTTTTGGTCTATATGGGAAAACATGCTGAAAACTCAATTTGATTTTTAATGGAAGCACGTGGAATGAGGCTATTGCAGTTTGTGGACATTTTGTTTATTTATTTATCTCAGAAACGGTTAAACGTTCGGTAAGGAAATGTCGGCTATAACGATTTCGCTGGTTTTGAGCACACAGCAGGCCGATCCGCAGCGCCCAGCACCTGCCCAGATCAGCGTCCATACCGGACAAATTTTATAGTAGAGGCGAAGAAGGACTTCCGGCTAAGCAATTATGTATATATATATATATATATATATATATATATATATATATATATATATATATATATATATATATATATATATATATATAAGTGCAGCATACCGTCTTTATAACAGACACTGCAATACTAACGCATGCCATGTTCACTTTAATCCATTCTACCAGCGCTTTATCGAACGAACGAACTAGATCGTTACCACCTAAATATAGTCCCAGAGAGTCCAAGTGAGCAGTGAAGCTTGACTGCAAGTGAGGTCAAGGTCAATTGTAGATTATAGTTATACGACACCGGAGCGTATAGGCGACTACTGATCCCATTATTCTGACACCAGCGAACCAGTTGATGGAAAGGGGAAAATAATATGGTCACAGGTTGTGTTACACTCGATGTTGTTTTTTATCAGTTCATTGAAACCTGATGAAGTGTAACTGAGGTTCGTTTATCCACGCAACCTGCTCACTAAACAACAAGACACGGAGTCATCGTATGAAGTTTTCCACTTTTATTCAGCACACATCAACAACTGCATACACTCGCTCAATCGCTTTTCCACTCTCAACTGTTTACTTTCCAACTCACTATCAACTTTCTCAGCTCTATACAACAGCTCTCTCTACTGTCAACTCTCTCTAAAAAAACCACCTTTTTGAAACAGTGCGGCACTATATATATATATATATATATATATATATATATATATATATATATATATATATATATATATATATATATATATATATATATATATATATATATATATATATATATATATATATATATATATATATATATATATATATATATATATATATATATACCTCAACCAATCAGAATTAATTTCATCATCACTGTCTCACGTCACACAACCTTATTTGGGATGGAAGCGTCTCGTGGTTACCACTAGAACTATCCATACGCTTCGATCGATAGTAAACAACTGACTCGAGAAAATTCTCAAATAATATCGAGCAACTAAAATTATCAACGTTATACAAAGCTCCTCCTAACAACGCAAAATCAAAACAAAGATGAATACACTCTATTACTGCATGCTTAGCAAAACAAAACGATCTGATCTATAGCGTGCCTCACACACGCAAGCCTATTATTGTGCGCATTTCACACGTAAACCTACATGTACCATCGCACGCGTCTCCAACGTAACAGGTTGACCGATCCGGGATTCGAACCAGGGACCTTAGCCGCTCTACCAAATGAGCTACCCGGCCGCAAACTTGTTTTTTCCAACCTAGTTCCAGTCATTCGCCCAAAAAGGCAATCACCGAAGTCGAACGAAGCTCTCCGATGTGTTACGAAATGATGCTTGCATGACTACGACTAGTTGACATTAAAATGCTCGCTGGTGCTTCTAATTCTGTTCGATTTACACAGATTAGCATTTCGCAACGGTATACTTTGTTAATATGAGCATAATTATTATCGACCATAGTTAATAGTTGCGTTCCTTGATTTGCATTTTGTTAGTTCTAAGCAGTAGGCTAATAATAGCATGCCCCATTTCCTGCCTAGAACCAAGTAGACACTGTTATACAGTATACATAGGCTTAATCTACATTATATATTATAAGTCAGTCTCCGCGCAGCGAAGAAGCTCACTAGCTGAATATAATTATTTGACCTGTATTGTTTATTTTATACGTAAATAAATGTATAAACTATATCTATTCTAATTAATAATATTTAGACCTATAATTTATAATATTCGAATCTTGAAATTTCCGGAGAAGGACGAGTAGGGTAAACAATTTTTTTTAAATAACTCGAGATCAGAGTTAAATTAATAGCTAGTTAGTTATTCATTGCTTACAGGGTCCAGCGGACTGCAAAGAGCCGAATCAGGACCACAAAATCAAGACCACAACTTCGCTAGTAGTAGTAGTAGTAGTAGTAGTAGTAGTAGTAGTAGTAGTAGTAGTAGTAGTATAGTTATTTAGTTATTTAGTTAAATCTTTAATTTATTTGTTTTGTTTGTTAGTTATTATTATTATTATTATTATTATTATTATTATTATTATTATTATTATTATTATTATTATTATTATTGCAGAAGTTGGGTGTAACCCGAAATATTCAGATGGTGTTACTGGTTATTTTTTCTTATAGATTTACTAAAGTTTTCAGATGACTTATGGAAATGTCCGCCAGCCACGCAACATTTTTTTTAATACGTGTTTCTCATTAAAATACATATAATTGAAATACATATAACAAATTTACTGTATCAGTTAAAAAGAATAATATTAGTTAAATAAATAATTGCTTTGGTGCTTGCAATAAAAATGTCACTTTTTTTTGAGACCATTATAAACTTGCTTTGCCTTGTTGTGCTGAAGGGACATCAACGTATCCATAGCGCTTTGAAGTTTTGTCATGGTTTTATTGTTGATATAGATGTGAAATCGTTGTATGTGTGCATTATGTGTTATGTATTACTTTTACTCTTTATTACTAATTGTGTCAGTATATTAATCATCATAAAATAATAATAATACTAACTGCTTCAAAATGCGAATCTCGACTTGACTTAAGCTTGAAGCTGTGCAGATCGAAACAGAATTAGATCTAGAAGCAACAGCGGCTATTTTTATGCAAGGATGTTTCACCACAGGCACTGAAGTCTTTTCTTTTGTCTTTGTAAACTCGTGGACCTCCTACATACGTAAGTAGTATAGTATGTAATTGAGGCCTACGAAAGACGAGACTTTCCAGCCTGTGGTTTCACGTAGTCCTGCCAGCATTCGTTCGTAAAACATCGGATAGCTTCGCTCGACTCGGAGAGCTTCGTTCGACTTCGGTAATTGCCTTTTTCGGCGAATGACTGGAACTAAGTTGGAAAAAACAAGTTCGCTACCCGGCCCCCTCAATTGTAAGTGAGGAATATTGAGGTTTAACGTCTACACCCACCTTGGGCGATATGGCAGACGGGGATAACCATCCCAGGGAAAGGAAAGTGAGGGTAATATTTGCTCAGTTATAAGCACTCCACCTGTAGTATATGACAATAATCATTAAACGGTCACTGACCTCTACACGTAAACGGCTTCTAGACAAAGTTTGGGAATCAAGAGACTGCATGAGTCATACGGCAAAACTAATCATAATGCTCGTTAGGTCCCTGACACTCGGGTTGATCCTGGACCTTGTGGTCAATCAGGGCGGACAGGCAGACCGTACAAAACAGTCTTGCATGTGTACAGAGAAAAGTGCTCATAGTAATGTACTTTCCAACGTCTATACCCTGATGTGTGGGGCGATCGATCCTACAGAAGTTATATAATAGTAGCAGTTATCCAAGCTCACAATATGAGGTAAGTAAGCAGCATCAAGTTTTGTTCGCACGAAGATGTGTTTAATAACTGAGGATTTCATTTTGGCGCCTTAATCTGCTTTGGAAAATCAGTCGCTTGATTTTTACAGCCAGCCCCGCTGATTCATTGATGAGCTGAGAACACTTAAGACCAAATGGCACAATTTCTCATATACATTTTCTTTCCTCATTCCCCGAAGGATAGCATTTTACAACAATAATAGGCTATCCAACATGCTATCGATAAACTCCAATACAGTTATCAGTACAACTTATGTTAATCTGATGAATAAAAATTGATACAACAACAACAACATCAATAATAAACTTCAGTCCCCTCTCTTTAGGCTACTACAACTACAAACTGTGTTTAACACACACTTCTTGTCTCCCTAACATCGGGTTGTTCATGTTTGACACACACTTCTTGTCTCCCTAACATCGGCTTACTAGCCAACGGCTGTTGCTACTAGGCACAAAAATTACGGAATGTATTCGTTTAAAAAATCTATACTAGCAAAATAGTTTTTTTTTTTTTTTTTTTTTTTTTTGGTGGGGGGGTTAAGCTGTTTTTCAGTGGGACAACATTCACTGTGAACGTAAAAAGGATCTGTTGAGGGTGCATAGTCAAAGTGGGTCTCTAAGCTTCAGCGTATTTGGCATTGTTGGTTATGCATTCAAACTCCAGTGTAGTAATACATCAACGGAGACAACAAGTCGGGTGATTAACGGGGTCGATCCGGTCAAGAGTAGACTTATCAAAGATGTTTGTGTGTGTGTGTGTAAGAAAAAGAGAGAGACAGAGAGAGAGAGAGAGAGAGAGTGTGTGTGTGTGTGTGTGTTTGTGCGCGCGCACGTGCATGCGTGTGACAATGAGTTGTCTGTGGAAAGTGCATTGTTGTCATATGAAAGGTGATATAATTGGTACTCGTTGCTTTTAACCGACCGCGAAGCTTTGAATTTCAGGCCGTCTCTTTTTGCAGCGGCTCTATCTGTAGAAGCCACCTTGATGCTTATTATTAAGCACACGTACACGAATGAATGTTTCGATTTCTACTAGGAAAACCGTACTTTTGAAAGAGGTCATAGTTTGGGACTTTGAAAATGATAAATGTCGCTCAAATCTACTATGCTGGGGCCCTTTAAACTCGGGACAACCGCGACGATGTACAAGGCATTGTGAACTGTCACAACAACGGCGATCGTCCAGTACAAGTTAGCTTGGACCGCTTCTTAAGCCTCAAACTTAAGGCGTGTGATAAATACTGGACTCCGGTTTAACGGTATTACCGACTACAGAATGGAATTTTCATGAGTGTTTGTGCTTCCGCTGTAGTATTTCTTTTCTTGGCTATAGTTCTCTAAAGTACACCGGTAGTGGGTACTTAAGCTTGTATGGTGTGATTTGCTCCACGTGTGATAGGATGTGGTCTTTGGACGTGTGGTTTTGTCTTTTTGACTATACTGTAGTTCTCTAAAGTAAACTGGTAGTGTACTTATGGTGTAATTAGCTCCAAGTGCGATAGGATGTGGTCCCGTTACGTGTGATGTATTTTCAACTTGAATGGACTTTCATGAGTACTTGTGCTTCCACTGTATAGCTATGTACGTAGTTTTTTCTTGGCTATATAGTTCCAGGACTAGCAGTAACACAGGTTCACAGGACCTAATGCTAGCACCGTATTGAAGGTTTCGACTTCGCTTCCACAAAGTAAATTGGTATGGGACTCATGTTGTGTTTTGCCTCTTAGTTGTGATATGATGCGGTCTTTTAACATGTGATTGTCCGTCTTAAAAACATTGAAATATTTATCGCAGTACATCTGTTACATACAATTACACAGCTAGACCCTATAAACAATGACTAATTAACTAAGTTATAATTATCACAGTTTGTTCCAGGAACTTAAATAAATGCATCATACAGCGAAATAAAACTATCTTTGCGGAGAACCTAGAAATACTGAATGCTATCATGGGTGTTGTGTGGATGGAATGTGTGGAAACGTAAGTTCGACCTTTTGGCGACTAACCTTTATAGTAACATATATGGATCGCCAGAGGGATTGCTACAGTACGGTACTAGTTTGTGGAGGTGATGTTATAATCGTTGGACTTCTAGCGTTGTAGTAGTGTTTTGGTGTAACTCCTTCACCCTCTCCCCACCACCACCCTGCTCACCCCATTCCCCACCTCCCACCCCACAAAGCTTCCTGAATTTGTATGCGAATCTTGTTTGGGTATTCGGTGTGTTGTGTCCTTTTAATGTATTTGTGTTTGCTATCTTTTACGTGGATTTTTCTGCTTGGTGTATGTTCAGCATTTGTGTGTTAGCCTAAAGAGGAGCGGAGAGGAGGGGGTGGGGGGGGGGGGGTTTCGTCATTCAAAAAGTGTTTTTTCTTCTTTGTTTTCTTTCGTTTTCAACCTCAGTGAGTATAATTAGTTTAAATGTAGCCATATAAACAGTTGTGTTTCTTGTCATCTTTCAAATCCGTAGTAATAATAATTTGATCAATTTCCATTCAATTGCATGGCGAAAGCCTTTTTGTGTTCACTGGGAAATGAAAACGATAAGTTACCTTTTATTAGTTTAAATAATAGTACTTTTGTTTTCAAAGCAAGCATATTTAATCAAGACTGCTGCTATTGCAGAAAAGTTGTTTTCCCTGATTGACTTGGTACCCAAAACAGAACTAAAAACTTTTAACAATCAGTAATTTTCACTAATACATTTTCATTTGTTTTGCATTTGTCCAGTTTAGAGGTCGATGAAATGAAATTTTTCTACTTTTCTATAGCCTTTACAACTTACTCATACAATACGATATAATTCGGTCCGATATATTACAATACTATACTTTTCATTCTAGTACTTAGCCAGAAGCACCAATCGAGTGCTTCACAGTACAGTCAAAGTTGACAGTAATCTACCAGTAAAGGTGTAGGCTTACTAGCAAAGAATCATGCTACAGAACATTGTCCAGCGTCCATTTGAAACTTTACTTGAGGACTAGAAGAATACTGATAGCCTCTTTAAATAAAAACAATAAAAAAGGTATTGATTGTATGATTTTACTTACAGCTGTTTGACATTTATTTATTCTTTCATTTTATTATTTTATTTTTTTTATTTTTGAATCCGTAAAATATGTACAATACTTCGGTTAGGGTCCAGATACACATATAAACAACTGGAGCAATGATGGACAGTCGTGTTAACGTGGTTGATTTCAAATCCAGAAGACGAATTTGTGCGAAATACATGTATTGATAACATGTTTTAGTCTGCTGCGTTTTTTCTCATTTTCTTTACGTTATCTCGTGTTCAGCTACCTAAGGATTCGGTGTACCGTCCACGCCCTTCGACAGCCGTTGAAGGGAACGTTCGAAGTTGAATCAACCGATTTCCTTTCTTTCATGAATCATGATACTATGGAAACTTAGCGGCCAAGGAAATAAGTCCACAGTTTTTGCAGTTTCATTCATACCCATTGAAAGGCTATTTATTTATTTATTTATTTATTTATTTATTTATTTATTTATTTATTTAATCGTTCTTACATAGAACCTTTCCATCTCAAGAGCTGCTCAAGGCGCTGGTCGATTCAGGATCCAATTCAAGCAACTCGAGGCACCCACTTGCATCCGTTGGGCGCATAGTTTGGCTCCCAAACGACTGAGCACAATCATGGGAGAATTGACCTAGTGCGCGCAGAGTGTAATTTTTTGTAGCGTGGATCTTTAAAGTCCGTGCGATTGAATACACGCGTGCACCGACAAGACCCTGGTTATACTCTCATCATAATTCGAAGGAGTAGGGGACGACAGCGAAGTCGAGGATTTCTATGAACATCTGCAGGCTTTCCTTGACCAAGTGCCGAGGAAGGACATAGTCATAGTGCAAGGCCACTGGAATGCCAAGGTCGGCCAAGATGCGTACATCAACTGGTGAGACACATGTGGACTCCTATGAAATAACGAGACAAATGAAAGAGGTCTGAGACTCTTGGAGTTTGCCAGATACAACAACCTCATACTGGCAAACACGCTTGGTCCCCACAAAAATCAAGACGATGGACATGGCACAGTCCCAGCCGGGAGCATCACAACCAGATTGACTACATCATGATTAAAAAACGCTTCAGATCAAGCGTCAACATTGGCAGGACACGCACTTTTCCAGGAGCAGACATCGGAAGCGACCACGATCTCGTGATGTTGTCTTTCCGGCTCCACTTGGAAAGAGTAAACACAACAAAGTGCACCGGACTGAAGTTCAACCTGAACAAACTGCAAGATCCGGAGGTGTCAAAAATATTCCAAGCCACAATTGAAGGAAATTTGCACCACTGCTCATTTTGGGAGCTGGTGAAGTAGATGTCAACACCATGACCACCACATTCAACTCGGCTGAGACAAATGCTGCCACTGAGATCATTGGCAAGCGATGCCCAAAGAAGAAACCGTGAATCAAACCTGAGCGTTTGGACCTGTTTGCCAAAAGAAGAGAGTTGAAATAGGGAGCTGATGGTTACGAAAAATCAACAATGACATCCGAAAAGGCATGCGCACAGCAAAGAAGAACTGGATAGAAGATCAATTCCAGGAAATAGAGAACAGTCTGAACAACAGCACGAAGGCCTACCAGATTGTAAAGCTGCTGCCAGGTGTCAAGCAGCTTAAAGTCTCCACGATCCAAAGCAAGTCTGGCATATGCCTTACAGAAGAACAAGAAGTCTTGGATAGATGGAAAGAGTACTGCTCTGACCTTTACAATCACACACCAAACGGAAATCCTTCAATTCTAGCATGTCTCCAGAACAGAGAAGAAGAAGAAATCCTCTCCATTCTCCGAGAAGAAGTTGAGGCAGCAGTGCAATCGTTGAAAAAGGGAAGTCAGCGGGAGCGGACAACATACCCGCAGAATTGCTTCAAGCAGGAGGGGAAGCGATGATTGACGTCCTCACCATTATCTGTAATAAGATCTGGAAGCATGGACCCAGTCGCTTGTCATCACTCTTCCCACAAAGGGTAACCTTCAGGATTGTGAAAATTACCGCACCATCAGCCTCTTAGCCATCCCAGCAAGGCCCTCCTGAAAAAAATACTCAACAGGTTGAAATCCCAAGCTGAACAAATCACAGCTGAAGAAAAAGCAGGGTTAATGACAAGGCGAAGTACCACTGAGCAGATTTTCAAACTCAGAATAATCTGCGAGAAATACAGCACCAACAACATCTACGTCATGTATGTGGTAGACTTCAAGAAAGCGTGTGACCGAGTCTGGCATGCAGCTCTGTGGGCAACCATGAGAGTGCACAACATCAGCCCTAAATTTATTGAAGTCATCAAAAGCCTACATAACAAGGCTACCAGTGCAGTCATCCACAACAGCGCCATCGGGAACTGATTTAGAACAACAATCGGCGTGCGTCAAGGATGCCTACCCTCTCCAACACTCTTCAACATCTTCCTGGAGCGCATCATGTCAAGTGCCCTTGCAGATCACGAAGGCACAGTCAGCATAGGGGTTAAAGCAATCTCCAACCTCTGTTTTGCGGATGACATTGATGGATTGGCTGGAGAGGAACAAGAGCTTTAACAGCTGGTACAAAGGCTTGACACCATTGACACCACCTCCAGAGCCTTTGAAATTGAAATAAGTGCAGAGAAGACCAAAATAATGACCAACAACACAAGTGGCAACAACACATCAACACGGACATCAAAGTCTAAGGCCAATACACGGTGCATAGCTTCAAATATTTAGGATCCATTGTATCAGACACTGGGTCCCGACAGGAAGTCCTCTCCAGGATCGCACAAACAACTGTTGCCCTGATAAGGGTGAAGCCCATTTGGAAAGACAGGACCATCCGTCTACGTTCCAAGGTAAGGCTGTTGCGCTCCCTTGTGATTTTCATCTTCCTGTACGCTTGCAAAACATTGACCCTCACAGCAGATCTACAACGAAGAATACAAAGCATGGAGATGAGGTGCTACAGAAGACATCTTGGCATTTCGTATACCCAGCACACCACCAACGACGGAGTCCGACAGACCATCACACAAGCCATTGGACAACACGATGACATGGTCACAGTAGAGTGGTGAAGAAACGGAAACTCCGATGGTATGGCCATGTCGCCAGAGCATCAGACCTTGCAAAACCCACCCTGCATGCAACGCACGGTGGAAGGAGGCAGAAGAAGAGGGAGACAGAAAAAAGTTGGGAGGACGACATTCAATAATGGACTGGCTTGATACTGAACGAAGCCATGAGGATTCCTGAGGACAGAGAAAGATGGAGTACGCTGGTTAAACGATCATCTATGGTGCCTCAACGATCTTCGAGTTACGGGATAGGATATGATAGGATAGAAGAGTCGCAAATTGAAAGCACCCTAGTTGCTATGGCCAAACGAGAGACTGACTTTGAAAAAGGAAAAGCACATGGAATTTAAAGTTAGTATGTCGCATTTTTTTGTTCACCTTCGAGAGCCTTACATTTACCACTCTTGATGTTTAAACCAAAGGCTGCTGTGCGGGGCTGGTCATTGGTAGAAAATGTATTATAAATGTACATTTAGAGGCACGGTGGTCTAATGGTAGTGCTTTGGCTTGCAGATCTGAAAGTCCCGGGATCGAGCCCTGTCCGGGCCATTGTGTTGTGTCCCTGGGAAAGACATTTTACTCTCGTTTTCTACTCCTTCGGATGAGAGTATAAACCGAGGTCTCGTCTGTGTGTCGTATACATTCCATCATAACGGACTTTAAAGATCCTGACGCTCATGTCCTAGACGGGTGAGTGCCGGTAACAAGAACACAGCCAGCATGCACTTGGTCCTTCTCCCCCATCCCTGGCTGGCCAGGATAGTGCTTAGTTGTCCGGGCGTCAGATCATGCGCCCTAAGGCTGCGGGTGGGCGTCTCGGGCGGTTTGAGTTAGATCATGTATCGGCCAGCGCCTATAGTCTGATCAAGTACGGCGAGATAAGTGCGCTATAAAAATCCTTAATAATAATAATAATAATAATAATAATAATAATAATAATAATAATAATAATAATAATAATAATAATACATATAGAATTTTAAAATAAATAAATCAATAAAATGATGACGAAAAAAAGTTTCAGAGAGAAAGAAAATTCGTTCCACTCCTAATGAAACATCGTACGGTTGCCGGCATTGTGTCAGAAATGTCGTGAAGTGATGTGATAAGAAAATATATTTAATGTGCACGCAATGTCTGCAAAGACTTGTAGACTAGGACGTATTATATTCGTCTCTCATTTATAGGAGGGAGAACCAGAAAGACAGAGAGACAGAGACAGGCAGATAGATACAAAGACCGACAGAGATTTATATAACTTGATAAAATTCCTCCAGAAAAAGAGGAATCACATTAAGCAAAAACAATTTCATGATTTTCTTTCTTCACAACAATAAAAAGGTCGTAAAGATGTATTTATATTGACTTCCTTAAAGCAAAAAACCGATTAAACAAACAAATAAACACCGGAAATGTTAACATGAAGGATGATGTATTCGATCCTTTTTTCAGAGTCAATAATGACATTTAGATCTTGGCGAGTATATACATCAGTACGGTGTTCGTGCAAACGAAAGCTATATTTCCTGCTGTCTATAAATAATAATTAAGCCTATTATTGTCCTGAAGGCACTGTGCTTAAGCAAATAATTAACCAATAAATTAGACTCTACTTTTAAAAACATCAACATCTTATTGCTTGGCAGTAGGCATCTCTTCCCACAAGAAAACGCCAACACATCTTTAAAGGTTCACAAATGTATCACATTTAGTAACCGCTTCGTTTAAAAAGAAAAAAAGAAAAAAAAAGAAGGTGAATTTCACGTATGCAAGCTCATTTCTGATTGGTCATCCTCATACCCGTTAAACCAATCCCCGTTTGTTTCCCTCTTCCTAGATGTTACACCCCACCCTTTTGCGCCACAAGTTCATTAAGTACTGTCAGAATGAAACCGACTAGATACGTTTATCTCCGAAACTGAATGGATTAGTTCCTCCCCATTTCATTATCTGTTCACATGCAAACGCACAATTTCGAAATATTTCTAACATGTGTGTGTGTGTGTGTGTGTATCAGTGTGTGTATCATATCTATCTATCTATCTATCTATCTATCTATCTATCTATCTATCTATCTATCTATCTATCTATCTATCTATCTATCTATCTATCTATCTATCTATCTATCTATCTATCTATCTATCTATCTATCTATCTATCTATCTATCTATCTATCTATCTATCTATCTATAACTGCGTGTGTGTGTGTGTGTGTAGGTGTGTGTGTGTGTGTGTGTGTGTGTGTGTGTGTGTGGCGATGTAGAAACGCCGTTACTTATTCGATCTCTTTATAGTCTACCGACGTTCTTTTGACGGTCCCGTTATTTTGACTTCAAAACAGTGTTCCATTAGGGTTAAGGCTGTGTTAGGCTTATGGATAAGTTTAGGGTTTGGGTTAGGGTTATAGTTAGGGAGAGTTTTGGCTTCAAAAAAGGGAAAACTTTCAAAAAAAATGTCAAAACGACGTATGTGGTGTTTAATGAAAGTCATAACAACGGCGTTTTCACACGAGTGTGTGCATGTGTGTGTGCGTGTGCATGTGAGTGTGTTGTGTTTGTGTATGTGCGCGCGCGCGTTTGTGTTTGTGCTGTATTAATTTTTTTTAAATCTGATTTATGTGTCTTCTTCTTCTTCTTTTTCTTCTCCTTCTTCTTTTCCAAACCAACATGTTCATTTTGTTTGATTGCTTCAGGCATTTACTTACCATTTCAATCTATAACTACTATATTATGTAAAGTATCCGTTTCTCGTTAGTTAGTTAATTTATTTACTTATTACTTTTTTTCCTCCACGAGGGTATTGCATTTCTTGGTCTTATTATATTACATTTGTATATAATTTTTTAAAGAAAATTAATTAATATACTTAAAAAATTATTTTTTTTATAATACTTTGCACTTGGTGTTTCTGTTCGCCAGATACATTTCGTTGTTATGATTTGTCAATGGGTAGCATTTATTTAAGCTTTGCTTTAGTGTGCCCTTTATGTTCTCCATGCTTTGTTTGCCTGTCTCGTGAATAATAATACCATTCTGTTTAAAACAATTATTATTATTATTATTATTATTATTATTATTATTATTATTATTATTATTATTATTATTATTATTATTATTATTATTATTCCACCCCGCTTTGTCTTCATTGGAATTAGACTTTGTCCTAGAGCGTTCAGCCTGCAGTAGTCGCCTTGCCGCAACCAATGGGTTCACGCTTTCATAGCAGAGGCCAAACGGGCTGCACGCAAAGGTCGAGCGGGCTATCTTAGATACTCGCCATCCCATTACGGAAGTGACGTTGCAAGAGAGACGAACTAGGTCAACGTTATAGAAAAGGGTTCGGGTAAGGGCTAGTTGCAGAGCTATTTTCTGTCAAAAATTACTTTCCGATTCCTACATTCTTAGTAAAACCCAGTCTTGATGTTTATAGCTCTGCAACTAGCCCTTACCCGAACCCTTTTCTAAAAAGTTGACCTAGTTCGTCTCCTATGCAACGTCACTTCCGTAACGCGCAGGCTAGTATCTAAGAGAGCCCAAGGTCGAGCAAGCAACAATACAGTATTATAGATAACGAAAGGGAGACGCTTCACAGGCATAGGCGCTCGCGTGTCCCGATACAATCGCCTGTGAGCCATGCGGCAGAGAGAGCACCCCAGCCCATCTGATCTGCCCACAATGCCCGAGAAATTTCAGAGCTCAGATCGGCCTCACCAGACATCTGCGAACCCATGCTTCCAACTCCACCCTTCCTCCTCCCCTGATGACATCCGGTGAAGCTGATCGTCGTCTCAGCGGAAATATAAAAATTCTATCTATCTATCTATCTATCTATCTATCTATCTATCTATCTATCTATCTATCTATCTATCTATCTATCTATCTATCTATCTATCTATCTATCTATCTATCTATCTATCTATCTATCTATCTATCTATCTATCTATCTATCTATCTATCTATCTATCTATCTATCTATCTATCTATCTATCTATCTATCTATCTATCTATCTAGCTAGCTAGCTAGCTATCTATTCCCTCCCCCCCCCCCCTCCGCTGAGACGACGACCAGCTTCATCAAAAGAAGGAAACAATTATAATCCCTGACATCATTTGACTTGTGTCTTCTGAACCTGTCTGTGTGTGTGTCAAAAGATTGATGATCCCATCACACGCACACGCTCACACATACACAAATACGCACACACATACATACACAAATAAGCACACACACGCACACACACAGGGCGCGCGCGCACACACACACACACACACACACGCATGCACTGACACACCTTAAATTTAAAGATGTACTATTTAATTATCTACTCCATCAAAAACACATTTCCATGCGCCCCGAGAATGTCTGCGCCATGGAGTGGTGCGCTATTCGTTGATACAAGTGGACAAATGGTAGTAGTGGTAGTAAAATCCGGTTTTACGTTTTAGGACACGAGGTTTCCTACTCCTTCGGATGAGAGTATAAACCGAGGTCTAGTCTGTGTCGCATACAGTCCAGCATAACGGACTTTAAAGATCCTGACGCTCATGTCCTAGACATGAGTGCCGGTGACAAGAACACACCCAGCATGCACCTAGGATCTTCCCCCCCCCCCAAATCCCTAGCTGCCCAGGATTGTGCACAGTTGTCTGGAGCGTTATTACGATGCGCCCAAATGCTGCAAGTTGGCGCCTCGGGCGGCTTGGGTTAGATCCTGTATCGGCCAGCGCCTTGAGCAGCTCTTGAGCTGGAAAAGCGCTATATAAGAACGATTAAATACATAAATAAATAAATAAAGTACGATATGTTACTAACGGAATGAAACATTGTATTAACTGAGATTGAATATTACAAAAAAACAATGCTTATAATTTCTTTTATTTTATTCTGACTTCTGGTTGCTCCAAAATTTACGAGTATGCAGTCATGACGCTCCCGTGATCTAGCCTGGTCGTAAGCTTATATGGGAATGAACTTCGATCCGGCAGCCTGGAACCCGATTGTGCTTTAGTGTATTTACATGTATGTACACATCTGTAATATAAAAGACACATATTTTAATTATAATTTAATTTAATTTAATTATTTTCTTTTTTGGGGGGAGGGGGGCGGGGGAGGAAGGGGGTTGAGAGAGTTATGTCTTCGAATGACTTGGTGCCATAAGTTCAATGCTGGATGTTGTTGTTTGTGTGTGCTCTCTCGATAACCATTGAAAATCGATTCCACAAACCTCGTAAAGCCGGTGTGAAAGTAATTGGCAGGACCTTGTCAGGTTGCAGATCGTTAGGGAGAGAGAGAGAATCGCTGACCTATTCTGAAAGTGGACAGTTGATAGGAGGGGGGAGGAAAGAGAGAGAGATGATGAGCGAGGGGGGGGGGGAGAAGAAACATTTCTGAAATGCCTATTCCCGATGTGCCTACATCCAACTAAATGCACAAGGTAAACATGGAGGATGACTGCCAGTAGCCTTGATGTTACATTACATTACATGATTATTGCTTTAGGTCCAGCGGACTCTTCCGAACCAAATCAGGACCGGACAACCCCTGATCCGCATAAAAGATCTGCTGAAACAACCCTAGTGGTAAAACTGAAAGCTCTCCACCAGCCAGTCACTTTACAATAAAGACATCCCACGCAGGGGACGCTGAGGCTGTACTCTAATTTATCAAACCCCCGTTTACAAAAACAAAATAGAATACAAACATCATTATAAAATATCAACAAAACACATACATATAAAATGCCTAAATTGCTAAATAATAACAATAACAATAACAATGGAAGCCATAGTGACCACCTGGCAGAAAGCGTCCAATATTCCCAAGCTGATCCAACATGATTATTGCTTCATACACAAATAAGGAGTCTTGTCCCGGTGGGAATTTTAAGCGCTAAATTTCCTGAAAGTGGGGATACTATTTATTCTGAAACCCCCGGCACCCCAACGGGGGTAGCCTTGAGGTAAAATTTGAAAAAATAGTAGAGGTGGTCATTAATTTAATTATATTGGGAGCATTTCTCGTCACAATAATACTCTGCAAGTTATTAAATACTGAACTATGTAATACAGACTACAGACATCTGTAAAACTTCCACAAATACGATCTATCTATCATTCGTGGGCCTGTGGAGGAGTCCAAGGTTCGACGACCCCCCAGGTTTATTCTATCGAACATTTTTTTTACTGTTACCTCACGAGTTTATTATTGCACTCAGTTGATCTCACTGAACACGCCAGTCTATGTCAAGCGGCGAGGTCAGAAAACAATCCACTTTCTTTTCTTCCAATAAAAATTATTTTACTCAACCTCCAAATTTCATTATATATATATGAACAAAATTTTAATGAAGAAAACAACAAACAACATTTTCTTTGGGTGGAGGGATTTTTGTTTTTTGTTTTTTGTTTTGTTTTGATTTTATCAACTCTATTATCACCGAGGTGAAATTCGGGTACTTTCATTTTCGAAAGTACAGCAGCCCCAAGTGAAGCGCTTTACCCAAGGTACATGCTAGGTGTGTTCTTGTCACCGGCACTCACCCGTCTAGGACATAAGCGTCAGGATCTTTAACGTCCGTTATGATGGAATGCATGCGACACAGACTGGACCTCGGGTTTATAATCTCATCCGAAGGAGTAGGAAACGGGAGTAAAGTGTCTTTCCCAAGGACACAACACAATGCCCCGGCCTGGGCTCGAACTCGGAACCTTCAGATCCGCAAGCCAACGCTCTAACCACTCGGACACCGCGCCTCCCGCCGATATGGGGTTTGGGTTAAAGTGGGTAGGGAGGGTTAGGTGTGGGGAGAAGGGGTGGGAGGGGGGGGGAGAACGTGGCTACAAAAGTGATCAAGATGTTGTGAAATATAATACCCTTAAAAAAGGCAATTTGAGAACAGACTTAAGCGGGGCCGAATCAAAGTCGATATGGCTGACCGTCGCTGTTCTACGCCCGAGCAATGACACGTGCGACATGACTTTTTTTTAACAAAAAAGAAGAAAAAGAAAAAGAAGAAGAAGAAGAAATAAAGAAGAAGAAGAAGAAGAAGAAGAAGAAGAAGAAGAAGAAGACGAAGAAGAAGAAACAGCTTGCGAGTGCACGAAGTTGGTCTAAAGAAATGTTTTATTCAAATGAACACAGTTGACAAACCTGTTTTGTTTCGTTTTACGTTTTTGTACACAATAAGCAAAGAAGAAGTGCACGAAGTTGACAAACTTATACAACACCGTTTTTAGGTTTCTAGAAAATAGCAGTCTTGTCTTTCAATAATAGGTTGTTTTGTCATCAGATGGCAAATTGTTGTTTTTTTCTGAGGCCTTCACATATACCCCAACTCCTCATTACCATCTACCTAACCATAACCCCTTCTTCCACTACTAAAATTTGCATTTTGAAATTGCATCGCATGGGTGCCACCAAGAAATTTTCCAAAATCTGAAGGCATGGGTCCGGGGCCGTCCAGGCCCCGATGGTGTCCCGGCGCAACGCTCTTGTAGGGGGTTAGGGGGGCAACGCCCCCCGATAGAAAATTTTTACAATATTCAAAGCCAATTTAGAGGCCTCTCGTGAAAGCTGAAGAATGATATACCACTAATTAGATACATACAAGACACTCACATAGAACAAGAAAAAAACTACATAAAAAGACCAGGGCCTAACATTGGCAAAGGTGACTAAGTCCCCAGACTTAGTCAATGCAAATGGGAAACACATATGAACAATCAAAAGCATAGTTAAGATTGTTTAAACATTTTGTGAATGTGTATAAGAGGTGAGAGAAAGAAAAGCAAACACACACAAATATACACAAGAACAAAAAGCATTGGGTTGTTTTTTTACAAACTAATTTCACTATTGACCAACTGTATGCATTGGCAGAAATACAATGTAGCTGTATTCTACTGACTATTCTTATCTTCACACAGCACAACAACAGAGTATTTATAGAAAACACTTTTCTCTCTAACGCTTTTTTCTTTCCAGTATCGGTATTTTCCTCTAAAAACGGCATGATTGGAACACAAAGTCACAATATCCACGCTTCAGTCTCAGACCGGCCGGAAGTCATCAACCGGATACGCGGGTTATGCCCCTTTCAGCTGTGCAACTTTACACAAATCTGATACAAATCTTGTTTCGTTTACTTCTCTATATTTTTTTTTTTACAATTTTTTTCGAAAAATCGGATTTCCGATTGTAGGCTTCAGCAAAAATCTGATTTTCCGACCGTAGTCGGAAAGGTGGCACCCATGTGCATCGTGATATTAACGTTACGTGTTGTGCTGTTGGTTATTTGAGGTTTTGTTTTGTTTTTCGCAACAAATATACCTAACTTATTCCTGTTTATATTCGATTCCATTGTCCCCCAAATTATCAAACTTCAAAATACTTTTTATTCTTATTTTATTCGCATTATTTTATTTCCTTTCATTTTTTTCTCTTCTTCTTCTTTTTCTTCCTTTCTTTCTTTCTTCCTTCTTCTTCTTCTGCTGCTTCTTATGTTGTTGTTATTTTTGCATTCGCAATTCGTTGTACTGTTATCGCATAACAATCGCGAGGGATTTTATCAAAAATGTTTTTCCTATGGTTTACCCCCCCCCCCCCCCCCCACCCTTCCTCTTTTTCTTTGTTTTGTATTTCGCAACGTGTTATCAAATAGCGATCTGCATTCAGTGCTCTTTTCTTATTCGCCTTCTTCTTCTTCTCCGTTCTCTTATATCTGTTCTTTTCTACTTGTTATGCCCACGTTTTGCAATATTAGGCAGAAAAAAGAGTGTTTGTTCTTTTCCTACCTCTTCTCCTACTTCTTCTTCTTCTTCTTCCTCCTCCTCTACTCTTTCTGCTCTTATTCCTCCTTCGTTGTCTTCTCCTCCGGCGTCTCCTCCTCTAACTCCTGCTCGTCCTACGATGATTCTGGAATCAGACAGAAAAAAGCCTGTTATTGTCCCCTTGACATCCTGGTTCGACGTTTCCATTTCCAAAAAGTCATTTAATCCTTCCTGGCATCGGCAACAGCTTTCAAAAGGTCGTCATGTTAGGCTGTCATTTTATCCTCTCGTTATGTTAGTGTCCTCACGGGTGTGTGGGTGTGTGTGAATGTGCGTGCGCGTGTGCGTGTGTGTGTTGGTGTATTTGTGTGGAGAAAACATAGGTGCGATAGAAAATACAAGAGATTGGAGGGAGGGAGAGAGAGAGAGTTGGACAGAGAGAGAGAGAGAGTACAGTGTGTGTGTGTGTGTGTGTGTGTGTGTGTGTGTGTGTGTGCGTGCGCCATTCGACTAACAAACGCTATTCCCTGATTTTATTAAATCTGATCAGTCAGTCAGTCAGTCTGATAAATAAAGCTAGTCAGCCAGAATGTATGCCTGGCTGTGTGCGTGTCTGAGAGAGAGAGAGAGAGTGTGTGTGTGGGGGGGTGGGGGGAGGTGGGGGGGTGGGGGGTGATATTTGTGTAAAATGGGGTGCCGGTGTGTGTATACTTCGTGTATGTGTATGCATGTTCATACAGTATACACAGTGTCAGTTTTTGTTGCTGCTGCTGTGAAAGCTGTGCATTGTGGGTCTTTTTGTGTCTGAAGATGTGTGTATGCGCGTGGGTGCGTTTGAGTGTTCATTTTTCAAACAGTCCTGTTTTGTGATTTGGCTTAACAAGTGATGATCATGTCGGTGAATGTGTTGCGTGTCTTGTACGCCTGTGGTTGGTGTTTGCGCGTGATGGCGTTGGTGTGTGATGGTGAGTGGGGATGTTTGCGGGAGTGTACAGAAGAAGCATATTAGGGGTGTGGGATAGTAGTTGTTCTGATATATTTTATGTGTTGCGCTATTTAGTTTTTGGTTTATACATATTTTACATGTTTTAAAGATATTCTACGTTTTACATTTAGTATATTTGTGCAGCCGAAAGGCACATTTCTATGTAAATTTCATAGATGAATAAAGCCTCAGTCAGTCAGTGTGTTTATTGATGTATCTGTTCAAGCAGCTGCAATTTACTGCAAACGCGAAATGCGTTATGTGCCAATGGTTTTTCTCTTATGAAAGTAATCGAAAGTCAGTTCTATTCTCCAATATGATTCTTAAAAAAAATTCTTATATGCGAGCAGTCTTGCACAAAAGGTACCCAAAAATATCATTATGTTACTCAGCGCGTGCAAATAAGGTTATTTATCGGTCCGGGAAACGAGGAATGTCACGCAAGTCAATATAAGCCTCAGTTATTTTTAGGTCCGTAATCTGCTGCAGCAAAATGCATAGCGTGAGTTCAAGCCATATTGTTAGTAACATTATTTGAAGCAGCCCAAGGTCTTTCAGATCGAATGAAGGAACATTGAAGCTTACCGTCTACACCAACCATTGGCGACAGGGCAGACGAAAGTAAAGATTGCATGCATGTAGCAGGACATAGGATCCGCAGCCCATCAGCACACTGAAAGGGTTAAGGTCAACTTCATTTAAAGGGACTAACTTTTACAAATTCAGAATTTAAATTTCTTTCTTTCAAATTCACACGGAGTGTCGTTTGGTTGCATACCCTATTATTATCATTATTATTATTATTATTATTATTATTATTATTATTATTATTATTATTATTATTATTATTATTATTATTATTATTATTATTATTATTATTATATAAATCTATCATACATGTTTGTATCAGTATCCGTTAGCACCCACAGTGTTCTTAAACACATCAAAAAGTTAATCCATATTAGCATTGACCAATCAATACCCAGTTGTACAATTTTATCGGCAGGTATTTCCTGATCAGTCCAAGGACACGGGAATTATTTACTTTCATTACAGAAACGGTTCCAGATTGTGACCTGCATATTAAGTTCAAGGAGAAAAACAGACAAGTGATCTGAACATTGGGTGAAAGGTCACCTGGTACCGCCATTTCAGAATCTTGTTGTTGTTGCATCAATTTTTATTCATCAGATTAACATAAGTTGTACTGATAAACTTTCAGAATCAAGTCTTACTGCAGAACCAGGAGACAGAGAGAGAGAGAGAGAGAGAGAGAGAGAGAGAGACAGACAGAGAGAGAGAGAGAGAGAGAGAGAGAGCTAGGCCAACAGGTATACAGACATGCGCAGAATGGTTAGGCAATACTGTTACATACTTTTTATGATTATAGTTCAACTTTAACTTTAAATTGCTAGATTGGATATATGTCGTGTATATAATATACGTGAGAATGACTATGGTCTAAAATCACATGTGTGAACAGACGCTAAACTAAATTATCGACCTGAATTGAATTGATGTTAGGCAGTACAGAGAGAGAAACGAACATCATAGATGGAACGAAAATTGTATTAAAGGAGAGATAGAGGCGGAGCTGGTTGGGAAAGAAAGACAGACAGACAGACAGACAGAGAAAGGCAAACAGAGAAGCAGAGAAAGACAGGCAGGAAAATACACAGAGAGTGAAATACACTCAAGTACAAAACATATTAGAGTATTTCTGTTAAATCTATGCCATGCCATCTATGTATAGCCAATATCTGTACATGTTCATCTATGCACTTTTTTTTGCCGAGGGTCAGTCCACATGCCCGACGTATACTTCTGCTCATTGCGGTCAGCTCTGTAAAATGGGGCAAGGAACTGGCCGGAGCCAATTTCGGTTATAAATGCTGTCCACGGACTGCCTGACCATCAATAATGAATGACCTTCATTGATAGATCACTAACATAAAGTGCTAGCCAGTTCCCCCAGCCATTTCTTTCCTTCTTTCTTTCTTTTTTTTCTTTCTTTTTCTGTTTTCTCTTTCTTTCTGGTCTTTTTTCTTCTTTGTGTTTCTTTTTTCTTTTCTTTCCTTCCTTCTTTCTCTTTCTTTCTTTCCTTCTTTCTTTCATCTATTTTTTCTTCTTTCTTTCTTTTTTTTCTTTCTTTTTCTGTTTTCTCTTTCTTTCTTGTCTTTTTTCTTCTTTGTGTTTCTTTTTTCTTCTTTCTTTCCTTCCTTCTTCCTCTTTCTTTCTTTCCTTCTTTCTTTCATCTATTTTTTTATTCTTTCTTTCTTTTTTTTCTTTCTTTTTCTGTTTTCTCTTTCTTTCTTGTCTTTTTTTTTCTTCTTTGTGTTTCTTTTTTCTTCTTTCTTTCCTTCCTTCTTTCTCTTTCTTTCTTTCCTTCTTTCTTTCATCTATTTTTTTATTCTTTCTTTCTACTTTTCTTTGGTTTAAACAAAAAAATGGTTTTATTCAAGGACAACACACAATTACAAACAAACAATGATTTACAGGATAGGCAACAAGCGAGCTTATATAACTTTCTTTCATTTTCCTTTCTATTTCCTATTTATCTTGAGTTCGTTCTTTTTGTTCACTTTTCTTTCTTTATGTCCCTAATGTGTACTTTTATTCTAATCTCCACTTTTATCTTTCTTTCTTCAATTCCTTTAAATATTTGTTTCCTTTCTTTCTGTCTATTGTTCCTTTTTTATTTTAATATATTTATTTATTTTTTTCACTCTTCATTTATTATTCATTTATTTCTGTCAGAAGTTCGTTTCTTTTCTAAATTTTATCGGTTTTTCTTTCTGTAATTGGATTGTATTTTTGTTTTTCTTCTTCTTCCTTCACTTTTTTCTTGCTGTGATCACCCCACCCTCTTATCACTCCCAGCCCCCTTTAAAATGAATATTTCTGGGACTCTAATTTTTTTTTTTTGTTGGAGTAAATTTACGTCCCCGGACAAATTAAGCGTATAGGGGACGGGTGAAACACCAATTCGGGACTCTAATTCTTTCTTTGTTCCATTTAGTCAAATATGCTACTGCAAAATATACTGGTGCAAAGTTGCTATGTAACACAGTACAGAATCTTTCTAGCGGCACGCTGACATTAGAAATAATATAATTGAAAGGGTGCCCTGCCAAATATGAAGGTTTTAAAGTAGGGTCCCAATTTTATTTAAATGAGATCTAGAGTACGTTGGGTTTTTTTCTTCAATTAATATTTTGTTGACCAAAACTAAACAGACACCACCTGCTTCTACTCTTGAAGTGTCTTCAACTTTGTGACAGCTGTATCTACTCCTGAAGCATCTTCAGTGGCCGCGCAGCTAGCGAGACGCAGACGGTTCAACTCCGGTTTATTGTATTATTTTACTCTCTTTTTTTTTCACCCTTTTTTCCGAACACTGGCTGATTTCCTTTACGTCAGACCTCTTAGTTCCGAATCGGGCTGCTACAGTCTGCCAAGAGAGAGAGAGAGAGGGAGAGAGAGGGAGAGAGAGAGAGATGCCAAACCCTACTATCGCAGCCTGCCATAATGAAATAATGAAAAGAGCAGTATTTCGGTTGGCGTTTTTCACACTTTGATCTCTGCGATGCTTTTAGCCTAGGAATCTGTTGTTGTTTTTTTTACCATTTTCTTCTGAAGTTAGGAGTTCTGTTATTTGGTATCTGACCCACCTCTGTTCATATCTGTATTGTTGCTCACAGTGGTGAAGAAACGGAAACTCCGGTGGTACGGCCACGTCACCAGATCATTAGGCCTTGCAAGGACCATCTTGCATGGCACAGTGCAAGGGGGTAGAAGAAGAGGGAGACTGAAAAAGAGGTGGGAGGACCACATTCGAGAATGGACTGGTTTGACACTAAGCGAAGCCATCGGGGTTGCTGATGACAGAAAAAGCTGGAGTACGCTCTTTAAACGATCATCTGTGGTGCCCCTACGACCTCCGAGTTACGGGATAGGATAGTTTAATATGACCCTCATCCGTCTAATTTTAGTAAGTTTTCTTTTCGGGTCATATTACATTAATTTACGTTTTCTTTCCTTTCTTTTTTCGTGATATATAAAAACGTATTCTTCCTTTTCTCGATCTGCTGTTTGTCTGAATGGTCTCCCTCTCTTTACGGATGGGTGGATGAATGGATGTGTGTGTGTGTGTTTTGTGTGTGTTTTGTGTGTGCCTGTCATGTAATTGTGTGACTTTATCAAACGCCAGCTTACTATTTCTATTAATAGGCATCGTACTTCTCTCTCCCTCCCACCCTCTCTCTCTCTCTTTATTGTTTTGGTAATACCGAACGCGAACATCTAATAATCTAGTATTGTAACACAATATTGTTCTTTATCTGTTCCAGAAAGCCTGTGCATCAAGATCTGCTGGATATGAAAAGTAACACGGTCGGGCCCCTTTCTTGAAATATGAGCAACAGCAACAATTTATTGCCGTGGTTATTATTTATCTCCATCTGAATAGGAAAACGTTTTATAGCTGGCCATTTCTCAAGAAAGTTGGACTCAAGCTGGCCGAAAAAAAACAACAGAGACAACGACAGTGAGAGAAGAAGGCAACTACAAAATACTTAAGAAGTTGTAATAGTGACAGCTACTAAAACAAGTTATGGTACTGACAAGTACTATAACAAGTTGTAATACTGACATGGGCTATAACAGGTTGTTATACTACTGATATAACTGCTATAATAACTTGGCTTGACAGCCACTAAGTTTGTTTTTCTTCAAGCCAGTTGTGAGCGGAAAAGTCCCTTCAAGTTATATTAAAACAAATCGTACCCTCATTAAACAATAAATTGCAACGTCCCTACATCCTACCGCTTTGATGCTCCAAGCGCCAACACCCACACACACACAAACGGAAAAGAAAATTCTCCAAGATCAAGTCAATGGCCGAGACATAGTATTAGTACCGCAGTACCCCCCTTATAAAATGACAGGCTCAACACGCCATTTATAGCGGAGACGTATACCTACCCCTATATAAAACCATAGGCCAGTTTACAGTTTACTCTAGGAATATATTCTACTCCCTCCGATGATGGAAAATGGAGGTGACAACGAAAACTATTGGTGGTTGAACATAGAACTTAACTCGACGGATAACGCGGACGATTCCAAGGGTTTGGTGCTCCCAGCCTTCAAGTTGCCCAAAATGAACATAGACATGGACGAGAGCTACCGGCGGAAGATCCTCTACTATCTGATGGGGATAGGGGGCCTTATTGTGTGCTGTTTCGGCATGGTGGCCAACGGGCTGTCCGTGGCTGTGCTGACCAGGCGATCCATGCGGTAAGCATTGTCCTCGTCATCGTTGTCATCATCATCGTCGTCCTCGTCGTTGTCATCGTCGTCGTCATCATCCTCTTCATCATTATAATTCAGCATTAACAAAATTGTTGCCATCATCGTTGTTGTTATCGTCACTAATGTCGTCGGCATTATCATCATCATCATCATCATCATCATCATCATCATCATCATCATCATCATCATCATCATCATCGTTAAAAGTATCCATTAAAAGACAATCACTGTGATGAGGAGAGCAAGGGGAACTTTTAAGGATAACAAAAATCATAAAATAATATCTCTACGCATTTGTAATGACGTTAAAATTATCTTTCTACATATGCTATTCTGTTAGGATATTACTTCATAGGCGTAATTAGATTACTTTTTTTTTTATCCCTTCACATTTATTGTTAGTTTGCAATCTTGTCTTTCTTGCCCCTCTAACTACGAGTAATGTTATCTCGTTTTATAGGTGTATCCTATCTATCCTATCCAATTCTGTAACTCGAAGGTCGTTGGGGCACCATAGACGATCATTTAACCAGCGTACTCCATCTTTCTCTGCCCTCAGCAACCCTCATGGCTTCTCTCAGTGTCAACCCAGCCCATTCTCGAATGTTGTACTTCCACCTCTTTTTCTGTTTCCCTCTTCTTCTGCCTCCTAGCACCGTGACTTGCAGGATGGTCTTTGCAAGGCCTGATGATCTGGTGACGTGACCATACCATCGGAGTTTTCTTGTCTGCACCACTGTGAGCATGTCATCATGTTGTCCAATGGCTTGTGTGATGGTCTGTCGGACTTTGTTGGTGGTGATGTGCTGGGTATAGGAAATGACCAGAAGTCTTCTCTAGCACCTCATCTCCATGCTTTGTATTCTTCGTTGGAGATCTGCTGTGAGGGTCCATGTTTGCTTTATCTGTGTACGGCATAAAACATAAGAAAATGCTATTCGCCGACAAAAAAAATTACATTGCAAAATTGCCTCCGGGTTAATATTATATTACTAATGTAATAAGATTTGTTTTTAAATCTCCTTTACCTGTATAATTAGGTTAGCATGATCTATGCGCATGTGTGGTTAACTGTACGGTATCATTGAATCTCTGTAATTAGGTTACTATGACCTGAGTCGGCGTTCTCATCACAGCAAAGGGTATACTAAAAAGTGTTGATACAATGCTAACGGACCTCTTTTGATGTAGAAACTTTTAATTACGCGGATTTGCTTTGTCTGTAAACGATCATTAGCAATAAGCACGTGTGCTAGCGTGCATACTGAATATAGGACTGGCATGAGCGCCGCGTTGAACGGAAGAAAAAAGAATTTTAATTAAATACTTTTTATGAGCTTTGTACTTAGAGGCTTATAACGGTGGAAAAATGATTAATTTTGTCTCGCTTGGATCAGTTGATGAGGTATACACTTCAAATTTGAAGAAGAAACGGTTGTTTGTTGGTTGTTGTTTTTTTTATTTAAATAATAGAACATCATTAATTTTTGTTCCGCTAAGATCGTTTAATGAGCTAATTAAAATCTGGAGACCAAAGGTTGTAGTTATTGTTGTTGTTGTTCTTCTTCTTGTTGTTGTGTTGTGTTTCTTTCGGCGTAGCATCAGTAATGTTGTTTTTGCTGGAACCGATTCCTATCATATCCTATACCGTAACGCGGAGGTCGTAGGGGCACCACAGATGATCGTTTAACCAGTGTACTACATCTTTCTTTGTCCTCATCAACCCTGATGGTTTCGCTCAGTGTCAAACCAGTCCATTCTCGAATGTTATCCTCTGTCATGAATTGGCTAGTTTTAACTCTGCCCAGTGACTATTTAGCCATGTGTAGTACTTGTAACTTTAGAAGTTAGACTATAACACAGCAGCAATTAAATTACACAGCAGACCACACACCGCGAGCCCGACCCACGCTAGCGCAGTGAGTCAGCACTTGAGCTTTGAATCGGACCGTTTTAACCAATCAGAAGCAGGCTCAGTGGGTAGAGCAGTTTTGACTGTGTCAGAGCCTAAGACAGTTTGAATCAGTCGTGTGTGAGACGAGGTAGAGTCAACATCTCCACAGCTAGAGAAATCTCTACACTCATAGACCAGGAAGCAGGACTTAGAAATCTTAGAATTCTATCAAGTCACTACGGGCCTGAACTTGTCAAACAGGTAAATGAACACCCTTCTGTTTCATCGTGATATATTTATATTATTGTTGAACTTATGTTTGAAGAATTTGCTATGCATAAATGTGAATTATTAATCCGAATTTGCCGTACCACGTGGAAGAGCCGAGCACGAGGCGAAACACGACCGGTTGCGCCGCCATGTTGTATCCCGTACGGAACCACTGTTGTTTAACTTATATGTATGTTTGCAGACCAGTGGCTGTACCACTGAATGTTTATATTATTATTAATTCTGTATGTGTATAGTTAGACACGATTTATATCTATGTATGTATAGGAATTTAGAGTGAAATTCCAGTGGAACCCGGAAGTAGCAGAATGTTCGTCGCTTATGTATAGAGATGTGGAGCTATCACTGAGGGCTACTTGGCTTTCAGTGAGACGCTCTGCACAAACCGATTATTCAGGGTTGTGCAGAATTTCGTCTCTTATATTACAGACGAGCAGGCGAGCTATCCCGAGCTATCCTGTGCGCACCACTCCACAGAAACGACTAGTTGGTTGAGGATCCTCTACCGCACAAGACGGAAAGAGCTGCCTTGAAATACTCCCTGTCAGACCCCACAGCGTGGCAAGGGAACCCAACTACACAAAGACAAAGGTGGACCAGAAGCTACCTCACAGAAGGACTTCGACCGCACCATCAGAAAGTTAAGTGTAATCTCCGAAAGTGCACTTAAACTGATCATAGCAGGACCACAGTAGTCCAACTCTTCAGAAACTGTAAAACGGACCACAGTAGTCCAAATCTACATGAAATATTATAGCAAGTGCCCGAGGAAGATATAACAGCTGCCTAGACTATCAGCGATCGAACTATTAGCAGTGACTGAGACTTTTTAAGTTAGATTAGTACTTAGAGAATCTTGTATAGAGTAGAAGAAATAAATGTGTGATTTTAACTGTTATCAAGTGGCTGGACTACATATGATTCATAGCCGTGTGAAAGCTAGTGTGACAGTAATCTTTTACCATTTTTCTATCTATTTCTGTACCCCAACCTTAACACAGAACGAGCTAAACAAATAAATTTATTAAAGTAATTCATAGGGTGACTTACTAGCAGTTCCCACCGAATAAACGTGAGGGTCCATAATTCCATTGTGCAGAGCCCATAAACCCCACGTGACACTTTAATTGGCGAGCCTAGCTAGGATCTGTGTATAATAGGAATTGGGTATAACCGGACCTAAGTACAATAAAATTAGATAACAGTAGGAGTAGTAGAATAACTTAGAATAGTGGTAACAAGGACTGATCAGTTGGGTGCACTATTCTTTAGTTAAAAACTTTTTTGCTTCAAATATTTTTGTGCCTGTATGTTGCATTGTTCTTTTGCAGGTTTTGCTTAAATAACTGTTGTATGCCATTTGACTCTTGTTTTATTCTATTATTGATTGCGAATTTGATTGTCTTTGCATTGTTTTTATTGACTTGCAATATTGCTAGTGTTTTGGTATTCCACGTGATTCAGAGGTTGTTCATAGACACGTTTGACAATGTCGGACCCAGTGGCCTTGAGATTGCGTTTCAAGGAACTAGGAGAAGCTTTACACTTAGCAGGGGCAGACCTAATTGCGTATATCAATGCAGAGGTAGAGAAACAGGAAGCTAAGGCAGAGAGAGCAGCAGAGAGAGAGGCGAAGAAACTCGAAGCAGAACAGCGAAAAGCAGAACTAGAAGCAGAGCAGAAGAAATTAGAGGCAGAGAGAGAAACGAGGAAATTAGAGCTAGCAGCAGAGAGAGATGCAGAAGTTAGGAAATGGGAGTATGAGAGGGCAGAAAAAGAAAAAGAGAGGGAAGAAAAGGAAAAAGAAAGACAGCATGAGTTAGAGCTAAGAAGATTGGGATCAGGAGCTTCAAGTTCTTCCTCAACCCCTCCCCACTCAGATCAGCTAGAGGTAGCATCCAACCCTGTACAAGGAATGTCATTTCCACTGGGAACATTCAATGAGAGAGAAGAAGGTCTAGATCTCTATCTGACTAGGTTTGAGCGTCTAGCAACAGAGTACAAACTAGATCCCACTCATTGGTCTTTTAAGCTTAGTCAAGGGCTTAGAGGAAAGGCTTATGACATCTACAGTAAGCTACCGACGGACAGAGTGACTGACTATCACACAGTAAAAGAGGCACTCCTAACGGGATTCGAACTAACAGGAGAATGCTATCGGCAAAAATTCCGCACCAATCGGAGAGTGAAAGGAGAGAGCTATGCGCAGTTCGCGGATCGGTTGTCCACAACGCTGGATAAGTGGATTAGCCAGTCAGCCACGGCTAAGACGTATGATGGACTGACAGAACTGTTAGTATGGGAACAGCTACGGGAAACCATGACCCCCGAGCTGAGAACATTCTCAGTAGAGCAGGGCGCGGAAAGACTGGAAGATCTGGTCAAGGTCGCAGATAGGTACGTGGCCGCACACGGAGAAGCCAAGAGCTTCAGGCGAGACCTAAAGCCTAACGGGAAAGAGGCACAGAAACGAAGCCCTAACCGGGAAGAGCGCACCGCGAATAAGCCGAATAACCCCAGACCTGGGCAAAATAAAGGACCCAACGCGGAATTCGGGAAAAGAGGTCCCGCAGAACAGAGAAGGTATTGTTCGTTCTGCAACAGAAACAATCACTCCACCGCAGAATGTTTCAAGTTGGCCGCACAACGTAGGGAAGAGCGCGAAAGCCGGCCAGCGCACAGAGTTCTAACTCAAAGTAGCGGTAACAAGCCACACACAATCGGAGATCACCCATCGGTGACAGACACGGTCAAGGTCAACGGAAAAGAAGCGAACTGTCTGTATGACACAGGTCTATCATACGACGCGATAGTTAGCGAATCTCTTGTATCGCGCACGGACTTGACGGACAAGACAGTCGACTTACAAGGAGCAGACTTGACGAAACCGACGACTACTTGCCCAATAGCTTGGATCGAAGTAGAGAGTAGGTACGTCACAGGACGAATCCAAGCAGCTGTTTTACAGAAACCCCTGTATGATCTAGTGCTAGGTTGTAGGTATGTGTTCTTAGGCACGCCCCCTAAAACTGTAGAGATAGCTGCAGTGCAAACCAGGGCCCAAGCTAAAACCCAACCACCCCAGCCCGAGTTCGCTCCGAATCCAGGACTCGAAGAGATCAAAACAGCACAGAAAGAAGACACCTCGATAGCGAAGTGCTTCCAGAAGCTACCCAAGGCGCACACACCCCCGCACAAGGGAGACTTCTACATGGAAGAGGGAGTTCTACATCGACAAGGAGATGGAGATCACACCCAACTAGTACTGCCAGCCACCCTTCGAGCCCAAGTACTAGAACTAGGCCACAGCATGCCACTCAGCGGACACATGGGAATTGGAGCCACAGTGCAGAGAATCAGCGCACACTACTATTGGCCAGGAATCACGGAGGATGTCAAGCGCTACGTGAAATCTTGCCACCAATGTCAACGATATTCCCCGCGACATCACACCGTACCAGTTACCTTAGGACCATCAGTAGTAGTCGGCGTGCCATTCCAGCAAGTCTCAGTAGACATAGTAGGACCACTGCCCATGACCAAGAAGCGGAACAGATTTCTACTCACACTCGTCGACGCATGTACGATGTGGTGCGAAGCAGTCCCGTTGCCAGCGATCGACACCAAGAAGATTGCAGATGCACTCATCGCCATCTTTACCAGAGTCGGATTCCCGGACAGCATTAGAACGGACAACGGATCTCAGTTCACCGGCCGCCTGATGCAAGACGTGTTCGAGTTGATACAAGTTCATCACATTCGCACACCACCATACCACCCAGCCAGCAACGGACAAGTAGAAAGACTGAATGGAACCATTCTCACCATACTCAGGAAAGTCGCCGACGACAATCCAGAAGCGTGGGACACCTACGTGAATGCGGCACTGTTCGCATACCGAGAAACGCCCCATGCAGCCACAGGCTACACCCCGTCAACATTGCTATTCGGCAGACCGCTAGCAGGACCGCTAGAAGCCCTACGCAGAAGTTGGACGGAAGCCAAGATAGACGACACACCAAGAGGTGCCACCAAGTACGTCGCAGACCTGCAGGAAACCCTCAAAGCAACGTGGAAGAAAGCTGGTGAAGCACTGAAGAAGGCAAGAGCCCGTCAGGCGAAGTACTACAACCGCCACGCGAAGGACAGAGAACTGCAAGTCGGCGATCAAGTGCTACTCTTACTTCCAAGTGGAACCAACAAGCTGGACATCGCTTGGAGAGGACCGTACCGGGTGACTGCCAAGAAATCCAAGACAGTCTACCAAGTAGAGGTAAACGGGAGAACCCGTTACCACCACATCAATCTCCTCAAGAAATACACGGACCGACCAGCGACCCCCAGCACACACACCTGGATGGCCATCGCCATCGCGGAAGAAGTTCATCCGCAACTACAACAGCATCGCCGTACCAATGACAAATGGAACCCGGAAAATCGCCCCGGACAAAGTCGTATGGACAGCGGAATGCGAGACAGCATTCCAAACACTCAAGGACAGAATGACATCGGCGCCAGTACTCCACCTACCCGATTTGACTCAGCCATTCGTTCTTCGTACCGACGCAAGCGACTTAGGCCTCGGAGCAGTACTGCTACAGCGCGACCCCAAGAATGCAGAGACGCTATTCCCTGTCGCCTACGCCAGCAGAAAATTGAGACCCGCCGAGACCCACTACGCCACGTCGGAGAAAGAATGCCTTGGACTAGTCTGGGCCATACAGAAATTCCAACTCTACCTGTATGGGACCCACTTCACAGTTCAGGTGGACCATCAACCACTATCGTTCCTGGCAGCCTCCAAATCCTTGAACTCTCGCCTGATGAGATGGGCACTCACCCTTCAGGCGTACTCATTCCAAATCGAGTACATCCCCGGCAAAGAGAACCACGGAGCCGACTACCTCAGTCGCCATCTCGTGGAGGACACAGCAGCT
This sequence comes from Oncomelania hupensis, assembly GCA_036898135.1. Lineage (NCBI taxonomy): Eukaryota > Metazoa > Mollusca > Gastropoda > Littorinimorpha > Pomatiopsidae > Oncomelania > Oncomelania hupensis. The sequence continues at coordinate 64,799,298 of CM072514.1, read as the reverse complement.
GTCGCCCACCCAACACAACTAAGGGCCACAGCACCAGAATTCGTCCCCGCCCAGTAATACCCTGTCACTAGTGTCCACAGCTACCTGGCATAGCATTGCAGCTCAGGTAGAGCAACTTAGTTAGTTTGTAAATAGGACCCTAGGATAGTGCAGTGTTAAACTAGGCTCTGTAGTAGAAAAAGGTCGAATCCAGTAGTCATCGCCTTTTTTCAGTTGAGGGAGCCTGTCATGAATTGGCTAGTTTTAACTCTGCCCAGTGACTATTTAGCCATGTGTAGTACTTGTAACTTTAGAAGTTAGACTATAACACAGCAGCAATTAAATTACACAGCAGACCACACACCGCGAGCCCGACCCACGCTAGCGCAGTGAGTCAGCACTTGAGCTTTGAATCGGACCGTTTTAACCAATCAGAAGCAGGCTCAGTGGGTAGAGCAGTTTTGACTGTGTCAGAGCCTAAGACAGTTTGAATCAGTCGTGTGTGAGACGAGGTAGAGTCAACATCTCCACAGCTAGAGAAATCTCTACACTCATAGACCAGGAAGCAGGACTTAGAAATCTTAGAATTCTATCAAGTCACTACGGGCCTGAACTTGTCAAACAGGTAAATGAACACCCTTCTGTTTCATCGTGATATATTTATATTATTGTTGAACTTATGTTTGAAGAATTTGCTATGCATAAATGTGAATTATTAATCCGAATTTGCCGTACCACGTGGAAGAGCCGAGCACGAGGCGAAACACGACCGGTTGCGCCGCCATGTTGTATCCCGTACGGAACCACTGTTGTTTAACTTATATGTATGTTTGCAGACCAGTGGCTGTACCACTGAATGTTTATATTATTATTAATTCTGTATGTGTATAGTTAGACACGATTTATATCTATGTATGTATAGGAATTTAGAGTGAAATTCCAGTGGAACCCGGAAGTAGCAGAATGTTCGTCGCTTATGTATAGAGATGTGGAGCTATCACTGAGGGCTACTTGGCTTTCAGTGAGACGCTCTGCACAAACCGATTATTCAGGGTTGTGCAGAATTTCGTCTCTTATATTACAGACGAGCAGGCGAGCTATCCTGTGCGCACCACTCCACAGAAACGACTAGTTGGTTGAGGATCCTCTACCGCACAAGACGGAAAGAGCTGCCTTGAAATACTCCCTGTCAGACCCCACAGCGTGGCAAGGGAACCCAACTACACAAAGACAAAGGTGGACCAGAAGCTACCTCACAGAAGGACTTCGACCGCACCATCAGAAAGTTAAGTGTAATCTCCGAAAGTGCACTTAAACTGATCATAGCAGGACCACAGTAGTCCAACTCTTCAGAAACTGTAAAACGGACCACAGTAGTCCAAATCTACATGAAATATTATAGCAAGTGCCCGAGGAAGATATAACAGCTGCCTAGACTATCAGCGATCGAACTATTAGCAGTGACTGAGACTTTTTAAGTTAGATTAGTACTTAGAGAATCTTGTATAGAGTAGAAGAAATAAATGTGTGATTTTAACTGTTATCAAGTGGCTGGACTACATATGATTCATAGCCGTGTGAAAGCTAGTGTGACAGTAATCTTTTACCATTTTTCTATCTATTTCTATACCCCAACCTTAACACAGAACGAGCTAAACAAATAAATTTATTAAAGTAATTCATAGGGTGACTTACTAGCAGTTCCCACCGAATAAACGTGAGGGTCCATAATTCCATTGTGCAGAGCCCATAAACCCCACGTGACATCCTCCCACTTCATTTTCGGTCTCCCTTTTCTTCTATCTTTTTGCACTGTGCCTTGCAGGATGGTCTTTGCAAGACCTGATGATCTGGTGAGGCCATATCATCGGAGTTTCCGTTTTTTCACCACTGTGAGCAGGTCGTCGTGTTTTCCAATGGCTTGTGTGATGGTCTGTCGGACTTCAGCGTTGGTGATGTGTTGGGTATAGGAAATGCCCAGAAGTCTTCTTTAGCACCTCATCTCCATGCTTTGTATTCTTCGTTGGAGATCTGCTGTTTGTGTTTTCTTTGCCTAAATTTACAGCTTGCTTCTTTTCATTTCTGTTTTTTTTCTTCGTTTCTTGTCTTTACTTTCATTTTATAGTTTTAGTTTTTAATGTTTTTTTTTATATTCTTTGCTTCATTTTCGCTTTTTTCATTATAAAAACACCCTTTAGTTATTTTGTTCATTGTCTTTGGTCTAATTCACTGTTCGCTCTTTTAATTTTCATCTGCACTATTGATTCATTTTCATTATACATATTTCTATCTTTCACCTTTCTTTCTTTGAGTGTCCTGTGATTTTAATTTGTGTTTGTTTCGTAGCAAGGATAATATACTCTTGTTTCATTTTGCAACCCACTAGTCGATTAGTCAGGTCTACAAGTCTTCTATAATTGTTTCTCCTGAAGACCACAATGTATGACTTTGTTTTAAACACCTGCAACTTCTGACATTTTTCTCTTGAGCAGGTCTTCCACTTACACCTATTTAGCGGCTTTGGCCGTCTGCGATTCTCTGGTGCTGGTGTTTACCGTGCTGCTGGTCTTGAAGGATGTTAAGGACGACGAGGTCACGGACAGCCTGGATAAACTGTACAGCGTCTACTTTCCCTACGTGCATCCGACCGCCATCATATTTCAAGTAAGTGTGGACGAACTTCATAATAACCCTTCTTTTTACCTGTTGTTTGTGTGTGTGTGTGTGGGGGGGGGTATATGTGTGTGTGTTTGACACAAACGGTTTTGTTTCCTTCTTAATAATGACAGTGGCAGTGATCAATAATAGTAATAATCTTGATTGATGGAAGGAGAGGAGTAACTCCGTACTTGCGCTGTCACAATATGGCAAGCAGATGTGTAGTTAGTATGCTACTTCCTATAACTCCTCATTTTAGCTTAGTGACAATTATACATAGTCAATAGACTGAATTAGGAAGATGGCAGAAGACATTGATTATGAACTAAAGGAAACAGTTTCCGACATTCTGTCCACATTCAATAATAACTATACATTCTATATTGACTATAATTTGTCCGAAGTTAGTGGATTTTTGAAATAATAATTAGGATCAGAAGTCATAGAAAGTGATTTCGACATTCGTTTGTTTTCCTACGTTATGCTGGGTGACGTTATTGTCAGGGCCATTCAGTGTCTAACAAGACGTGTTAATGGTCGTTTGGTTTATAAACGGTTTGCCACATTTTTAATGTCAATAGCCTTTTGGACTTCAAGCTTCTGAAAGCACCCTATTAGCATTAGGCCTATGTATACGGTAATGTATTATTTTTAAACATAAAGTGTTTGGTTTGGATTATCTTAAAGATATCTTCTGTAAGTTAGAAATAGAACATGGCAGACTATCGCAATAACATTCTGAAGTTCATAACCATGTAACTTCTTCTAACCTGAACTTCAGCTTACAGCGATGTTGACATTTTATTTGATAAGTTGAAAATTAAGGTCTTGGTTGAAAGTTGGTTAGAAGATTTTTGGAGTGCTCAAGGATAGCTCGATGAACAGATTACGCAGACGTTTTCAGAGTTATTCTGATTCCCGCATTAACTAATGAATGATGCGTAATGCCCCCAAAGCCATCATCTTAAATGCAGAAACATTTACGTTCCTGTTCGGTTCAGTTCAATTCAATTAATTTAAAATATTGTCACAAATTAAATGATTTTAGACTAAATAAAAAATTCACAAAATTCAAGAACTTCTAACGATTAAACAATACAACTGAACGTTCAAACGCAATCATCATACTATTGTGATGTTGCTGCTCAAAAGATTTCCTTATTAGTACAGTCTTTGTAGATTCTTTCACAGAGTCTTTATAGTCATTCTGGTCACTGAACAGAATAATCTACGAAATCGAGACACACAAAGTTTGTGTAGAACACACGGGATGAAGGTGGCTGGACTAAAAAGATGGAACTGGAGTTACTGATAGTATCTTGGATATAAAACGTATTAGATGCTGTCCTCCGTGGAATGACGGAATGATAAAAAAAAATCTATTCCCCTTCTCCGCTGAATGGATTGCATTTATGGATTAGTGCCATAGATACAGAGGGTCATTTCTCGCTGTGTTCTCACAGCTCGTCAGTGTCAAGAATCTGCTCCACCTGCCTTTGCGTGCCTTGAGGCATGAAGAAGAAGTACAGATGCGCGTTCTTCCGTGCTGTTCTAAACTCTCAGATACGTTCATTTTGTTACCATGTAATCAACACAAACATATATCTGCACAATAAGTAGCAACCATGAAGACTGACATATAAAGTACAAAACATTTCAAATACCCAAATCAAGGAACAACGCAAGTAAAACTGCTATAGTAACTTACGTCAAAAAGTCGAACACTCCTGCCCCTAGGCACGCTCACGATATTTTAAATGGTCCTTCTTTGTGTCACTCCCACATCAAACCATCTTGGTTCTTCACACCGTGCCCGTACTTCCGAACCAGTCCGTACGCCAATATTCAACATTAATTCTCCTAGACAAGAAATCAGATTCCACCTCCTGTAGAATGTGTACGCACGCACTCTCCGTTCACACGACTTTGTCCTCCAAAAAAGTGTGGAAGGTTTACCGCCGGTCATTCAAGCGGCCACCGTCAGGGCCACTTAGGTCACTACGGACACGCAATGGGTAGTCTCGCGCTTCCCAAAAGCCAGCACAGTTTAGGAAACTGTGATTATCGGAACATATGAAACACCTCTAAGAAATATAAACCAACAGCGATGCTTTCCAAATATCACGCCTCATTGTTGACACATTTTAACCCGGCAGAATAAAGAGATTTACCATTTTCTTTTTCAAGAAAGAAAAATACTTCTAATACTACCCTTCAAGCCATACTATTAATGAATAAACCTACGACCCAAATCTTCATGCTTAAAACAGGAACTTTTTCTACCTGGTAAGCGGCAGCAATACTCAAGATTAAAGGTGTGAAGCAACAAACTACCAGAATGACCTTCCACCAGCTTCAGGGACTAAGTTGATTTGATTCTCTGCGTAGAACCAGCTATATCCCATGCTTACTACGTCCAAGAGTAGAAAGACTTTTTTTTTTCCAAATTCATATCTGAACTCTGGTATACGTTCCGGAAAGAAACAGCTCACGGCTGCTCACTACAAAAGCAACTCACAATTACCTATACGTTGCGCAAGAGAACGCAAACATATTTAAAATGTGCACTTAGATAAACATAGAAATACCTCATCTGTGACAGTCAGTCTCAGCTTCTCAGTTCCAGTCCTATTTCTGTAGGCGAGTTATGTTTATCACTTGTGTTCTTTACAACTTTCTAAATATAATCAACGAAACTATGTAAAGTCTATGAATAATCAAACAATGAATGTTGCAAGAGACCAAAATGGCTGAAGATTTTCTATTGCTCACAACTCATTTTGAAAAACAGAAACAGTATACGTGCAATCCTTTTCACTAGGACTATTTACTGCCCCGCGCTGTCGTGGTAGCGTCCCTTGGGAGGATTGTGCAGACATGAATCATTCGGTTTTCTGAATACTGAATGACCCAAAGTGTTCGAGTCAACACAGCATGGTTTTCCATTCACATTCATCACTTAAAAATAGAAAAGAATCCTAGCTCCCAGCAGACCACTTTATCAATGTTATGATGGTACATTATTTCAACCCAGTCACCACATAACAATGCATTCCAGTATCCATCAATTAAAGTGTGTTTTGTTGGACCGTTCTGGCATTCATCAGCTGATGTAGGCGAGACAACTGTATTTCCCCCAGACGTATTATTTTGTCTCCCTTGCTAGAGCTCCCACGCGGTCACTTTCTTTCACACAAAAACATCGCTTAACTTTGGTTTTTGCGGGATTTTGATTATATCGTTGGGTTTGTTTAGACGTACAACAGTAGATCAGCTCAGACAGAATAGAATTTAGGTAACACTTTACAAACGCCTATTCTTGAAACACTATGGATACAAACACTGCCAAACATTCATCACACTAAAGCACTGTGACTTCGGGTTTTTTCTTCTCTGTTGTAAAAGCGAAGTAGGTTTTGTTGGATTAGATTATTGAGTGTGTTGTTTGGCTAGCAGTCAGCACCCCTAGACATCAATAGATCACTTGAGACGGTATACTAGACAGTAGAAACAACTCAATTTACGCAAATTTGCATGCATTTCCAACGCCCATCTGTCAAAGGACTAATGCGTACGCACTGCCCAAACCCCATTTACACTACTACTACTACTACTACTACTACTACTACTACTACTACTACTACTACTACTACTACTACTACTACTACTACTACTACTACTACTACATTACATTTAGGTCCAACATTCCCTGATCCGCATAAAAGATCTACTGAAACAACCCCAGTGGTAAAACTGAAAGCTCTCCACCAGCCAGTCACTTTACAATAAAGACATCCCACGCAAGGGACGCTGAGGCTGTACTCTAATTTATCGAACCCCCGTTTACAAAAACAAAATAGAATACAAACATCATTATAAATTATCAACGAAAGACACACATATAAAATGCCTACATTGCTAAATAATAACATCATAGGAAGCCCTAGTGACCACCCGGCAGAAAGCGTCCAATATTCCCAAGCTGATCCAACAGACCTCATACACAAATAAGGAGTCTTGTCCCGGAAGAGTTTTCAAGAAAAACGGTAGATGATTGGTCTAGCGAAGAAGAAGATAGTATAGCAGATTGATAGAACAGAGCAGGAATGAGAAAGAGCAATTGAGAAAGACGGCGACAGTGGGAATTTAAAGCACTAAATTTCCAGAAAGTGGGGATACTATTTATACTGAAACCCCCGGCACCCCAAGGGGGGTACTACTACTACTACTACTACTACTACTACTACTACTACTACTACTACTACTACTACTACTACTACTACTGCTACTACTACTAAGGGTATTTATATAACGCTTTCTCCTAATGTAATCAGTTCAAAGCGCAGTTCTCACGCATTTATACTTAACGTTAAAATGGAAATACATAAGAAAAGCAGCGAAACAAAACAAAGACACTAATAAATATGCAAAGACATGATACAAACGTGAAAAATAATATTTACAAGTAAAATATAAAAGACGAGGGAGGGAGATAGGAGGGGAGAGGATGATTTGAGCAGCTGAGGAGCGAGGCGGCTGAAGGCCGTACGGTACGGTGTGACGGCGGCGGTCTGAATCAGAATGATTGATTGATTTATTGTTGCTTTAGGTCCAGCGGACTCTTCCGAGCCAAATCAGGACCGGACAACCCCCGATCCGCATAAAAGATCTGCCGAAACAACCCTAGTAGGAAAATTGAATGCCCTCCACCGGCCAGTCACTTTACAATAAAGACATCCCACGCGGGGGACGGCTGAGGGTTGACCTCAACTACGCGAACACACCGGTTACAAAAACAAAATAGAATACAACCATCATTATAAATCATCAACAAACACATACATATAAAATGCCTATAGTGCGAAATAATACAATCATAGGAAGCCCTAGTGACCACCCGGCAGAAAGCGTCCAACACTCCCAAGCTGATCCAACAGACCTCATACACAAACAAGGAGTCTTGTCCAGGAAGAGTTTTCAAGAAAAAAGGTAGGTCATTGATCTAGCGAAGAAGAAGAAAGTATAGCAGAGTGATAGGACAGATCAGGAATGGGAAAGAGCAAATGATGAAGACAGCGACAGTGGGAATTTAAAGCACTAAATTTCCAGAAAGTGGGGATACTATTTATACTGAAACCCCCGGCACTCCAACGGGGGGAACTGTTGCCGCAGTGAATTAGTCATGCCTACAAAGGCAAGACAGGTTTTCAACTGGGGCTTTCACTGTTCCCTTTATAGGTTAGAACAATCTACAGTGACAAGATTGCTCATGACCCCAAGGGGAGTCTGAATCAGAAAAGAATGACATACATAGCGATCTGTTTCGTCTTCTCATAAATAAAGGAAACAGCTCACTTACCACCAGCCCAAAGAGCTGCACAAAGCACTGGCCAGAAACACGATGTATAGCGCATGCTGCCTAAGGTGCTAACTTGCAGCTTCATACGCACTGTTAAACATCTCGAAAGGCTGAGCGACCATGAACTTCTATTTGAGCCTTTTGAACATGCTTTTTGGACGGAATGGCGGGGTTCTTTAACGTGTCGTTGCAGTTAGTACAGTGATATCAAGTTCAAGTTCAAGTTCAAGAATACTTTATTATCTCAACAGAGAAATTATGACATACAATTGCTGATCGGTATGAAATATTAATAGATAAAACAAGTACACAGTAGACTACATCTATAGCAAATTTCCAGTATGAAATGACATCTCAAACATCATCACAAACATCAAAATCTTATATACAAAAATATTACTTAGCGTTTTTTAGATTTTGGAATAAAACTGTTTTTTGTTCTTACAAGAGAACATTTAGGCACACGCAGTCTGCGACCAGAGGGCAACATTTCATAATGCTTTGCTAAAACATGTCTTTCATAACCACTCCCGCCTTCCTCACCACACGGTATTCATGCAGTTCTCTCAAACTGTTTTGTCTTTCACCCGTCACTCTAGCACACACTCTCACCAATCTGTCAAGCACCCTCTTGTTCTTTACACTTAGCCCTCCAAACCAGCAGATAAAACCAAAAGTCAAAACTGATTCAATAAAACAGCGATAAAAAGAAGAAAGAATGGGTCGGCTGATGTTCAAAGAACGGAGTTTCTGAAGGCAGTACAGTCGAGGTCGGCATTTCTTTTCTATCGCAGCTGTGTTTTGGTCAAAGGACAGTTTGTTATGGATGGATATTATCAGTTGTTTAATTTGCTTTGTTAGGCGACCGCATCACTAGATCTCTAAGTTCTACACTGACACAGACAACTCGAACTGATGCATCCTGGAATAAAATTGTATTGTATTGTATTGTATTGTATTGTATTGTATTGTATTGTATTGTATTGAGTTGGCTCAGTGGGGTACGCAGTGTACTCAAACGTCAGGCGATAACATAGCAGCATGTACAAGCAGTAGTTGAAATCCCAATGACGGCCTGGAGTGCAAACAAATCGACTCAGACACTGCGGCCCTACTACTTCGGATGAGAGTTTAAACCCAGGTTTCGTCTGTGGACGTATGCATTCCATCGCACGGACTTTAAAGATCCGACGCTCATGTCCTAGACCGGAGATTTCAGCCTGCACAAATACAACCAGCACGCACTAGGACAATTTTCCCCATCCACGGTCGCCCAGGATTGTGCTCGGTCGCATGAGAGTCAGACTATGCGCCCAAAAGCTGAAAGTGGGCGCCTCGGGCGGCTTGAGTTAGATCTTGTATCGGCCAGCGCCTTGAGCAGCTCTTGAGCTGGAAATGCGCGATATAAGAGCGATTAAATAATAAAATGTTTTTGGATAGATTGATGGATATATAGATTGATGGATATATAGATGGATGGATGGATAGGTAAGTAGATAGATAGATAGATAGATAGATAGATAGATAGATAGATAGATAGATAGATAGATAGATAGATAGATAGATAGATAGATAGATAGATAGATAGATAGATAGATAGATAGATAGATAGATAGATAGATAACATTACATTAAATTACATTACATTACATTACATTATATTACATTACATTACATTACATGATTATTGCTTTAGGTCCAGCGGACTCTTCTGAGCCAAATCAGGACCGGACAACCCCCGATCAGCATAAAAGATCTGCTGAAACAACCTTATTGGTAAAACTGAAGGCTCTCCACCAGCCAGTCACTTTACAATAAAGACATCCCACGCAGTGGACGCTGAGGCTGTACTCTAATTTATCGAACCCCTGTTTACAAAAACAAAATAAAATATAAACATCATTATAAATTATCAACAAAACACATACATATAAAATGCCTACATTGCTAAATAGTAACATCAAAGGAAGCCCTCGTGACCACCTGGCAGAAAGCGTCCAATATTCCCAAGCTGATCCAACAGACCTCATACACAAATAAGGAGTCTTGTCCCGGAAGAGTTTTCAAGAAAAAAGGTAGATGACTGGTCTAGCGAAGAAGAAGATAGTATAGCAGATTGATAGAACAGAGCAGGAATGAGAAAGAGCAAATGAGAAAGACAGCGACAGTGGGAATTTAAAGCACTAAATGTCCAGAAAGTGGGGATACTATTTATACTGAAACCCCCGGCACCCCAACGGGGGATAGATAGATAGATAGATAGATAGATAGATAGATAGATAGATAGATAGATAGATAGACAGACAGACAGACAGACAGACAGACAGACAGACAGACAGACAGACAGACAGACAGACAGACAGACAGACAGACAGACAGACAGACAGACAGACAGACAGACAGACAGACAGACAGATAGACAGATAGATAGATAGATAGATAGATAGATAGATAGATAGATAGATAGATAGATAGATAGATAGATAGATAGATAGATAGATAGATAGATAGATAGATAGGTAGCTATTGCTACAACACGAGCCGATGACCATCGATATACTTTACAACCTGGGCAAAAGCTCTAATATTCTGATTTCACTGAAGAGTGCGCTAGCTTGCAAGATAAGTTGTGCCTCAGTGATTTGAAAACACTAAACAGTGGTGTTCGATACATAAAAATTGAAGTTTAACGTCTACACCCACCATTGGCGATATGGCAGAAGATAGTATAGCAGATTGATAGAACAGAGCAGGAATGAGAAAGAGCAAATGAGAAAGACAGCGACAGTGGGAATTTAAAGCACTAAATGTCCAGAAAGTGGGGATACTATTTATACTGAAACCCCCGGCACCCCAACGGGGGAAAAATAGATAGATAGATAGATAGATAGATAGATAGATAGATAGATAGATAGATAGATAGATAGATAGATAGATAGATAGATAGATAGATAGATAGATAGATAGATAGATAGATAGATAGATAGATAGATAGATAGATAGATAGATAACTATTGCTACAACACGAGCCGATGACCATCCTTTTCACTAGGACTATTTACAACCTGGACAAAAGCTATAATATTCTGATTTCACTGAAGAGTGCGCTCGCTTGCAAGATAAGTTGTTCCTCTATCCTATCCTATCCTGTCCCATAACCCGAAGGTCGTAGGGGCACCACAGATGATCGCTTAACCAGCATACTCCATCTTTCTCTGTCCTCAGCAGCCCTCATGGCTTCGCTCAGTGTCAAACCAGTCCATTCTCGAATGTTGTCCTCCCACCTCTTTTTCGGTCTCCCCCTTCTTCTACCTCCTTGCACTGTGCCTTGCAGAATGGTCTTTGCAAGGCCTGATGATCTGGTGACGTGGCCATACCATCGGAGTTTCCGTTCTTCACCACTGTGAGCAGGTCATCGTGTTGTCCAATGGCTTGTGTGATGGTCTGTCGGACTTCAACGTTGGTGATGTGTTGGGTATAGGAAATGCACAGAAGTCTTCTGTAGCACCTCATCTCCATGCTTTGTATTCTTCGTTGGAGATCTGCTGTGAGGGTCCATGCTTCGCAAGCATATAGGAAGATGGAGATGACCAGAGATCGCAGCAGTCTTACTTTGGAATGTAGACTGATGGTTCTGTCTTTCCAAATGGGCTTCAACCTTGTCAGGGCAGCAGTTGTTTGTGCGATCCTGGAGAGGACTTCCTGTCGAGACCCATTGTCTGACACAATGGCTCCTAAATATTTGAAGCTGTGCACTGTGTTGAGGGATTGGCCTTGTACTTTGATGTCCGTGTTGATGCCATTGGTGTTGGTCATCATTTTGGTCTTCTCTGCACTTATTTCCATTCCATAAGCTCTGGAGGTGGTGTCAAGCCTCTGTACAAGCTGTTCAAGTTCTTGTTCCTCTCCAGCCAATCCATCAATATCATCCGCAAAACGAAGATTGGAGATTGCTCTGCCCCCTATGCTGACTGTGCCTTCGTGATCTGCAAGAGCATCTGACATGATGCGCTCTAGGAAGATGTTGAAGAGTGTTGGAGAGAGTAGGCATCCTTGACGCACACCGATTGTTGTTCTGAACCAGTTCCCGATGACGCTGTTATGGAGGACTGCACTGGTAGCCTTGTCATACAGGCTTTTGATGACTTCTATGATTTTAGGGCTGATGTTGTACACTTTCATGGTTGCCCATAGAGCTGCATGCCAGACTCGGTCAAATGCCTTCTTGAAGTCTATGAACACATGATATAGATGTTGTTGGTGCTGTAGGTATTTCTCACAGATTATTCTGAGGTTGAAAATCTGTTCAGTGGTACTTCGCCCTGCCATGAATCCTGCTTGTTCTTCAGCTATGATTTGTTCAGCTTGTGGTTTCAACCTGTTGAGTATTATTTTCAGGAGGACCTTGCTGGGATGGCTGATGAGGCTGATGGTGCGGTAATTTTCACACTCCTGAAGGTTACCTTTTTTAGGAAGAGTGATGACAAGCGACTGGGTCCATGGTGTAGGCCATTCCCCACTCTGCCAGATCTTGTTACAGATAGTGGTGAGAGCATCAGTCATCGCTTCTCCTCCTGCTTGTAGCAGTTCCGCTGGTATGTTGTCCACTCCCGCTGACTTCCCTTTCTTCAGCGATTGCACTGCTGCCTCAACTTCTTCCCGGAGAATTGGGAGGATTTCTTCTTCTTCTCTGCTCTCGGGACATGCTAGAACTGATGGGTCTCCATTTGGTGTATGGTTGTAAAGGTCAGAGCAGTACTCTGTCCATCTGTCCAAGACTTCTTGTTCTTCTGTAAGGCAAATGCCAGACTTGCTTTGGATAGTGGAGACTTTGGGCTGTTTAACACTTGTCAGCCGCTTCACAGTCTGGTAGGCCTTCTTGCTGTTGTTCTTGTTCAGATTGTTCTCTATTTCCTGGCATTGATCTTCTATCCAGTTCTCCTTTGCTGTGCGCATGCCTTTTCGGATGTCATTGTTGATTTTTCGGTAGACATCAGCTCCCTGTGAGGTGTTCTTTTTCTTTTTTAACTCTCTTCGTTTATCACACAGATCCAAAAGTTCAGGTGTGATCCACGGCTTCTTCTTTGGTCGGTGCTTGCCAAGGATCTCAGTGGCGGCATCTGTTACAGCTGAGTTGAAGGTATTGGTCATGGTGTTGACATCTACTTCGCCTGCCCCCAAAATAAGCAGTGGTGCAAATTTCCCTCCAATTGTGGCCTGAAATATTTTTGCCACCTCCGGGTCTTGCAGTTTGTCCAGGTCGAACTTCAGCCTAGTGCACTTTGCTGTATTTACTCTCTTCAAATGGAGCCGGAAAGACATCATCACGAGATCGTGGTCACTTCCAATGTCTGCTCCTGGAAAAGTGCGTGTCCTGCCAATGTTGATGCTTGATCTGAAGCGTTTCTTGACCATGATGTAGTCGATCTGGTTGTGATGTTCCCCGCCGGGACTGTGCCATGTCCATCGTCTGGATTTTTTGTGGAGACCAAGCGTGTTTGCCAGTACCAGATTGTTGTATCTGGCAAACTCCAATAGCCTCAGACCCCTGTCATTTGTCTCGTTGTTGCAGTGGGGTCCGCATGTGTCTCCCCAGTTGCGGTGCGCATCTTGGCCAACCTTGGCATTCCAGTCGCCTTGCACTATGACTATGTCCTTCTTCGGCACTTGGTCAAGGACCGCCTGTATATTTTCATAAAAATCCTCCACTTCGCTGTCTTCATAGTCTGATGTTGGGGCATAGGCCTGGATGATGGTAATGTTGAAAGGGGTTGCTCTCAGACGGATGGTAATGAGTCTACTGGAGACTGGGCGGCAACCCATGACAGTGGCTAGAATGTTCTTGTGGACCAAGAATCCAACGCCGTGTTCGTGCCTGTCATCTCTACCGCTGAAATAGAGCTTGTGGCCTTTGTCAGTCGTTGTTTCACCTAGGCCTTTCCAGCGCAGTTCGCTGATACCTAGAACGTTCCATCGATAGTGGTCCAGCTCGTGGGCCAGTTCTTCTAATTTTCCTTCCGCAGTTAGGGTCCTGACGTTCCAGGTTCCTATGACGATGTTGTTTCTCGTGCGGATCTTGCTATATTGTCCATCAGTAGCATACTTAACACCTCCGTCCTGGTGGCCAACGGAAGGCGCGGTCCTTGTGCCGGGTGACGGCCCGGGCGACGACCGATCCGGTATGGAATTAGTGGATTGTGTCATCATGTAGTGTGTCTTGGGCAAAAAAGACCTGGCAGGGCCCAATCCTCTCCAGGCTGTTGGCCACAGCCGAAATCCACGAATACAGTGTGGCTCGCCTTGGCCCTGAGCACGTGGTCGTTGAACCTGTAGTAACGTGAGGTTCCTCCGCCCTGGCCGGTGACTTCTGTGTAGAAGACTTTCGCCCAGTGATGCCGTGCTAACATCACCCCTGTTAGTCGCCTCTTACGACACGCCGGGAAACGTTGGGTCTATTCTATTTGCCCGAACCCACAGAGCCTGTGAGTTGTTCCTCAGTGATTTGAAAACACTAAACAGTGGTGTTCGATACATAGAAATTGAAGTTTAACGTCTACACCCACCACTGGCAGACCATCCCAGGGAAGAAGGGGATATGGACTTAAAAGAACACTGAACCTCCAGAGCAATCATACTGCTAAGATGGACATTGAGAAATGACCCATTGTTATCTTGCCCATCACCACGGGACTCGACTCTGGGTCATCGGGGTGCCATTCGAACGCTCTACCATTGAGCCACTCCCAAGATTACAAAAGCACATAGCCTATAGTTACAGTAGCCTATATGTATCTATCGTTGTTGCATTGCTCACAACGCATTGCTTTTTACATACATCGATTGTGACCTCATGGCATGTTTTAACAGGTGACCTCAATATGGCTTACCTTGGCCTTTACCGTGGATCGTTACATCATGATCTGCCATCCTTTCAAGGCGGAAAATATGTGTCGTCGTAGTCGAGCTCGCAAGGTAAGGATCATCATCACCATCACCATAGTCGTCGTCGTCGCCGTCATCATCATCATCATCATCATCATTATCACCGCCACCATCTCCACCATCACCACCCTACCACTACCAGTTTGGTTTACATTTCATCCTCATCCGCCTTATTCAACAACTCTTCGTCAGTATACGCTTTTCTTCTTCTTCTTCTTCTTCTTCTTCTTCTTCTTCTTCTTCTTCTTCTTCTTCTTCTTCTTCTTCTTCTTATCTCTCTCTCTCTCTCTCTCTCTCTCTCTCTCTCTCTCTCTCTCTCTCTCTCTTTCATCTCTCCCCGTCCTTCCGATACCCCATGTACCTTTTTCTTAATTTTTCATCTTCACTTGTTCTCTTCCCTCCCCCCTCCCTCCTTCCACCCCATCACCATTTTTTTCCCTTCTACTCTTTTTCTGTACTCTCGGAGTCTTGAAGAAAATAATTATGGAAGCTAAGATCATTGTTTTTTCGACAGATTTAGAAATCCCTTTAGCGCAGGAGTCGTTGTCATATAGCGTAGCTTATTAGCCTGGCAAGGGAGGGCTTAGACTTTGCTATATAGTGAATATAGGGAGTAATTCCCGGTCTGTCCCAGCTACGCGATTTGCAAACGTCGTTATAAACTAATGCGTCTGCCCCGCTGCCGCCGAACGAGTCTGGCTGATATGTGTGCCGAGACGGGATGAGTAATTATTATTATTATTTTGTTTGCGGTCCGGGCCTTAGTCGGCAAGAGTGTGAGTTATTAACCCAGTGTATGCTTGCTGTATCCGGGTGACTGGAAATCGCGCGGAGCGTCTACAGTGAATCGAGGCACCCATAACATGAGAGAGGGGTACGGATATAATAATGCCTCACTGTTGTAGACTCTTTTGCTTGCATCTTCACTCTATCATGGGTCTCTGTCTGTCTGTCTCCCTCTAGCCACCTCTCTTTCTCACACACACACACACACACACACACACAATCCCACACACACACACACACACACACACACGCACACCCACATACTTGCAATACATCAGAAATGGGTTCATTTAAGAATGTAGGAATCGGAAAGTCATTTTTTGATGGAAAAGGGTTAGGGCAAGGGTTAGTTGCAGCGCTGCAACTAGCCCTTACCCTAACCCTTCTCTAGAAAGTTGACCTATTTCGGCCTATTTCGTCTCCGATAGGCGACGAAATAGGTCGAATTTTGCTTCAAACTTTTCCAAAAATTGACTGTATTTTCTCCGTCCCGGATAGTGCACTCCTATGTACTTAAAACACTCTTATGCACTACAACTGCACTCCCTTGCACTAAAAGAGCACTCCCGCGCACTTAGAAAAAAGTGGGTTCCTGGAAAAAAGTGGGTTCCAAGCAAATAAACTCATTTGTTACTAGAAAAGACAAGGTCTGCTACCCATTTGTGCTTTTGTGGGTACACCCGCACACACACACACACACACACACATACACACACACACACACACACACACATTTTCCCCTTCTTTCATCCCAAAATCCCCTGACCTCCTCTCCTCCGCTGTTCACACAAGTTTCAAACGGCTGAAATTAGATACTGGTCTTTTATAGCACACATTCTTTTAGGACGACATCACTAATAGTCCTGACACAAGATTGATGCTCTTTGCACTGGGAATATTGATACTGGGCCGTCTGAGAATCGCAACGGGAATGTCTGGAAGACTATATCCATTTCACCTACGATAAGTCATCGAATTTAAATGTATCACTTAATAAACATATAATACAAAGCCTTTTTTTATTCCCTGTTCCGTTGATCGCAATTTGAAATAAAATAACATCAAACTTTTTAAGGGTTATGAAAAGGTTCGTTATTTCAAATTTATTATTTCAAGACCGACCAAAACACGATTTGTTCTTTGCTATGTCAATTGCTTATTTGAAAAATAAACCTAAGTTCTTCGACTAAACAGCTTGGAAAGCGCTTTTTAAGAAAGATAAAATAAATAAAATAGATACAATAGATAAACAAAAACGTGTTTGCTATTGTCACCCATTTTAATATTTTTAATTTTAATTTATTATTAGCTACATTACTATCATAGTTAAAATTGATGGCAACTAATGATACAAGTTTATTGCACTACAGTGAAACTACACACGTAGTCCACAAAACCGCTGTTTTGTTGGATTGATTGCTATTTGGAAATTCAAAGCAAAGCTCTTTGCTTAACATATTTTTAAAAAACATGTGTTTCAATGGCATTCATTTTAGTATTTGCTGCCATGAGATGTTGCACAATATTTCATTGTGTGCTTGTTTAATAGATATTCTAATAAACTCTTTATAGAGCACACACGACCGTTGTTATCTGTTCGGTTTATTTGTATTTAGAAACCTAAACCAAAGTCTTCAATTAAACAAACAAACAAAAATGGTTTTATAGCAGCATGTTAAGTATTAATTACACGGAGATATCACATTTAATATTTTTATTGTTCATTAGGCATAAAACATCGCAACGTTATTGTTTGTTTGGCTGAGAGAGGTTTCAAAAACAGCTCGTTGCGGAAACAAAACGTTTTTCACTGGAATGGAATGTATTGAAACCGAGAATAGTATGTATACCTGTCCATTGTGTTGTGTCTTCTTCTTGTTCCAATAGTATTCAGAAACAGTTCGCTCCAGATTGCTGATAAATACTGGGGATTTCGTCGAGATTTAAGGCACCAGTAAACAAATGTCAGCAAGCATATATATATATATATATTAGTAGCAGCAGTAGTAGTAGTAGTAGTGGTAGTGGTAGTAGTAGTAGTAGTAGTAGTAGTAGTAGTAGTAGTAGTAGTAGTAGTAGTAGTAGTAGTAGTAGTAGTAGTAGTAGTAGTAGTGCTAAGGTCTTATCTCTATTGTTGTTGGTGTTGTTTTAATGAGAATTATTAGTCCCCCACTTATAATCTTTAGAAGAAAGACATCATATCTCTATAGACTTAATTGATTGTTTTGTGACTGTTTTAGTATTAGTTAATAATTACTTTTTATTTCTTCCTTTTCATGTTTTACTGGGGGGTTTTGTGTTCTTTTTGTTGTAGTTAATGATTGCTATTTTCTTCCGTTACTACATGTTTTGTTGTTGTTGTTGTTATTTTACATGACTGTTTAAGTATTCAATCCATGATGGTTATTTTACCTTTTGTTTACTTGTAAATCCACATGTTTGATTTCTTTTCTGAATCTATTTTATTCTAGCTTGCATGCAGATGCAGAAAGTCTTCAATGTTACACTACAGTTGTTCTGCCCCAAACCTTATTAACGGTTGGGACCTATCGGATGGACATTTACACACCAATAGTTCTCCTTTCCTATCCTATCCTATCCTATCCTATCCCGTAACTCGGAGATCCTATCCTATCCTATCCTATCCCGTAACTCGGAGGTCGTAGGTGCACCACAGATGATCGTTTAACCAGCGTACTCCATCTGTCCCTTTCCTCAGCAACCCTGATTGTTTGGATCAGTGTCAAACCAGTCCATTCTCGAATGTTGTCCTCACACCTCTTTTTCGGTCTCCCTCTTCTTCTACCTCCTTGCACTGTGCCTTGCAGGATGGTCTTTGCCTTTCACACTTAAAAAAAAGAAGTTTATGTATTACATTAATTATGGCTATATTTCGTTTTGTGAACAGGTGGTCATCGCCCTCTACATAGCTGGGACTCTGTTCTGCATACCCAAGTTCCTGGAGTACTACACCAAGAAGCACGAGTACCCGCTGATGAACTCCACGGAGATCATCTACTTCATCGACATTACCGAAATCGGGAAGAACGAAATGTTTAGAGAGATCGTCCACTCCTGGATGTACCTCATCTGCGTCACCGGACTCCCCTTTCTCACGCTCGTCGTCCTCAACGCTTTTCTCATCCATGCGGTCCGACTGTCGAGACGGAAAGGTAGTGGATGGGTTTAACATACTTTATGTTAATTAATGTTTAAAATTTATTATTATTATTATTATTATTATTATTATTATTATTATTATTATTATTATTATTATTATTATTATTATTATTATTATTATTATTATTATTATTATTATTATTATTTTATTTCATTTATTTATTTTTTCTGGAGGTGGGAGGTGATGTGGGGGGAGTGATATTTTAAAAATTGGCTTATTTACTCGAACACCCAAGGCTCAGTATAACAGGAACTGGCAATACAAACACCCAGTGTATGTCCCTCTGTAGCCGAGCGGTTGAAATAACCAGTTTATTTCCTAGTAATTTAGCAATGCCGGTGTAACACCGCAGCTTGACCGATTATCGTAGATGTCCGGGCGCCTTTGCGCATGCGCAAGATCAAAGTCGGGCCGACTATGATAGCACTGTGCGCATGCGTCGAATTTTGTAAGGTGTTTAAAATTTCGATCCATTCAGAATGCTCGCTCCCAGTCATCTGGCGAGACCCGGCTATTTGACGATGTCACACCGGTTGCGGTTATCAGTTTGGATGAGTGTTCTCCCAGCGTACGTTATCTCGACCTCGATGCCCAGGCAGCGCAGTGGCCCCATTCTTTCGATTGAAAGTATAAACCGAGGTCAAGTCTGTGCACGCCTACATGTCCCATTGCGCGGGGTTTTATACAACCTGACGCTCATGGCATAGGAGGATGAGTGCCTAACATAAGTCCTATCCTATCCTGTCCCATAACCCGAAGGTCGTAGGGGCACCACAGATGATCGTTTAACCAGCATACTCCATCTTTCTCTGTCCTCAGCAGCCCTCATGGCTTCGCTCAGTGTCAAACCAGTCCATTCTCGAATGTTGTCCTCCCACCTCTTTTTCGGTCTCCCCCTTCTTCTACCTCCTTGCAGAATGGTCTTTGCAAGGCCTGATGATCTGGTGACGTGGCCATACCATCGGAGTTTCCGTTTCTTCACCACTGTGAGCAGGTCATCGTGTTGTCCAATGGCTTGTGTGATGGTCTGTCGGACTTCGTCGTTGGTGATGTGTTGGGTATAGGAAATGCACAGAAGTCTTCTGTAGCACCTCATCTCCATGCTTTGTATTCTTCGTTGGAGATCTGCTGTGAGGGTCCATGCTTCGCAAGCATATAGGAAGATGGAGATGACCAGAGAGCGCAGCAGTCTTACTTTGGAATGTAGACTGATGGTTCTGTCTTTCCAAATGGGCTTCAACCTTGTTAGGGCAGCAGTTGTTTGTGCGATCCTGGAGAGGACTTCCTGTCGAGACCCATTGTCTGACACAATGGCTCCTAAATATTTGAAGCTGTGCACAGTGTTGAGGGATTGGCCTTGTACTTTGATGTCCGTGTTGATGCCATTGGTGTTGTTGGTCATCATTTTGGTCTTCGCTGCACTTATTTCCATTCCATAAGCTCTGGAGGTGGTGTCAAGCCTCTGTACAAGCTGTTCAAGTTCTTGTTCCTCTCCAGCCAATCCATCAATATCATCCGCAAAACGAAGATTGGAGATTGCTCTGCCCCCTATGCTGACTGTGCCTTCGTGATCTGCAAGAGCATCTGACATGATGCGCTCTAGGAAGATGTTGAAGAGTGTTGGAGAGAGTAGGCATCCTTGACGCACACCGATTGTTGTTCTGAACCAGTCTCCGATGAAGCTGTTATGGAGGACTGCACTGGTAGCCTTGTCATACAGGCTTTTGATGACTTCAATAATTTTAGGGCTGATGTTGTACACTTTCATGGTTGCCCATAGAGCTGCATGCCAGACTCGGTCAAATGCCTTCTTGAAGTCTATGAACACATGATATAGATGTTGTTGGTGCTGTAGGTATTTCTCACAGATTATTCTGAGGTTGAAAATCTGTTCAGTGGTACTTCGCCCTGCCATGAATCCTGCTTGTTCTTCAGCTATGATTTGTTCAGCTTGTGGTTTTAACCTGTTGAGTATTATTTTCAGGGAGGACCTTGCTGGGATGGCTGATGAGGCTGATGGTGCGGTAATTTTCACACTCCTGAAGGTTACCTTTTTTGGGAAGAGTGATGACAAGCGACTGGGTCCATGGTGTAGGCCATTCCCCACTCTGCCAGATCTTGTTACAGATAATGGTGAGAGCATCAGTCATCGCTTCTCCTCCTGCTTGTAGCAGTTCCACTGGTATGTTGTCCACTCCCGCTGACTTCCCTTTCTTCAGCGATTGCACTGCTGCCTCAACTTCTTCCCGGAGAATTGGGAGGATTTCTTCTTCTTCTCTGCTCTCGGGACATGCTAGAACTGATGGGTCTCCATTTGGTGTATGGTTGTAAAGGTCAGAGCAGTACTCTGTCCATCTGTCCAAGACTTCTTGTTCTTCTGTAAGGCATATGCCAGACTTGCTTTGGATAGTGGAGACTTTGGGCTGTTTAACACTTGTCAACCGCTTCACAGTCTGGTAGGCCTTCTTGCTGTTGTTCTTGTTCAGATTGTTCTCTATTTCCTGGCATTGATCTTCTATCCAGTTCTCCTTTGCTGTGCGCATGCCTTTTCGGATGTCATTGTTGATTTTTCGGTAGACATCAGCTCCCTGTGAGGTGTTCTTTTTCTTTTTTTAACTCTCTTCGTTTATCACACAGATCCAAAAGTTCAGGTGTGATCCACGGCTTCTTCTTTGGTCGGTGCTTGCCAAGGATCTCAGTGGCGGCATCTGTTACAGCTGAGTTGAAGGTATTGGTCATGGTGTTGACATCTACTTCTCCTGCCCCCAAAATAAGCAGTGGTGCAAATTTCCCTCCAATTGTGGCCTGAAATATTTTTGCCACCTCCGGGTCTTGCAGTTTGTCCAGGTCGAACTTCAGCCTAGTGCACTTTGCTGTATTTACTCTCTTCAAATGGAGCCGGAAAGACATCATCACGAGATCGTGGTCACTTCCAATGTCTGCTCCTGGAAAAGTGCGTGTCCTGCCAATGTTGATGCTTGATCTAAGCGTTTCTTGACCATGATGTAGTCGATCTGGTTGTGATGTTCCCCGCCGGGACTGTGCCATGTCCATCGTCTGGATTTTTTGTGGAGACCAAGCGTGTTTGCCAGTACCAGATTGTTGTATCTGGCAAACTCCAATAGCCTCAGACCCCTGTCATTTGTCTCGTTGTTGCAGTGGGGTCCACATGTGTCTCCCCAGTTGTGGTGCGCATCTTGGCCAACCTTGGCATTCCAGTCGCCTTGCACTATGACTATGTCCTTCTTCGGCACTTGGTCAAGGACCGCCTGTATATTTTCATAAAAATCCTCCACTTCGCTGTCTTCATAGTCTGATGTTGGGGCATAGGCCTGGATGATGGTAATGTTGAAAGGGGTTGCTCTCAGACGGATGGTAATGAGTCTACTGGAGACTGGGCGGCAACCCATGACAGTGGCTAGAATGTTCTTGTGGACCAAGAATCCAACGCCGTGTTCGTGCCTGTCATCTCTACCGCTGAAATAGAGCTTGTGGCCTTTGTCAGTCGTTGTTTCACCTAGGCCTTTCCAGCGCAGTTCGCATATACCTAGAACGTTCCATCGATAGTGGTCCAGCTCGTGGGCCAGTTCTTCTAATTTTCCTTCCGCAGTTAGGGTCCTGACATTCCAGGTTCCTATGACGATGTTGTTTCTCGTGCGGATCTTGCTAATTTGTCCATCAGTAGCATACTTTTCACCTCCGTCCTGGTGGCCAACGGAAGGCGCGGTCCTTGTTCCGGGCGACGACCGATCCGGCATGGAATTAGTGGATAGCCTCATCATGTGTTGTGTCTTGGGCAGAAAAGACCTGGCAGGGCCCAATCCTCTCCAGGCTGTTGGCCACAGCCGAAATCCACGAATACAGTGTGGCTCGCCTTGGCCCCGAGCACGTGGTCGTTGAACCTGTAGTAACGTGAGGTTCCTCCGCCCTGGCCGGTGACTTCTGTGTAGAAGACTTTCGCCCAGTGATGCCGTGCTAACATCACCCCTGTTAGTCGCCTCTTACGACACGCCGGGAAACGTTGGGTCTATTCTATTTGCCCGAACCCACAGAACATAAGTAAGTCTACATATTCTTAAAACGCGATTACCTTCCCCACCTCCCCCAACACACCCTCGTCCAGGGTGGTGTTGCTCTGAAGCCTCAATGCTTTCGCTGAGAATGGAACCCGACGAATAATATCCAAAATCAAACAAAACAATGTACAGTATATCCAATAAACGATCTTTACAGAACGGGCCTATTTTTGTAATGTTTTTTTAAAGTCCGCAAAGCACTCACAGCAATACGTAAGTAAATTAGCAAGTAAATAGAACTGTCATAACTGCACAATTGGAGAGGATATTTTCTGTGAACTGCATAACGGTGGCACGGTGGCCTAATGGTAGAGCTTTGGCTTGTGGATCTGAAGGTCCCGGGTTCGAGCCCAGGCCGGGGGCATTGTGTTGTGTCCTTGGGAAAGACACTTTACTCCCGTTTCCTACTCCATCGGATGAGAGTATAAACCGAGGTCTAGTCTGTGTCGCATACATTCCATCATAACGGACTTTAAAGATCCTGACGCTCATGTTCTAGACGGGTGAGTGCCGGTGACAAGAACACGCCCAGCATGCACTTAGGTCCTTCTCCCCCATCCCTGGCTGCCCAGGATTGTGCTCAGTTGTACGGACGTCAGACCATGCGCCCAAAGGCTGCGGGTGGGCGTCTCGGGCGGCTTGAGTTAGATCCTGTATCGGCCAGCGCCTTGAGCAGCTCTTGAGCTGGTAAAGCGCTATATAAGAACGAGTAATATATAATATAATAATAATATAACGACATCATCGCTTGTGTGGGTTGCATGTTTTACAGGGAAAGAGCTCAACGCCAAAGAGAAGCATCGCAACGACACCACCATCATGTTGATCGGCGTCATTGTCATCTTTCTCATCTGCCAGGGCCCCGCGCTGGTATCTAGGATGATGTACGCTTTCAAGGGCACAGACTTTACGTCCAAGGCCGACTTCACTCTCAACGAGGTGGCCAACTTCCTCGTCATCCTCAACTCGGCCATCAACATCGTCCCTTACTACTTCTTCGGCAGAAAGTTTCGCAGCGAGTTCTGGAGGCTGTTCTGCAGCTGCCTCTTCGACCGCGACGAGCTGCGCAAGATGACCCGCAGCTACAGCTTGAGCATCGACCCTGGCAGGAGAGGCAGCGGCGGCCTGCAGGGCAACGGCGGGTACGAGCTGAACGGCTACAACGGAGATTACAATCCTTCCTCCACGCCTCCTGAAGGGGGTGGTGGCTACGGCTACGGCTACACCAATAGCAAAAACGGAGGGTCTAGTAGAGGACGAGGAGCAGGAGGGGTGGGAGGATTCAACTGCGTAAGCAACCAACGCAACAGCAGCATCGAAACGCCGCTCATACTCCGCAACGGTGGCGGTTGCTGCAACAGCAACAACAATCGCCACTGTCACCACCAGCTGCAGCGACACAGCGTGACTAACGTCAGTGAACTCTCCGCCTGCAGCAATAAAAATGACAGGACATCTTCCGTATCCATGCACAGTCAGGATCTGCCCCCAGAGGACGCTTATCACGCCTCGCCACCGCCGCTAAGTGATTGTAAAATCAACGGTCACGCGAAGTCAAACCGCAGCCTGAGTGGTCTCGGCATCACGTCAGACAGGGCCAGCCCAGCGACTGGCCGAAGTCCTAAGCAGGTCCGAATGCGTCTCCCCCATACAGAAGTCTTGCCACTTCGGAGTTCTGTCATATGACGCGGTGCAGTGTGTTTAAAAGCGTGCACAATTTAACAATATAAATACTGGTATTAATAGAACAGTATTTAACATTAATTATTATGATGTTGCCATCAAGACTATAGTTATGACGTGCGTGGGGAAAATCTCTGATGATGTTTTCCGTGCAGGACTGTATTCTGCCAAATTCTTGCTTTTAATGTTACGTTGATGTTTGCGACGCAGAATCAAGTAGGATGTGCAGTATTGCATTGACTAATTTGTAGCGGGAGATGTTGCGGAAACTTTTCTTGATGCTATGTAGTAGTAGACAAGTGTTAACAGTTGTTGTAGCGATGAAGAGGAGATCACAATATATCTGAGAAATCTCGTGTAGCCTATTATAATATGTGAACACCTTTTATTCACCCACCCCTCCCGCCAATCTCCATCCCCATAGGGGTGCCGGGGGTTTCTTTATAAATAGTATCCCCCTTTTCTGGAAATTAGTGCTTTAAATTTCCACTGTCGCTGTCTTTGTCCTTTGTTCTTTCTCATTCCTTCTCTATGCTATCAATCTACTATACCATCTTCTTCGCTAGACCAGTCACCTATCTTTTTTCTTGAAAATTATTTCAAAACTCCTCATTTGTGTATGAGGTCTGTTGGGTCAGCTTGGGAATATTGGACGCAATGTTGGCATTTTATATGTATGTGTTTGGTTCATATTTTATTATGAGGTTTATATTCTATTTTGTTTTCGTAAACGGGGGTTCAATAAATTAGAGTATAGCCTCAGCGTCCCTTGCTTTATTATCATACATGCTTTTATTTTCAAGTGACCGGCTGGTGGAGTGCCTTCAGTGTTACGACTAAGGTTGTTTCAGCAGATCTTTTATACGGGTCCTTTTCAACCAAGTTGTGGCCTTATTTTGTGGTCCTGATTCGGCTCTTTGCAGTCCGCTGGACCCTGTAAGCAATGAATAACTAGCTAACTTTGATTCAGCCGTGAAGCAAAGTTTGACCTTTATCAAGCCTGCTATAGTTTTGAAGATAAAAATAATATTACACCAGCTAAAGTTGAAGAAAATGTAGAACGGCGGGGATGATGACTAGATGAATATGATGACTGTCAGATATTTGCTGTTCCGTTTGAATAATTCAAGATGCACGGGGCTGTAGAAAGGGCGGTTGGCAGGAGATAAGAGGGAAAACTCTAACAAGGGGTGGAACGAAGTAATGGAGAATGTGAGGTGTTGGGGGGGGGAGTACATTACATTACATGGTTATTGCTTTAGGTCCA
Organism: Oncomelania hupensis; assembly: GCA_036898135.1. Taxonomy (NCBI): domain Eukaryota; kingdom Metazoa; phylum Mollusca; class Gastropoda; order Littorinimorpha; family Pomatiopsidae; genus Oncomelania; species Oncomelania hupensis. Next base: position 64,773,367 of record CM072514.1, on the reverse strand, counting down.
GCGGACATGGGGGGGGGGGGGGGCAGCAAGTAAGTTAGTTATTAATTGCTTACAAGGTCCAGCGGACTGAAATGAGCCGAATCAGGACCACAAAATTAAGACCACAACTTCGCTGAAAGAGGACTCACCCCGGACCCGCATAAAAGATCTGATGAAACAACCCTAGTGGTAACACTGAAGGCACTCCACCAGCCAATCACTTAATAATAATAATAATAATAATAATAATAATAATAATAATAATAATAATAATAATAATAATAATAATAATAATAATACAGGATGCTATGTACGCGCCTTTCCCCAAGGCTCAAAGCGCGGCGATCTATACCAACATACACACTCACCTGTCTCATTTACCCTCACACACACCAAATACACATACATCACTCAAACAGGTGTTGTAAAGGCAGGGAGATCGCTATTAGAAGACGGAAGAAAATCGAATTTTTATTTTTATTTTTATATTGACTGCATCCTGTACCATTACAATAAAGACATCCCACGCAGGGGACGCTGAGGCAATACTCTAATTTATTGAACCCCCGTTAACAAAAACAAAATAGAATACAAACATCATTATAAAATATCAACAAAACACATACATATAAATTGCCTACATTGCCAAATAATAACATCGTAGGAAACCCCAGTGACCACCTGGAAGAAAGCGTCCAATATTCCCAAGCTGATCCAATAGACCTCACACACAAATAAGGAGTTTTGTCCCTGAAGAGTTTTCAAGAAAAAATGTAGCTGACAGGTCTAGCGAAGAAGAAGATAGTATAGTAGATTGATAGAACAGAGTTAGAATGAGAAAGAACAAAGGAGAAAGACAGCGACAGTGGAAATTTAAAGCACTAAATGTCCAGAAAGCGGGGATACTATTTATACTGAAACCCCCGGCACCCACACGGGGGAATAGGGGGGGGGGGGCAGTAAGGGGGATTGTCAAACCTGTTTGAAGAAGCCATGACAGTTAGCTCAGACGTCTGTCAAGTTCCTGCTATTGTTTGCTAATTTTACTCAAGACACAAAACTAGTCATACCAGTCTAGAAACAGCTGTGGAGAACATTTGTGAACACTTTTGACAACAAAACATTCTGGTGCATGTTGCGTAACTGCCATTACTCTAATTGACGAGGCGCTGGATAGAGAGGGATCAAGCCTTGACAAGCCTCGGCTGTGCTGTATGATTTTAGGCGTGCCATAGTTCTGCTGTTTTCTGAGCGGAGCCCACACAGACGCAGCTGTATACAAAATGTTTTGGTTTGAAAATAAGGTCCAAAACAAAACAACACGAAGTTAACCTTTTAATTGATCAATGATTACTTTGTTTAGGGCTAACTTTATTTTGAAAGATAACACGATTTTTGTTAAAATTTAACAACCAAACCCAATATAGGAATATAGTGAAAAGTGATAGGTCTACCGTCATAATTAACAACAATATATTTGGTCGTTGGGGGGAGAGTTGCGTCCCTTGTCAATGGCGGTGTTTTTTTTGTTTGTTTTTTTTTTTTTTAAATAGATATGTAGATATATCGAATTAATGTTACTATTACGGTTACTGAAAGCCGTTACTAAAACTAAAGTACATGTATAAGCTGTTAAAATACCAAAATACAACTCACCAAACGTAATCCAGTACACATATCATACTATGCTGTGCCTGAATATGGAGTTATCGTGGTTGGAACCAACTGGAATTAACAATTGATAGTGGATGTAATTACATTTTGGTCAGTGATTCCTTTGATTATAATTATAACTAATTACAATTATTATTACTGTTTAAAATAGATTTTACAATTAACCTTATATTTGGAATAATACACTTTTGTAAATAACTAAACAGCTGTTTTACAAGATAATCTTTTTCAAAATGATACCGTTATTACCGATCAACACCAGCGTCAGAAAATTATTTCTCTTATCGCGCAGGAATTCCTTTGTTATGTACAAGCTCAAGTATTATAAGTAGATGTTACCCAATACCACTTTCAAAGTCTTCGATGTCCAACAAAAATATCCGCGTTCATAATAATGCTGTCGAAAGTTATAAGATGATACAAAGTTGTAGAGGTTTGCGTATCCATTCGGTCATTGGGGGGAGAGTTGCGTCCCTTGTCAATGGCGGTGGGTGTTTTTTAATCAAATACTCCTCTTCTGCTTCATTTTGGAATTGCATTATTTACTGGACATTCCGCTGAAATACTTGCATAGGGAAGTCAGCGTGTTAGTGCTCTGTGTGCTTGTGTTTGTGTTTTTGGACAATTATGTGTGTGCCAATGTTTAAAAAAAATGCAGTGGTTCAATATCGTCAATATCATTTATATTATCCGTTGCCTTTCGTTGGTCTCCTCTTTTTTTTTGCAGCTTCTGTTTCACTGTTTGAATGTCCGAGTGCAGGAGTGCCCTGAGGGTAATGACCTTTTGCATGAATGCTTCAAAGCGCGTGACAATATTATTATTATTATTATTATTATTATTATTATTATTATTATTATTATTATTATTATTATTATTATTATTATTATTATTATTATTATTATTGTTAATATTATTATTCATAATGTCTATAAGGAAAGTTAAGAGACAGCTGGTTAATATTTCAGACATTTAAATACTCTGAGCTATTCTGCCAACCCGCATGGTAATTTTAATGGAGGGTTAAAACTTGTACGTTGAAAGGATCCAGATAAAACGGCTTGAAAAATGGTGTAAATGGAATCTGCTATTAGGAGGACAAAACTCGTATCCATGGGCTACAATGTTGACAGGGAAAAACGTTTACAGCTGTTAATGGAGTAAGATACACCAACTCCTAAACTGAACCTATCGCGCCCACCATCTCTGGAACGTTGCTCTACCAACTGATACATACCGAGTATTCTCTCTCGCTATATCTCTGTCTCCCTCGCCCTCTCTCTCTCGCGCGCGCACACAAACACAACACACACATACAAACAAACACTTACTTTTGTTTTCTCGACAACTGTTTCTCGTCTCAGCTTACCATAGAAAAGCGCCGATTACGATCCAGCATGGCAATAAATATTGATCTGGGCAGGTTTTGTAATGCGGGCCCTCAGGGCTATAGTGTCCCCCTCCCCAAAAGATTTCACTGTCATCCATTTTTGAGCTGTTCCCTTCGTTTCATTCCTGTTCCTCCTCCATCCCTTCTTCCTAGAATCTCCCGCGCTCCCCTTTCTATTAGAAACTCTCTTAGCTACAAATCTATTGCCCATCACGGTTGATTTGAACAGATTTTAAAATGGGAGCCCCGGGGGATGTCGTGTCCCAGAACACTTTCTCCAGTTGTTCTCCATATATAGTTCTTCCCCTGCCCCCCCCTCTCCTACCCTGTCCAAATCTCACTAAGAGCCTTCATACCACTAGAATATAATTATGGCGCACGCCACCCCCACCTCCCTGCCTCTCCCATCCTCCCAAATCCTATCCTCCTCCCGCTTTCTTTCCCTGAACCTCCAAAACAGACCTCTACCTCTATCCACCCGTAGAATCCCACAATATATCTTGATTGCGTTCCAGCCCTTTCTAGGATCCAAGGAAAAAAGTCACGAGGCCCGTCTTGGGGTGTACAAGTATGAATCCCTGCGTTGACTATTATTACCGGTGCCTAGATGAGCAGTCAGGCTCTCACTCTCAGCCTCATGTCCTGAGCATACCAGCTCAATGCCTATGTGAGTAGCACTCTTTGGTTCCCCCACATTTTGCTGGCTGCGGGCTATTTATAGCTTGCCTACACCCTCCCTTCCAGTGAAAGGAAAGGAAAGAAGCACCGGCGAATGAATGAATGAACATTGAGCTTTAACGTCTACACCCACCATTGGCGATATGGCAGACGGGGATAACCATCCCAGGGAAAGAGGGGTAGTGACCTGAATCAACACTGAACCACCAAAGCAATCATACTGCTAAAATGGACAGTGAAAATGGCCACATTTTATATTGCCCACCACCGGCGAAGCTATTTATAGCTAGTCTGGCTGAACTAACCTCAAAACCTAAAAGCTTTGGTTGAGTCGGTGTGTGGGAAGGATTCGATGCATCCAGTGAACCTCTGAACTGGTCAGGGGCGGCAGGACCCCTCTGGCCAGTCAACGGTCCGACCGGTCAGTGAGCTGAGACTTGTCTAATCGGTCGCTTTTTATTTATTTTTTATTTACTTGTTTTTGCACTCATCCGGTCGACACTCAATTTGACTACTAGAACCACAGATAATCCTTAGAGAACCACAGATAATCCTTAGATAACCACAAATAATCCTTATAGAAATCATGGAACTCCTATACTTGACTCCCAATGAAACAAATTGTTTCTAACGCATCCACTTCTGGACGTAAATCTCAACTTTGGCGGGTCAGACTAAACTTGATAGACCAACAGTTGCAAAAAAAAAAAATTAAAAAAAATGAGGAGGGCCTTTCTTGGTACATGCGCACTAGAGACAATAATTAATGTAAGGGTAAATTTTATACCGCTGTTAAATATTTTAATATATAGGACGGACGGTTTACTGGAATTACTGCCCTTGTGGGTTTTATTATATCACGTTTGATTCTTTCCGACAAATTGCATAATTATTCTACGCACCCCATTCAAGTCACTATTGATAGTAGGCCTACGCGTTGTATTCTCGTCGTCGCATTGCCTCTCCTTTTAATAAGTCCTACAGTTTAATTCACTGTCAAATTAACGTTGAAAGTATACGTGTGCTTTTTGATGGGAGATTGCAGTCATGATTTTTGTGAGGATATTTGTGAGTGGGTGGGTACAATAAAAATGCGAAAGATTTCGACTGACTGATTTTACTGCTCAGATTACCGCTTATATTTACTGCTTAGGGAGTAGGTCACAGTGGTGAAGAAACGGAAACTCCGATGGGGCGGCCACGTCACCAGAGCATCAGGCCTTGCAGAGACTATCCTGCAAGGCACGGTGCAAGGAGACAGAAGGAGAGGGAGACAGAAAAAGTGGCAGGACAACATTCGAGAAAGGACTGGCTTGACACTGAGTGAAGCCATGAAGGTTGCTGAGGACAGAGAAAGATGGAGTACGCTGGTTAAACGATCATCTGTGGTGTCCCGACGACGTTTGAGTTACGGAATAGGATAGGATAGGAAGCAGGTACTAGGTGCTGTATTTACCCAATTGGTGTGCCGGGGTTTTTATATAAATAGTATCCTCACTTTGTGGAAATTTAGTGCTTTAAATTACCACTTTTTCTGTCATTCTCATGTTTCTTTCTCGTTCCTAATCTGTTTCTATCAATCCACTATCTTCTTCGCTAGACCAGTCACCTACCCTTTTTCTTGAAAATCCCAAAACTCCTCATTTGTTTTTGTGGTCTGTTGGGTTAGCTTCGCAACATTGCCAAATGGCACTATGTATTATCCTATGTATTACTATTTACCAATTTAGGCATTTTATATGCACGTGTTTTGTTAATATTTTATTTTGATGTTTATTTTCTATTTTGTTTTTGTAAGTTAGAGTATAGCCTCAAAGTCCCCTGCATGGGATGTCTGTATTGTAAAGTGACCGGCTGGTGGAGTGCCTTCAGTGTTGCCATTAGGGTTGTTGCACCAGATTTTATAGGCCTATAAGGATCGGATTAAGTCTTCTTTCAACTAAGTTGTGGTCCTGATTCGGCTCCTTGCAGTCCGCTGGACCCTATAAACAATGATTAAATAACTAAGGTGCTGTATTTAATGTTCGTGTAATACATAAGTTTTATTTATAGTTTGTGGGTTTGTAGTATTGTCTTTATTCACCACACACAAACAATTTCCTTATGTTATATACGAGAACAATAAAAATACTTCTAGAATCTTGGATCCATAGAGCATCCTATCCTTAGAACACGTTTGAAACATCAATTTTGAAACCCACACTATATAATGTTTTTGTCGTCTCCACTCCATCCCACAAAAGTGTTGAATTTGGTCAAAATGAATGGCTTAGTTACTTAAATTCTCTTTTTAAAAAAAACGCCAGGGGGGTCTCCAGTGGTATTGTAATTGTAATATGTATGCATAGGCCTAACACATAAACAAAAATTGGATTAATGTTTAATCTATTAATTTCATTCAATATTGGACTACATGGAAAAAAACCCATTAAAACTAAAAATTCAATTTCCGGTAGGGTTTTTGGGAGAAACAGAATAAATGAGATTCAGCTGCTGGAGCTGTGGCGTCAATGAGGAAGACGTCTTGTTACTCGGTCTAGAATCCACACAACAAAATCGATTCTCTGGAAGTTTACTTTAGGGCTATATAGAGTGAAACTTGAATGGACTGGTGGTGGAATTTGCATACTAAAAGGATGCAGTTTTGAAAGAAAGTGATCGCATTGTATAGGTGCTGGGCCTGTGTGTGCGTGCGTGCGTGTGGGAGGACGTGGTGAGTCCGAGTGCGTTCGTAGAGGTCGAGATAGGGGTGGGCCCATGAGCGCATACATGCTAGTGTGTGTGGGGGGGGGGGCGGAAGGGGATGAAGTAGAGAAATGACTTGTCTATTCGAGCGAGACGCTTTTATTTGTCTGTTTGAATTGTTGTGTTTGCATGTTTAACATCTGTAAACGCAAGCTGTGCGAAGTGAATATCAAGGGTAACAGTGTTTGCTGGATGTTTAGAGTTTCAAGTTTTCAAATATTTAACATGGAGATTGAATTCTGTGGCGGGAAATGTAACTGACGCTTTTTTTTTAAATTGATATACAGCTCTTTTTGTTTGTCGGCTTTCTAACTAATTTGAATATCCATGATTAATTTTTTTGTGTCTGTAGGCGGGAATGATGTTTAATCTCCATATCACACAGAAAAGACCTTATCTCTTCTTATTCCATTTAGTTTCCTGACACTTTTTGTATTTATTTATGTTCCTAAAATAACGTATATGTTAATATTTCAGCAATGCTTATTATCTTGCATAGCTAAAATCTTACATTTGTATGATTGTTCTGTCAAATTTCACACTCAAAAGGCAAGGCAGGTGGAAGAAAGGAAGGTAGGCTACATGCACTTGAACGAAAAAGCATGGATATTATTATTTTATTTATTTATTTATTTATTTATTTATTTATTTATTTATTTATTTATTTATTTAATTTAACGTCTATTCACATCTGTGATATTGTTATGGATATTATTAATTGTGATTGAACGGGCATTCCTGTGAATGATTGGACGAAAGAGATATGACGTAAATGATTGTTATTGTTTGCTGGAACTTGTTGTTGGTCTGTTGTCCCTGCATTATTTTAATGGTTGCCCATTGTACTACACATTGTTCTTCAATCGTTGCTGTTCAGCTCTGGTGATGCCAATATTTTCTACTGTGATGATTGTCTTTTTGTTAAAAACGGGCTGTGATTTACCACCATAGTTTAAATTGAATATAATAATTATTATCAAATACTGCATTAACTATAACATATTGCATGCAACATATTTGTTGTTTATTTTTGTTGTTGTCAGTGCATCTTCATAGTTTGACAATGTCATTCGAACGCTTGGATGGAATTCTCCCTTTTATTAATTGTGCTTACGTGCGTGGTGATTTTCTGTGGTTGTACTCCGTGATGTCTTTGCTCGAAGTTTTGTAATATACTGTTCGGTGAATAGTATGAGGACTGTGTATGAGTACAACTGAAGACAGGTAATGAGATACGCTTGAAGCTGGGATATTGCAATCTCTGACTGATTCATCATCATGACATCCAACTTGTTCTGTTATGTTTTGCTGATGTGAGATCCCCCTGTGATGTTATGCTCCTTGAGCTCGGGTTTAAGGGGAATCGCGTTTTAGAGAAACTTTATCATCCTCTTCCTCATCCTCATCATCATCATCATCATCATCATCATCATCTTCTTCTTCTTCTTCTTCTTCTTCTTCTTCTTCTTCTTCTTCTTCTTCTTCTTCTTCTTCTTCTTCTTCTTCTTCTTCTTCTTCTTCTTCTTCTTCTTCTTCTTCTTTCTTCTCTTCTTCTTCTTCTTCATCTTCTTCTTCTTCTTCTTCTTCTTCTTCTTTTTCATCATCATCACCATGCTTGTCATAATCTACAAATGTGGACACACAATATGTTATTGCTTTATTGATTCATTTTGCTTGCGATACTGTATACTAGTATGACTAAACATTTTACTGCGTTACGCCTGTTTTTATGTGTTCATTTATATTAACAAAAGTGTTAATTTCTATTACTTAAAAATGAGGACACTTGCATGTGTTTTGCTTTATTTCATGTTGAAGAAAAAAAGTTTATTAAAAAAAATCGTTAAATGTTGAAAGAATATTTTAGATAGAGTTAGCCAATGTTTCCACAAACAGTGTGTTACCGTTGTTGTTATAATTATATTATCATTATTTGCACTCTTTTATTTTTTTAGTTTGAATGGCTGTGTTTAAAAAAAATTAAAATTGTGGTGTTGTATGGCCTCTGATGTCAATGAGTAAAATAAACACAACAACGTTCTTTCGTTGACAAACTGATATATTATAAATTCGGCGTTGACAATTTAGTGTTAAG
>CM072514.1:64752308-64759808 GCA_036898135.1 Oncomelania hupensis | reverse complement strand
AAAAAGGAAACTATTAGTTGGACATGTAGGAACTTGCGCCCTGAGTAAACCTTTGAGCTCCAAGGCGCATCGACTCACCTGTGAAGAGTACATGGTCTCGTTTTGTGCCAGGGAAGGTACAGCCACAACAAAGTTCCTGGTCACGAGAAGAAAAAAAACACCTAGGATAATGTTTTTTTTCTTCTTGTCCTGGCTGGCACCGTGTATAGCGCGCCTGGGCTTTCCATTGAGAAAGTGACCCGATGGGCTCCTACCTGCGGTATCGGGCGAAAAGTGCTTTGTAATTCCTTTAACATCTCTACTTTTTTACAGTTACTTTTCAAGTTTCAAATTATTTTTTTAAATAAATATACACAGAGAGCCTTTACTAGGTGGGGCTGCTTAGCGGTCGCTGTGCTTTCGCTAAAAAAAATCGACCCAAATCTTCAACCGCAGGGGGTCACAAGTACATTATTGACCACCATCCACAGAAAACACCATTAATCTCCCCTCCTCTCTCGTCGTCATCCCTGCCTCTTTTCCCCCATCACCATCGCTACCAGAGCAAAACATCAATTCTTTATCCAATACCCAACCACCTTTGCCCTTTTCCAACCCACATCCCTCTCCTTCCTTATCTCATCAACGTGCCCTCTCCTTCATCTTCCTCTCCATTTTCCCTTTCTCCCTTTCCCTTTCCCCAACAATTTTGTGACATAACAACAACAACCAAAAAAAAAAAAAAATTCGATGATGGATTTGCGTCAACTGTCGACGTCACGCCGTGCTAATGGGATTAAAGGGTGACGCAGGCCACCCCGCGGGTTCGATACGAGCAATGTACTTTTCTGTATAGAAAATGTATGCATCGGAGGTGGCTGGCTGCGAACCTCTTCTGTTCTCGGGAGAGAAAAAAACAACCAACAACAAACAACAACATCCAAAACGCAAAGAGAGATGCGAGAGCCCCTAAAGATCAACTTCAATCTTCTGCTTTACGTAAATCATGTATCGACCATCGCCTTGAGCAGTCCTTGAACTCTTGAGCTGGAAACGCACTATATACGAATAAATACATGCATCAATCAATAAATCAGCACGGGGAGCCTAGGCTATAAACCTAATAGAATCTTACCCACTGGATATCTTTCTTAAACAAAGTAAAACGGTAAAACGGTAGAGACAAGTGTGTTCATACAACATCGACTCGACTTCTGATGCGAAAAATAAAATGTGCACACACACGCACACACACACACACACACACACACGCTCACCCACCCACCCACACACACACACACACAGCCGAGGTTACACAGTACTATCATGACTTTCCCGAAACGCCACATACGTATTTCGTCCCCATTTTTAAGTACCTTGAAGTTTTCGAACCCTAACCCTAACCCAGCCCTAACCCTAACGGATCATTGTTCTGGCGTCAAAACAAGTACGCATGTCAACACAAGTTATGTAGATGTTCACTGATTCGTCCAGATAAACACTGTGTAACTGTGCCCACACACACACGCGCGCGCACACACACACGCACACACACACACACAAACAAACACACCCCACCAAATGTTGAATCCCTGCACTGGCTGCCAGTAAAATAAAGAATTGACTATAGAAATAATGTACATTACGTATCACTTCCATCACTCCCAGCTTACGTTTCTGAAATACAGTGTATAAGTGGCGACTGGAGGTTTCCAGTGCCCGCATAGACAACGCAAAATCACAACAAAATAGACAGTAAAGTTCCGTTCCTTTAAAAAAAAAAAAAAAAAAAAAAAGATACAGCACCGACTCTCAGGAATTCTCTTTCCATAAACCTAAAGCAGAGCACATCCTTGCAAAACCATTTTTGATTGATTGATTTGAGTTTGTATGCATACGCGTCGCTAATATTAATGCTACTACGTCGTACTCTTTGCGACGATTTTTCTTTCCTTTTTTTTCTTCTTCTTCTTTGAACACTCTCTTCCTCGACCTCTTCTTCTCATCTTTTATTTTTTAAAATCCTTTCTTTTTGTTTTGAGTCCGTCAAGTTTTCTCCTCTTACACTTCCTCGTTATCACTTTATTTCAATCCATACTCAACATGTAGCCAATTAATTGATAGATTCTTAAATCTGTGGCCCTTAAGGACCGCTGGTGACTGGCATTTCTGCCAAACCCTTTCTCTAGTTCGCTCCCTATGCGACAATCGATCATAAAGAATCAATCCCCTCGAGGAGTGCACAAAACAGGATTGAGTATTCGAGACCAACATTGTTTATAATAATAATAATAATAATAATAATAATAATAATAATAATGATAATGATAATGATAATAATAATAATAATAATAATAATAATAATAATAATAATAATAATAATAATAATAATAATAATAATAATAGGAAGAAGAAGAAGAAGAAGAATAGTAAGGTTAAGTATATAGCGCTTTTTCCTAATGATATCAGTTCAAAGCGCAGTTCTCAAGCTCTTATATTTATCATCAAAATACATACAAAAAGAAGTGAAACAAAAACGAGGCACTAATAAATTATTCAAAGACGTAATACAAACATGAAAAATAATATTTACAAGTAAAATATAAAAGACAAGGGAGGGGGAAGAGAAGAGCAGCTAAGGAGTGAGGGGGCTGGAGGCATATAGTGTGACGGCGGTGGTCTGAATCAGAAACGAAGGACTGATGATGGTGATGGGAGGCAAAATCAGACAGTTTTAAGGAAGAGATGGGTTTTCAAGTTGGACTTCAAAGTGGTTACGCTCGGAGAGCTTCGAAGAGAGAGATGAAGAGAGTTCCAATTTGATGGACTAAGCACTGAGAAGGATCGACAACCTGCAGAGGAGAGTTTGTAGCGGGATATTGTAAGCATTGGGGTGTCAGAGGAAGAAGAAAGATTTCTAAATGGCTCGTAGAAGTGAATGATATGAATGAGCTAGGAAGGGACTAATCCATATACACACCTGTAACAAAAAGTTAAGATTTTGTAGGTAATTCTCTGAGATACAGTAAGCCAGAGGAGAGAATGGATGTAGGATGGGTGTAATATGATCAGATTTTTCCATTTTGAGAACCAGACGAGCAGCTGAGGTCTGAACACGTTGGAGCAGATGAACAAAAGAGGAAGGAAGTTTAACCAGGAGAGAGTTAAAGTAGTCTAAGCGTGACAGGACAAGATAGAAAATGAGTTTGGCTGTAGCGTCAGTAATCAGATGCTTGTGGGAAAAGCCTATTCAACGGAGCTGAAAGTTGCATGTTAGACAAGTTCTGCGGATGAATTCTGACATGAAGGTGGTATTGCCAAGGATGACGCCAAGGTTTTTGACAGAATATGACATAGGAATAATGATTTGGCCAAGAGTGGCAGTGTCTACAGGAGAAGAAGACAGGTTGCGTTTGGTACCCGTGAGCATAATTTCAGTTTTGTTCGCATTCAGCTGGAACTTGTTGGCAGTCATCCAGTTAGAAATGTTTTCAAAGCAGTCAGAAATTTTGGTCAGAATAGATGGAAGATTTTGAGGAGTGTCACTGTTTTTGAGCGGTGTATCGCCTGCGTAGAAATGGTGGAACGTATCATGGTTTTGGATGATCTGAGACAGAAGGGATGTGTACAAAGTGAATAGAATAGGTCCTAGAACTGACCCCTGAGGTACAACGAAGACAAGTCTGGACGGTTCAGAAAGGTAGTTGTCGACGCAGACATATTGGAAACGATCAGAAAGGTAAGAATGGAACCAGCTTAGGGCACAGTCCTTTATTCCAAAAGAGTTCTCAAGACGCTGAAGTAGGATGGAGTGATCGATAGTGTCGAAAGCGGCTAAGAGATCGAGAAGGGTCAACAAAGGGATTTTACCAGAGTTAGTGGCAGAGAGGAGGTCGTTCACGAAATGAAGAAGAGCTGATTCAGAAGAGTAGTCAGGACGGTAGCATACTAAAATGGACAGAACAAGTTGTTAGATAAGAGATGATGTTTGAGCTGTTTGAGGGCAAACTTCTCCAGGAGTTTAGATAGAAAAGGGAGATTAGAAACAGGGCGGTAGTTCTTCAAGTCTTCTGGATCAATGTTTGATTTCTTTAGTAGTGGCCGCAGGATGGATTGCAAGGAAGAGTTGACTATGCTCTACATCTGAAAGACAACAAAATGCATGCTCTGCAGGCAACAAACTCTCTAGCTTCTGAGAAAATCTTGCCTGATTGTGTCTCGATGGCTTATTGTCAAGATTTTGTCATTAATAAGGTTATGTTGTTTTCAATATCCACAATGAAACTGCGTCTTTCTATACGGGTTGAGAGGGGAAAAAAAGGACTTGCGGTGTGATGATTTGTTTGTTTATTTTTGTTTTGTTTATTTCTTTTAACGTCTATTCACCAAAGTGACGTTAGCCTCAAAGGGAAAATGGAGAGGAAAAAATGGGGAGTTAACGCACCGTGAGATGACAAATCAGAGCGGAAACTTCTATTAAAGGCGCTTAGCGATGACCCAGGTTCGCATCACGTGGTGGGCAAGATAAGATTAAATATTGCCATTTTTCACTGTCTGCCTTAGCAGTATGACTGCTCTGGTGCTTCAGTGTTGATTTAGGTCCTTATTCCCTATCTTCTCTTCCCTGGGATGGTTACCCCTCTTCGACCGTATCGCCAATGGTGGGTGTAAATGTTAAACTCCAATGTTCAGTGTTACACTCGATGTTGTTTTGTTATCAGTTGATTCAGCCCCGACGCTTAAATCCTGATAGGTGTAACTCAGATTCGTTTATCCACGCAACCCGTGCAATCATCAACAAGGCTGGAGTCGTCGTATGTAGTTTTCCACTTTTATTCAGCACACATCAACAACTGCATACAATCGCTCAATTGCTTTTTCCACTCTACAATTCTCAACTATCAACTTTCCACTTTATCCAACTTTCTCAGCTCTAACACAACAACTCTCTCTACTCAGTTCAGTGGTTAGATTAACGTCCCCGGACACAGTGCGTATAGGGGACAATTCTCTACTCAAACAGTGCGGCACTATATATATATATATAGTCTCTACATACTCCAGAACAGGCGAGAATGCCCCCGCATAACACACCACAACCAATCAGAAGTCATTTCATCATCACTGTCTCACGTCATACAACCTTATTTGGAATGGAAGCTTCTATAGTTACCACTAGAATTATTCATACGCTTCGATCGATAGTAAACAACCAATACTAGAAAATTCTCAAATAATATCGACCAACTAAAATTACCAACGTTATACAAATCTTCTTCTAATAACAATGCAAAATCAAATCAAGGATAAATAAACTCTGTTATTGCATGCTTTAGCAAAACAAAACGATCGCATCTATCGTGCGCGTCACACACGAACTATCATGCACGTTTCAACGTAACATTCAGTCAATTTTCTGGAACATTATACATGCCATAGCAGATTCCGGAACTTAAACAGATAATCTGTTCAGGAAAACGTGGATCTCCAAATCAAATAAGATTGGTGTTCCTTCTCGTACCTCATCGATAATTTGTCAAGAGTATGCATTGAGGCACACTACGTATTAAGACAACAACTTTAAGAGGGTAATAAGGAAGTTTACATTGCATCACATTGCAGCCGACAGCAACCTCCGGCCACATAACATCTGTTGTTGAAACGGGATCGAAAGAGATAGGGGAATGGGTTGGGGTTTGGAGCTATCTGACTAAACTAAAGCTCACATCAATAATTTGTTTAGGGTATGCACAAGGAACCACTGAAAGCGAGAACTCAATAAGTTTGCATTGCATAACATTGCTCCAGAACAACAGAGAAAATTGGTGGACGGAATGGGGACCGCCTTCGAGCTACACAATATATATTTTTTTAAACGCCCATAATTCTTGAAGGGTATGCGCAGGAGCACGCTACATTGTGCACATAAGAAAACACTGAGATACGACCCTAAAGAAGTTTACACCGTATCCCACAGCAGCCGAATTTGCAACATCACAAACCAAACATCGCCGTCCATACGGGCAACAATATCTTTAACAAGAAAGAAAGAAAAAAAAAAGACTGATAAACATCAACTTGAAAGAAAGCTGTCAATATATACATGTATTAATACAGACGAAGAATCACAGACAAAAGAACAACATACGCCTTCTTTCCAACACACACACACACACACACACACACGCACCCACACACCCACACCCACACCCACACACACACACACACACACACACAGGCCCAAAGCAAGCGCTAGTCCCCAAAACAAAAATCAAGCTACGAAACTCCTTCCACCCCAACCCTCCCACCAAAGTCTCCTGTCAGCAAACCCCCATCTGATAATTCTTGAATGTCGTGCTTAGAGACGTACGGAGTGTCAGGTACCATTCTAAACTGTACAATTTAACTGAATAATGAATGTGCTGACCAGAACCCTAGCTGAATCTCAAATGAACAAGAACATTGTACTTTGACACCCACCATTTGGCGATGCTGCAGACGAGCATAACCATCCCGGGGAAAAGGAGGTAGGGGGCATAAATTAACACTGAACCACCAAATGAATCATACTGCTAAAATGGGCGTAATCAATGGCAATTTTATCTTTTTCTCTACCAAGGGATTCGAACATGAGACATCGGTGTGCTTAGGCGAATGCTCTACCATTGAATTACGGCGGCGGGTCGCGTCTCCGATATTCGTTTGACAAATGGGACCGCCATCTGAAGCGCTTTATCCGAGTGAAAAAATGTTGGACGCTAGGATTTGCCCTCATTGAACGAATTTCCTGCACACTTTCCCCAATCCTGCCGAGAATCTTCTTCTTCTTCTTCTTCTTCTTCTTCTTCTTATTCTTCTTCTTCTTCTTCTTCTTCTATCTTCCACTACATTGAACCGCTAGTGAGAGGGACATTATATTTGAAAGAGAAAGACAGACAGACAGATAGAGGGTGGGGGTGGGGGAGTGGGGTGAACAAAATAGCAAATAAGAAGGCAAGCCTTTGTAATGTATTTCCTGACGCGCACAAAAATAGCTGACTAATAACCAGCATTTTTAAACATGGTTAATTTTCGTTGGGCTATTCTGTCTCTGCTTCAGGTTCAGCGGTTCGTACCGTTACTGCGCAGGTCTTGGGCGGCAAGAGGCCGAGTCTGGTTTCGTTCAACGCCTTGAGCAAATCTTTGAGCTGATAACCTAACTGCACTATACAAGTTCGATTTCCGTGATTTCTACACGTCGAAATAACTACAGGCTGTTAGATCAGATGCTTTGGACGTTAAACTCGCAGTATTGAAAAAAATATACATTTAGTGTGATGTTACAGTCTTCAAAATCAATACAGTGGGAGTCAGTTCTCGCAGAAACAGAGTATCTGTTTAGCACATTTAATGCGTCTTTGTTTACGCACAGACCCTGAAGTCTTTTCTTTCGTCTTCGTAAATTCGTAGGTCTCATACATACGTATGCAGTATACAAGATCTAACACTCCCCGGCTTCCGTTTCAGCGACTGATCCCCCAA
>CM072514.1:64564808-64747308 GCA_036898135.1 Oncomelania hupensis | reverse complement strand
TTGTGCTACCCTGGAGAGAACTTCCTGTCGGGACCCATTGTCTGATACAATGGCTCCTAAATATTTGAAGCTGTGCTCCGTGTTGAGGGGTTGGCCTTGGCCTTTGATGTCAGTGTTGATGCCATTGGTGTTATTGGTAATCAATTTTGTCTTCTGTGCAATTATTTCCATTCCAAAGGATCTAGAGGTGGTGTCAATCCTCTGTACCAGCTGTTCAAGTTCTTGTTCCTCTCCAGCCAATCCATCAATGTCATCCGCAAAACGGAGGTTGTAGATTGCTCTACGACCTAAGTTGACTCTGCCTTCGTGATCTGCAAGGACATCTGACATGATGCGCTCCAGAAAGATGTTAAAGGGTGTTGGGGAGAGTTGGCATCCTTGACGCACGCCCGATTGTTGTTCTGAATCAGTTTCCGATGGCGCTGTTGTGGAGGACTGCACTGGTAGCCTTTTCATACACGCTTTTGATGACTTCAATAATATTAGGATTGATGGTGCACACTCTCATAGTTGCCCACAGTACTGCATGCCAGACTCATTGAGAGAGACACAGAATGAACGAACATTAACCTCCGGACCTCAATTAGCGATTTGGCAGACGGGGATAACCATCCCAGTGCAAAAGAGAGAATAGTAACCTAATTCTGCAATGAGCCACCAAAAGGAATCATACTGCTAATTTACACAGAAAAAAATTTTGCCCCTTTTATCTTGACCACTACGGGATTCGAACCTGGGTCATCGGTGTGCCAGGTGAACGCTCTACCACTGAGCTACGGCAGTTGGATTTGGGTATAAAAAGACAGAAAGACAGTCATGAATACAGAGGTAAAGGACTATAAACCGGAGCTAATGCATGCTTGCAAAGAAACGTGGGTTGCGAGAAAAAATGTGTGAGAAGGAGAAGAGAGAGAGAGAGAGAGAGAGAGAGAGAGAGAGAGGGGGGGGGGGGAAGGGTGGGAGGAAGAGGGAGAGAGAGACAGAGGCAGAGAGAGAAAGGCATAAATGAGAGCTAGATGTTTCGGAATCATGACCTGCGAATCCCCCAGCCTCACGTGACGAGGTTCTGGCAGGTCAGGGGTCAGGGCAAGGAGCAGACCCGCATGCAGCATGAAAGCCACAGATTTATCGTAGACGAGTGTAAAGAGAAGATGAAGAAAACCAAGTCAATAGAGAAGAACAAAGAAAGAAAAAAAGAAGGAAAAAAAGTGGAGGAAATGCAGAAGACAAGCAGGAACAACAGCAAAATAATTATCAAGAATTATAAGAAAAACATAAAGTACGCCATTAAGTATAAATTATATTTGAGATAGAACCCCCAAAAAATGCAGTAAAGAAATGTAAATAGCAAAAGATGAAGAAAAATGCAAGTCACAATAGAAGAAGAAGGAAAAGAAAAAAAAATAGTGACGGAAAAAAACACAGAAGGAAGACAAAACAAGAAAAAAGAAAAACTGTATAGCACAGAATCTGAAAATATATAGAGAACAAAATAAAATAAAATACAATAAAACAAAATAAAATAAAATGTTAATTAACATGTCTATACGTTTCCATTGAAGAAAATGGATGAAAACGCCTAATCTAGATTTAGTGTACGTATTAGCTTCGAATGTATTAATGCCTAAATCATTACATTAATTCATCGACCTTAAGTAGTATGAACTGGTTAACTCTTTTATAAATTAGGTGATGCGGACGGATTTCGTGTCCGGAAGAAACTTTTTTCTAAAAAGAAAAATTAAAAAAATTAGGTGATGACGACGGATTTTGTGTTTTAAAAAGCACTTTCTTGTTTAGCCATTGATAAAGACAACCGAAGAAGAACGAAAAATAAAGAGAGGAATGTGCAAATAAAGGGAAAAAAGAAAGCGGATTTGCGAAGTAGCGCGAGGACACGTTGCACGTACACTGTGGAGGCGTTTTAAATCTCAACTTGTCCTCAACCCCGTCAGTGTGGCTTGACTAGCATTAGAGGTTCGAGCCTGTGCATACATGAAGCATGCTGCTTACCCTCCGTGGTGCAGATCGTCACGTCGGGATTTTTGTTGAATGATTGCTGAATGATTGTTCGCAGTGATGCATGTTAATAATACTTCATAATATTTCCACATCATATTGCATCAGTTCGTGTTCTTAAAAAAAAAGAAGTAAATTCCACACTACATCAGCCTTAGTTCGTTTGTTATAATGATTTCAGAAAAGAGTTAGTCTATTCGTGGGTTTAAATTAAGTATTCTATATTGACCGTGAAGTGAAACACTTTAGAGAACATACTGCTTATCAAGGATCTTTCTTCTTTACCATGAGGAGGCCTGGTAACACAGTGGATAGCAAGTTGGTTTCTCACGCAGAAGATCGCGGGTTTGAACCCTGCCTGGGACGAACTTACGTGACTTAAGTACGAAACTTTTCAGGACACCGAGGGTTTTCTCCGGGCACTCCGGTTTCCTCCCTCCCTTCAATAATTGTATTGGTGCAGTCAATCTAAATTTTTACAAATCAAAAAGGAAATTTCTGTTCCGACTTCTGTAACAACGATCTCTTCAGATCGCCGCCCTTTGAGTTCGATTGAAGAAAAAGCGCGGGACAGCAAATTGTATTATTATTATTATTATTATTATTATTATTATTATTATTATTATTATTTTGTTGTTGGTGTTATTATTATTATTATTATTATTATTATTATTATTATTATTATTATTATTATTATTATTATTATTATTATTATTATTATTATTATTATTTGTTACTATTGAGACGCGCACGATAGTTCCGAACATTCAGTTTTGCGAAGCATGCAACAATAGCATGTATTTACCTTGATTTGATTCTGGGCTTTTGCTAGAGAAAGATTTGTATACTGTTGATAGTTTTTGTCGATCGATATTGTTGTAGTAACGTTGAGAACTTTCTGGATTTCTTTGTTTATTATCGATCGAATATTCCAGACCTGTCTGGCGATAACTTGTAAACTGTGGAATAAAACAGTGCGTAGTTCCGGTGACGAGCTTCATATAGATTACATTACATGGTTATTGCTTTAGGTCGAGCGGACTCTTCCGAGCCAAATCAGGACCAGAGAAGTGAAAGAGGACTTACCCCGGATCCGCATAAAAGATCTGCCGAAACAACGCTAATGGTAACACTGAAGGCAATCTACCAGCCGGTCACTTTACAATAAAGACATCCCACGCAGGGGACGCTGAGGCTATACTCTAATTTATCTAACCCCCGTTTACAAAAACATAATAGAATACAAACATTAATTACAATATCAACAAAACATACGTATAAAATGCCTAAATTGCTAAATAATAACATCATAGGAAGCCCCAGTGACCATTTGGCAGAAAGCGTCCAATATTCCCAAGCTGATCCAACAGACCTCATACACAAATGAGGAGTATTTTCCCGCAAGAGTTGTCAAGAAAAAAAGGTAGGTGACTGGTCTAGCGAAGAAGATAATAGTATAGTAGATTGATAGAACAGAGTAGGAATGAGAAAGAACAAAGGGAAAAAAACAGCAACAGTGGGAATGTAAAGTACTAAATTTCCAGAAAGTGGGGATACTATTTATACGGAAACCCCCGGCACCCCCACAGGGGCTGGGGGGGGGGGCGGGGGTGAGGATTATATAGATTGGTTGTTATTGCGTCATTCTGGAATGTTCGAAGTTTCTCTCGATTGTTGAGAGATTAAATAAGTAATGCACTGTCTGCTATTGTTGCCGTCTTCAGTCAGCAATAGAGCTCCTGCATTCACCACACGCAGAGGTGTTCAGCACATTTCCAGACGACCTCCATCTTCCATTGCGTCGGCAATGCCGACCTGCATCTACACCTTCGGCTGTCAACCCACCAGCAAGCTCTACTGCGGCGGTCAACTAGGTTTCAGCCCACACCTGCTCATTGTTCAGATTCCAGCTGCTGTTGCTATGAGATTCCGGGGGTTGCCGTTGCTTTGGCGATTGGGGACTCGCTGTTTGCTTGGGCGACCTGGGAGTTCCCGCTGCTCCGGCGGACTGGAGAGATCTCGAGACGACACTCCACCTCAACTCACATTTCATGTTGTACTACCTGTGCGCTCCATTGACTGAGCGCCGACGGCGGATCGTCGAGAGGTACCGCGCCGCTCTGCTCCCGATTGCTCTACTCTTTTGTGCTTCCATCTTTTACTACTATCAGGCGGCGCTTGCGTTTGCCTTCTGCACATGATTTCATCGCAAGATTTTCTAGAACCATCGCTACATCTCCTCTTCTAAGATTGCAATGCACTGCAACGCACGATCGCCACATTTTCTTGACCCACCTTCCCCACCCTTGCACCTACACTTCATTGCTGCCTTGTGCGCTCATCTCCTGTACGACTTACTACATCTAGACTTTTGATTACATGACTTCATCTTATTACTACAAGACTTCATGTTCACGTCCCTTATATTCTAGCGGGTCCAGGGACTATATTCTTTTAAACGAACGAACTATTATTGTTAAGGTGGCGACGTGGTGATTCGTCTGTAACTCTTAGCCAATAGGATGTTAAGCGTAGTTATCCGGTTGATTTTCGGAAAGCGATCTTGTATGCAGTTGTTGGTTTTTGCTGAATGAAGTTGGAAACCTTTATACGACGACTCCTGCCTTGTTGCTGAGTGAACAGGCTAGATCTACATAGATAACGAATTCGAGTTACACATATGAAGATTCAAGCACCGGGGCTGAATTGACTATTGATAATGATGTAACATTATTATTATTATTATTATTATTATTATTATTATTATTATTATTATTATTATTATTATTATTATTATTATTACCACCCCACACGAAGTTTCTAAAACTGTTTGTCATTTATATTGATTGTATTGTGTGAATGTTTTTGTCTATGACTGTTGAACATGTACACTGCGAAATAACTGTCGTTGCTGTTTGCTGGGAAAATAATGATCCTGATTCTGATTAAATCGCGCTCCATCGATTTAAACAGCTTTAAGGGGCGCGAGATGGTGACGTTCGGGGTGAAGTATCCCAAAGCAGGCTTCTCGTCTAGTCTTTTACGATAATGTCTTGATTCTTCACACACTATCGCCTTCCTAGCTAAGGTCTAAGAGGGGTTTCTCCGGGTAGGTCGAGTTCCTCTCTCCCTGCATTAGTGGTATTGGATGCAGTGTATCTAAAATTAAAAAAAAAAACGAATTCGATTTCCTTTCCGTCGTCTTGTCTTTCCGCCACATGATTGAATGATAAATGTGTTATTTTTTTAATGTAGATTGTTTACAACTTGTGAGCGTGTATGTTGGCTACATATCTCCACATTTTGAGTCTGATTCCGGAATAAGGCGCCTTAACATCTATTATTATTATTATTATTATTATTATTATTATTATTATTATTATTATTATTATTATTATTATTATTATTATTATTATTATTATTGTTATTGTTATTATTATTATTATTATTATTATTATTATTATTATTATTATTATTATTATTATTGTACAATAATGTTTTGCTTCTTCATAAACGGTACTGTTTTCTTCGGTGTTTTTTTTTTATAGTTTAAAATAAGGAGTTTTATCTTTTGAGAAATATGAATAGCTTAGTCAACAATACGTCGGCAAAAACTCCACGGTTTTCAGAATAAGGCCCACATACACCCGCAAGCTTCAAGGTCCGACGATTCGCATCAAAGTTCTCCAGAAATTTGAATAACAAATAACGTTATCTAACAACTTCTCTTATGCGAGAGAGGTTGGCGTGGAACAGAGACGAGAGATTTGGCAAGAGAGTGTGCGTTTATATTTGTGTTATGTTGTAGTGAGAGAAAAAAAACAAGAGGAAAAAAAAGGGAGAGAGAAGGGGGGATTGGGGAGAGATGTGTGTGGCATGCGTGTGCGTCGGGGTGAGGGTGGGTTGATATGTGTGTGTGTGTGTGTGTGTTGGTGAGGGGTGGGTGGGTGGTTGGATAGCTCAGGCAGAGACAGACAGGGAGATCATTGTGAACTAGGCCAGTCTCAGAAGCAGACGATTTGCAATTTAGATAGCTGCTAACTGCTAGCGATGCTTATTGATATTTGGCATAATGTCACTGTAAGCCATTGTCAGTGTCACTGTGAACAAAAGGAAATTCCCCCATTACTGTTATTTATGTTACGTGTAGGAATTCTCTGGAAAGACTGCGAAGTACACGAGGGTTTCTCCAGAGACAAGAAGGCCGTCCTTTGAAATTCTCTGGGGATATGATAGCAATACTTCCAAGCATTATCTAGTCAATAAAAATTCCCTCTGTTCCCCCCACCCCACACACACCGCCACCCCCTTTCCTCCAACCTTTTCACCAGCGGGAACGTGTTCTGCGATGTCCACACCTAGAGAAGCGGTCTACGTTTCGTAAAGCTTTTGAACAAATATATTATTTCATCCCGCTTCCTCAATAATTATATAGAACTTCGGTGTCAGTTGTTCTTGTTTTGGATTGTTAAATTGTTACTAATTGCTAACTGGTTATTATAGTGTATGCATTGTAGTGCGGTGGTGTTGATTTTTAATTACACTGAGACACTGCGCCCTTACTCCTTCGGGTGAGAGTATAAACAGAGGTCTAGTCTGTGCACGCACGCATTCGGTGGCACGGGCTTTGCAGATCCTGACCTTTATGTTCAAGACGGATGAACAAATTCACCCAGCACACACTACGTCCCTTCTTCCCATCCCGAGTCTCCCGGGATTGTGCTGTGCTCGGTCGTCTGGGCGTCATAGGCGCCCAAAGCTTGCAAGTGGGCGCCTCGGGCGGCTTGAGTTAGAGCCTGTATCGGCCAGCGCCTTGAGGAGCGTTTGAGCAGCAAAAACGCTAAATTAGAGCGATTCAATTAAATAGTTTTGTTTGTCGTTCTCCAGAGTCACAACGTATACAACATAACATTGACGCAAAGGGCAGTAATTTTAACAACCACAAAAAAAAAGAAAAATTATGCAAATCGTTTAAAAAAAAAATCTCTAATCTTATGAACTTAGGAGACACGACAAGAAAAATGAACCACATATTTAAGGGGGAAAAAAAAAGAAAGACGACGTCATCATTGCGCATCCGAAATAACCATTGCGCCATGAAGGATTTAAAATAACAATGGCAACGTAAGACACAGTGATACCCTAAAATAGAAAGATGTGACAGATTCTCATGTGTACTCACATCACCTGGGATTATCAAAATATAATACACCTGATAAAACGCGTCATGGATATTTTAATGTATATTACTGGCAGAATCAACACCTTGTTTTAAGCTTTCAACATAAATGTTATTTCCTTCTTCAGATATGACTCATAGCTTTCTCATCTATTTGTTAGTATATTCAGTATAATTGTATGCGTAAATTCTAAGTTTGCTTTACAGGCACCGAATTGAAATTGTCCTGTCCTATCCTATCCTATCCTATCCTATACCGTAACCAGCGTACTCCATTTTTCTCTGTCCTCAGCAACCCTCATGGCTTCACTTAGAGTCAAGCCAGTCCATTCTCGAATGTTGTCCTCCCACCTCTTTTTTGGTCTCCCTCTTCATCTGCCTCCTTGCGCCGTGCCTTGCAGGAGGGCCTTTGCAAGGCCTGAGGCTGTGATGACGTGGCCATACCAGCGAGTTTCAGTTTCTTCACCACTGTGAGCATGTCATCGTATTGTCCAATGGCTTGTGTGATGGTCTGTTGGACTTCGTCATTGGTGATGTGCTGGATATAGGAAATGCTCAGAAGACTTCTGTAGCATCTCATCTCTATGCTTTGTATTCTTCGTTGTAGATCTGCTGTGAGGTTCCATGCATATAGGAAGATCGTGAGCGCAGCAGCCTGACCTTGAATGTAGACTGATGGTTCCGTTTTTCCAAATGGGTTTCAACCTTGTCAGGGCCGCAGTTGTTTGTGCGATCCTACAGAGATGACTACCTGTCAGGACCCATTGTCTGATACAATGGCTCATAAT
Organism: Oncomelania hupensis; assembly: GCA_036898135.1. Taxonomy (NCBI): domain Eukaryota; kingdom Metazoa; phylum Mollusca; class Gastropoda; order Littorinimorpha; family Pomatiopsidae; genus Oncomelania; species Oncomelania hupensis. The sequence continues at coordinate 64,739,322 of CM072514.1, read as the reverse complement.
TATTTGAAGCTATGCACTGTTGATGGGTTAGACTTGGACTTTGATGCCATTGGTGTTGTTCGTCATCATTTTGGTCTTCTCTGCATTTATTTACATTCCATGGGCTCTGGAGGTGGTGTCAAGCCTCTGTATCAGCTATTCAAGTTCTTGTTCCTCTCCAGCCAATCATCCATCAATGTCATCCGCAAAACGGAGGTTGGAGATTGTTCTACCCCCTATGCTGACTGTGACTTCGTGATCTGCAAGGGCAGATGACATGATGCGCTCTAGGAAGATGTTGAAGAGTGTTGGAGAGAGTAGCCATCCTTGACGCACACCGATTGCTATTCTGAACCAGTTTCCAAAGGCGCTGTTGTGGAGGACTGCACTGGCTTCAATAATTTTAGGGCCGATGTTGTACGCTCTCATGGTGGCCCACAGAGCTGCATGCCAGACTCGGTCAAACGCTTTGTTGAAGTCTACACACACAGATGATAAAGGTGTTTTTAGTGCTGTAGGTATTTCTCGCAGATTATTCTGAGGTTAGAAATCCGTTCAGTGGTACTTTGCCCTGTCCTGAATCCTGCTTCTTTTTCAGCTGTTATTTGTTTAGCTTGGGGTTTCAATCTGTTGAGTTTTATTTTCAGTATTAATATTTAAATTGTCAGTGTGAAAGGAAAGAAATTATTTTAAAAAAAATTACAAATTAATATTATTCACTGTTTGATAACTAACGGTACCCAGATGAACCTTTGCTGGATTCCATCACAATGGTCCTGATTTAGCTCGGAAGAGTCCGCTGGACCTAAAGCAATAATCATGTAATGTAATGTAATGTAATGGATTCCATCACATTGTGGATTTCTTTGTAATGTTTGGGCTGATCTTGCTAAAAAACGAGGTGCTTCAAATATTAACTCACGAGCAATAAAGATACCGTTATCTTCTAAAAACAATTGAAACTCTATAGAAAATAAATATGCGAAATCGATTAAATTCAATCTTATTTATGATAAACATTGTGGAATCACCAGATCAGTTGTAAGCATGGCACATAGAATAATACCAAGCTCAATTGAAACCAAATGTTGTAAAAATGAGAAATGCATAACAAAACTGTATCTCTGAAGCCTGTATTACTTGTATGCAGTCATATTCGTCCTTATTTCCCAACTGATTTACACATTTTGAGTTCTATTGATAACATAAGTTTTGATGTGAGCGCTAGTTTAGCAAAAGCTTTGATTGATTCTCCTGTAGCTCAGCTTATTTGATTAGATATTGATTTTGTTGATGTTTTCGTTGTTGTCTTTCTTTTATGCGTGCGTGCGTGCGTGCGTGTGTTTTTACGTGCGGATGTGCGGAAAATGTGAAACAACAACCTTAAACTCGTTAATTAATAAGAATTTAACAAAGTTGCGAAATTGTAAACAACACTTTTAGCAAAAATGTCAACCAATTTTAAATAAAATAAATGAATGAACAATGTTGCGAAAAGAGCAGTTGCATATTTTGAAAAAAAAACACAAGATGTCACGCCGTTTTAACAAAAAAACATTCCTACGTTCACACACATAGCCGGAAAATACGCATTTTTGAAAGTGGCAATGTTCTTGGCGGAGCTGTGACTTCACTTTATCCTAAACGAAGCAAAACGGAAATATGGAATGATAGGTCACGATCTAAAATATTTCCAAGGATAACATTTTCAAAATCGGCTCACCCAAGTTTTAGATTCAGCGCAAAAGGAGTTTTTAAAAAATGCTGAAGCACCCAAGATAGCATTAGCCGTTTTGTTAATTTAATTTTTTTTTAAAGATATTCAGCAAAACGTGTTTAGAAACTATTTTCAAAAATTCAATAATTCATTTTAAAGTCTTTTCACATATGTGATTTTAGACAATACAATCATTCTCACGCATGTACACGAACATATAATATAACAATTTAAAGTTGAACTATAATCATACAAAATATCTAACATTACTACGGAAGTTTGCCAACTGCAGACTTGTGAATTATTCGGGCAATATCTATCATTGCTGAGCTATGCAACAAAATGTCAACTGATTCTTGACTATTTACATCGATATTCTTTTCTTTATATAACAAAACCAAAATAGGACATTCATATAAAAGATGTTTAACAGATATTGGTCGTAAACAAGTACAAACTACATCTTTAGAAAACTTGGTGTCCTATGAATTTACTCTTAGTTTATTAATTATTCTACACAAATGTCTTGGACAAGAAAATTTTTCATTCTTTCCGTTGCTAGGTACATTAGAATATATTATATTCTTTTCTAATAAAGATATTAATTTAAATACTGAAGGCTTTATATTATTATATTATATGTTTAGCAACAAAATGTCTCCAATGACCTTTGCGATAGAGCAAATATGATGACACGGGAACAGGCCACAAACCTAGGTATGGTTTCAATAAAGTTAGGTCAACAACTACGATCGGCGGGTCTTCAGATATGACTTACTACGGACAAACAGATCAATCGATAGACAGACCGACCGACCGACATTTGGTTCATTTTAGTTACCGACTGTTTCAAGATTTTTCCAGATGGAATTTTTTTTTTTCAAATCACAGTTCGCCCACGCACTTGACAATGAAATATGCATTCCCTATCTGGCTGAAACCAAACTTGTTGTGTATGAACTAGTGACACAAATCTTGTCTTGCTGTCTCCCGTATCTGGCATCCTGGAGCGCACTTGACACTACCAGACACTCAGGAGAGAAATGCTTTTTTAAAACTTGTTTTTCAGACCTATCTGAAAATACTCTCAGATAGTCCGGAATTTGTCCGTCTGTCCGTCGCACGCAATATCTTAGGAACCACTGAGAAGACACTGACCAAACTTCCCAGAAACATAACCTGGATTTGCAGTGGCCAGCCGTTCGTGCCATCGTACATTAAATGCAGCAACTCAAAGGTCTTCTTTAGGGTTATATATATAACATTTTGAAACGACAAAATGTTATCCACTCAATTTGATTTCCCTAATGTTCGGTTTTTAATAACCTTCTTCAGGGTATTCCAATATCAGTGTGATAAATGTACAAAGCGTTTTTCCTAATAAAATGTCTATAAAACGACTGCACAGATTTGGATGATTTGGGATATGCTGATACTTCACGTCATAGCATTATGATTCAATGGCTGTCCGTTAATCGGTCTGTCTGTCGGTTGAAATTTCACTTGTTCTGTTAGGAAAAAGACAACATTTTTAGTCAACAAATTTTGCGGAAGAAGATTAAGATAAATCAAGACATGCATGGAACAAACAAAATAGTCAGAAACTGCAAACCAGTGGAGGGAGAGGGTATAGAACATATCGCTTGCAAGGTGTTTCTTCTTCTTTTTGTTTGAAATCTGGCACTCACCCGTCTCCCCTTGTGGGGGTGCCGAGTGTTTCAGTATAAATAGTATCCACACTTTCTGGAAATTTAGTGCTATAAAATCCCACTGCCGCTGTCTTTCTCCTTTGTTCTTTCTCATTAATACTCTGTTCTATCAACCTACTGTACTATCTTCTTCTTCGATCGCTAGACCAGTCACATACCTTTTTTCTTGAAAACTCTTCCGGGACAAACCTCCTCATTTGCGTGTGAGATCTGTTGGATCAGCTTGCAAATATTGGACGCTTTCTGCCAAATGGTCATTGGGGCTTCCTATGATGTTATTATTTGGCAATGTAGGTATTTTATATGTAGGTGTTTTGTTGATATTTTATAATGATGTTTGTATTCTATTTTGTTTTTGTAAACGGGGGTTCGATAAATTAGAGTACAGCCTCAACGTCCCCTGCGTGGGATGTCTTTATTGTAAAGTGACCGGCTGGTGGAGTGCCTTTAGTGTGTGACGACACGAGTTTCAGCACATATTAGAGATAGCTATATTTTGTGCAAAGTTGCACATCTCTACTATGCAGTGTATATAGATAGATCGGCAGTTTTCTTTATTGCGTATGAAAGATGTAAGTATCTCTGGATCCACGTGCATAACGCGCAAAAGGGCATATGCTGAATTGGGAAGGGGGTTACTGAGCTCGACTCGACCGTTTACCTGTGACCTGGTGTGTGTTTGGTAGGGCAGAGTCAATGTGGAGCTTTTTGCGAGAGGTCAGTCTTTAGACAGAAGTAACTTTGTGACTGTGTGTCAGACAAGAATTAGGTTCTTCTGTAAAGCTAGCGATACACGGTAAGACTAGATCTTATGATACCCGCGTATGCTGCTGCAGATCTGATGTCTTTGCTGATACACGGTATGTATGAGTCATAAGCCTGTCGGTAAAGGCCAGTTTGTAGGTCGCGGTTTTTCAGTGACTTTCACCTTGGAGTTCAATAAAATAGCTGTTTTGATTGGCTGTCTGACCTCCACTGTCGTATCGCGCCGTGAAAAAAATAGAACATGCTCTATCGATAAGACTTGACGACAATTCCTACCGATCCGGGAATTTCCGTAGTCATATGCGGGTATCATAAGATCTAGTCTTACCGTGTATCGCTAGCTTTAGGGTAGATTGTTCGTTGTGTTTCGAACCACCCAAGGTCTTATGCCCCTCGTCGGGGTAAGAATGTCTAAAAGTCTGTGGTAGGAGGATCGTAACCGCCATTTATTGGAAATAAATGTAGGGTTCTGTCCTAAGGTTGTGTAGTCCTCAATTGGGCACCTGCCAAGGCTCAATTTCTTCATCAGAATTGAGATGTCCTGATGCATAGCTAGCAATTAGCCAAATAACGAATTGACACTCAACTAACCAGTGTGTGTGCCGTACTGTTACTGTATTTTGTACCCTGTTGTGGGTGTATCACAAGCCGAGAACTTAAAAGGTAAGCAAAACCCTGTAATTCATTTCTTCAGTGGCGTGCACTTCGAGCCTGCGTACGTGAATGAATGATGGTGAATGAGGGGGAAAGGGGTGTATTTTGATAAATAGTAATTTATTGATTTTGTATGATTTTCATATGATTTTCTTGTCATTTACATAAACGGGAATGTCGTTGCTGTTGTTGCAAAAGTGGGTCAAAAGTGATGATGAAGATGCATGTTAGGGAGAGAGAGAGAGAGGGGTGATGTATGTGAAGGAAGAGAGATAATTGTACTGTGCTGGAGAGGGGTGAAGAAGGTGATGAAAATGAGGGGAGCGTGTTTATGTTATAGTCTGATAGAGATAATATGGATGAAGGGAGATAATCATAATGTATTATAGCAGTTGGGAGGGGCGATGAGGATGGAGATGAGGATGGAATGAATTGGGATTGTGTGACTGAAGTGTAATCATAATAATTATGTATATTTATATAAACGACTGTGCTTATGGAAGAGGTATGGATTATTAGTATCAAGAGTTGCATTATATTATTGAGATGTATGTGTAGCATCCTGTATTATTATTATTATTATTATTATTATTATTATTATTATTATTATTATTATTATTATTATTATTATTATTATTATGTATAACCAGGTCAAGATGGCGGACGGCGGACGGCGTAAACAGTTATGTAGTATTTTAGTTTTGTAGACGAACTGTTGAGACTCTATATTTGTCTACAGGATTGGGCTGATTTGATGATCTGATGATGATGATGATGATGATGATGATGATGATGATGATGATGATGATGATGATGATGATGATGATGATGATGATAATGCATGCATGTATGTATGTATGTATGACTACCATCGTCACTGTATCAACATGTTCTGGTAGTTCTCCACCGCCATTACTTCCACTTCTTCCTCTACTTCTACCTCTGGTATAGTTCTACGCTTTTACGTGCCGTGGCCGTACCACCGTGCCGTGTGTGCATCCGCTTTGGAACCTCTGCCTTTGCGGCCGTGAAGTGTGGACGTTGTCGGGTCTCTTCGCCACCACCGCCACGTCTTTCTTCGGGACTGTGGGCGCCGCCGTTGGAGTCTCCATTCGCCACAGGAACTACACGCACCACCCCACGCACACACAGATTTGCACGACACGCACCTAAAAACATACTTCATTTATTTAATGTAAATTACTTCATCATGTCGTGTGCATAACTGCTTTAGCTCATACTGAGCTCTGAATAACTGACAGTTTCTAAACAGAGCTTCTGAACTGTAAGCTAGCTTTGGTGATACGTTTGAATTTCTAAGATTTGCAGCTCTGGTTATTCAGTTGAGAATTGTATTGATTTTGAATTTGATCGTTTATTGCTATTTGCTGCACATTGTTGTGGGAAATCGGTTGATGTATAGTTCTAGCTTTTCAGTTAAACAAGGGAGGTAACTGTTAGTAAATACTGGGTTGGGGGTCTTGATAGGGTTGGAGGGTGGTTTAGCACCCCATTGTCCTGTGCATGAGTGTTTGATTGTTGAATAAAAGTGTGATTGTCTATCTGGCATTTTGTGTTAGGTTTTTTTGTTTGAGTTTTTATCCCTTTCACTCGCTATTTGAGCTGACGTCGCGGAACCCACTCGGGTGACGTGACAGTGTTACCGCTAGGATTGTTTAGGCAGATCTTTCATGCGGATCAGGGGTGGGTCCTCTTTCAGTGAAGATGTGGTCTTGATTTTGTGGTCCTGATTGGGCTCTTTGCAGTCCGCTGGACCCTGTAAGCAATGAATAACTAACAAACTAACTAACTTACCCGTCTACAACATAATGAGCGTACAAATCTTTATAACAATAAAACGGAATGCATGCATCCATGCACAAGCTAGACTTCCGTTTATACTCTCATCAGGATCAAGGTATCGGTACTCTAGGTGAAGTCACCCATCCTAGTACTAATAGCGGTCGGTATTGCTTTTAGTCTTCATCTCCAACACTCGGCACCAACAGACCCTTATTATAAGGGTGCCACCAAGAAATGTTCCAAAATCTTAAGGCAGGGGTCCGGAGCCGCCCAGGCCCCGATGGGGTCCCGGCGCAACGCCCTGGTAGGGGGTTAGGGGGGCAAAGCCCCCCGATAGAAAATTTTTACAATATTCAAAGGCAATGTAGAGGCCTCTCGTGAAAGCTGAAGAATGATTTACCACTAATTTGATACATACAAGACACTCACATAGAACAAGAAAAAAACTACATAAAAAGACCAGGGCCTAACATTGGCAAAGGTGACAAAGTCCCCAGACTTAGTCAATGCAAATGGGAAACACATATGAACAATCAGAAGCATAGTTAAGATTGTTTAAACATTTTGTGAATGTGTATAAGAGGTGAGAGAAAGAAAAGCAAACACACACAAATATACACAAGAACAAAAAGCATTGTTTGTTTTTTCCAAACTAATTTCACTATTGACCAACTGTATGCATTGGCAGAAATACAATGTTACATTGTATTTCTGCCAATGCATACAGTTGGTCAATAGAACGCAAAACCGGGCTGATCCAATTTTCTCAGCCACAACCAGCATTCATCGCCATGAGGATCAAACTTATCTGACATCCATTCCCACCTCCACTTATTCTTCATTCCCTTATCTACCTCTAACGCTTTTTTCTTTCCAGTATCGGTATTTTCCTCTAAAAACGGCATGAGTGGAACACAAAGTCACAATATCCACGCTTCAGTCTCAGACCGGCCGGAAGTCATCAACCGGATACGCGGGTTATGCCCCTTTCAGCTGTGCATCTTTACACAAATCTGATACAAATCTTGTTTAGTTTACTTCTATATAATTTTTTTAACGATTTTTTTCTCGAAAAATCGGATTTTCGATTGTAGGCTTCAGCGAAAATCTGATTTTCCGACCATAGTCGGAAAGGTGGCACCCATGCCTTATACTCAGTCATTTCACCACGATCGCCGCTGCCCCAGCTGTTTCCTATGGACTTCGCCTGCCTAGTGGGATAAGGGGCGGTTCTCAAAGTAGTCTGTCAATAGCTTTCTTTGATTGGGCGTGCATGCTTTTCAGTGCATGATCGAATGCTTCCTTCCTTCTCTTTCTGAATCGATTGCTAAAGCCTCATCGCGACGTATCCGCATTCTCCTTTCCTTCCACAGCAACAAACCTTCGTCCTTGTCTCCCAAAATAGGCAGACCGACATAATTTTACACATGAAAAGAAGCACAACTTTCGACCAATTTCCATTCTGCCTGTACCATCTAAACCCCTGGAAAGACATATTCACATTAACCTTATGAAATATTTAGAAAATAACGCTCTTTTTCACCCTTTTCAGTCTGGCTTTAGACCTAAACACTCTTGTCAAACAGCACTCGCCCATATTTGTGATGTTTGGCTTGATGCTATAAACAAGCAAGACATTGTAGGAACAGTTTTTCTTGACCTTAAAAAGGCATTTGACCCAGTTAACCATAACATCTTAATAAATAAGTTAAAATTCTATTTCCAAAATTCTGCATCTGTATTATTTGTTAAATCATATTTATCAAACAGGCACCAATCAGTATACACTAATGGTTCCTTTTCGTCTTCTGGTGATGTAACTTGTGGAGTTCCTCAAGGATCGGTCCTTGGTCCTATTTTATTCTGTATATTTATCAATGACATGCCCCTTTTTCTCACACAAAATGTTAATCTTGAACTATTTGCTGATGATTCATCCCTCCATACTCATAATACAAATTTACAGGAGGTGGAGCAAAGTCTTCAAAAAACAAAACACTCTTTTCTTCCTTCAACCACAGTATTGTTGAATGATCTCCCCGAGGAAATTCAACTGGTCCTGATTTGGCTCGGAAGAGTCCGCTGGACCTAAAGCAATAACCTTGTATTGTATTGTATTGAGGAAATTCAAGAAAGCGCATCCATTAGCGTATTAAAAAGACACCTTTCCAAAGATGATCCACTTGTTCCATTGTACTATTACCATGGGACACGACAGCAGCAGGTTTTACATGCCCGACTCCGACTTGGCGTAAGCAACCTTAATTATGATATGTTCCGCCGTCACTTGTTAGAAGACCCAGTCTGTCAGTGTGGGCATCCTGCAGAAACATCTGAACATTTCATCCTTTTTTGCCCTATATTCGGCATTGTACGCACGCAGACAATTAACCAATTAGACCCTACTTTTCGAAACATCAACACCTTATTGTTTGGCAGCGACCGTCTCTCCCCACAAGACAACGCCAAAATCTTTTCAAAAGTTCACACATTCCTCACATCTAGTGACCGCTTCGTTTAGAAAATAGCCCAATGATACAAAAATCACCTCTGATTCGTAACCTTGATACCAGCTAAACCAATCCCCATTTGTTTCCCTCTCTCTAGTAGTATCTTTTTCTCGTTAGTTAGTTCATTCATTTATTTCTTTATTACTTTTATTTTTCTAGTTCGACGTTATTGCATTTCTTGTCTGTTATACTATAGTTATATGTTGTTTTTTTTTTCATTGTTGAAAAGATTAATTTATGTGCTTCTGTTTTTTTTTTTTTTTTTTCAATTGCTTTGTATAAATGTGTTCCTGTTCGCCAGACATTTCATTGTTGTCAATTGTCAAAGGGTAGCACTTATTTAAGCTTTGCTTTTGTGTGCCCTTTATGTTTTCCATGCTTTGTTTACTTGTTTCGTGAATAATAAAATTATGTTTAAACCAAAGTCTTCAAATAAGCATAAATGAAATTAATAACTAGTGTTGCATCAATAGAATGAAATCAAATCCTAATAAAAGCAAAAGTATGCTTCTCACTACACGACAAAAACGCCAAAATGGATCTTTTCCCCTTAATCTAAGCTTGCCAGGGTACAAAACCACTAGTGTTCTATACGTGGCAAATCATCGCAAATCACGCTGCAAACTGATTTGACAGATTACTCGGTGATAGTCTCGCGGAATCAGTGACTCAAGGCATTATTTTTCCCTATGATTGCAATCAAAACTTTTGTCGTCAGACCACGCGCTCATACCAGACGCTCACTCTGGAAATCGCCCGGATACGACGATTAGATGAACTTTTTCTTTACAAAATAAAGAGAAAAAAAGGAGATCTCCCTTCCAAAAAACCCTTCAAAGCAATCAATAATAATAATAATAATAATAATAATAATAATAATAATAATAATAATAATAATAATAATAATAACAACAACAACACATGAATATATAAGCAAATAGTTATCTCATAGCGCGAATAAGGCTTTTCTTCTTCTCCTTTTAAAAACTTTTTTTATTTTTATTTTTATTTTTATTTTTTTTGTCGTTTGTCAGTTTGATGTGCATATCAGAACCTACCATTTTCATTCATTTGCATCTTTGGGGATCGGTACTGTTGCAAAGTAGCCGATGTCCGTTTGTAACTTCTAGGTCAGTTAACGTATTTAATTATGTTCGACCATGGAGAAAGGTGTGAACCATTATAATCTTCATCAGCAACAACCACTGCTACAACAGCAAAATCACCATCGTCACCATCATTATCATCATCATCATCATCATCATCATCATCGTCGTCGTCGTCGTCGTCGTCGTCCACTTCGACGTCGTCGACATAGTCATTATCATCATACAGGATGCTAACACGCGCTTTTTCTTCCATCGAAATCAACGCGCGAGATCTGAAGGGATCACTCTTACAGAAGGCGGAAGAGAAATCCAGTTTTAAACGAACTACACAAACACAGAACGTTTCTTAATGACACAATCAGCCAATCAAAATAAAACTCGTCACCGGAGTTACGCACTGTTTTACGTCATAGAACTTTCTATAATCACCTCGAACCATCGATACATTAACCACAACATTTTGACCGACTCCGGTAACGGCATAGATCAAAGATACGTCAAAACTATCATCGCACGCCTCGCGCCTGAACACAATAACCACTTGAAATCAAAGTGCGCGTCTCATTCGGAGCATCAATCATCATCATCATCATCATCATCATCACCATCATCATCGATGCATCATCACCATCATCATCATCATCGTCATCATCATCATCACCACCACCTATACCCCACCACCACCAACTAATCTTGTTACTGGACCTTGCGTTTACTTTTCTTTTGATGCCAATCAAAGATGGGAGAGATCATTGCCCTTTCTTTGAAGGTCAAGCATTGAAGGTCGGCACACATTTTGTCTTAATTTGAAAGAACGAAAACAAGGCGAGAGGGAGAGAAAAGGAGAGAGAAAGAGAGACAGACAGACAGACAGACAGACAGAGAAAGAGGAGTGGTCACAATCCAACTGTGGACACCAACAGGCACGTCACATTAGTTGGGTTTTTTTTGTGTGTTTTTTTTTTAAACTTAGACATCCCTTAAGTTCTTTAAGTTCTTTCCTAGCGGTCTCCGGTTATGACAATGACTGATTGGGCGTCAAATGGAGAGACGTTTGATGGTTAAAAAAAGTTTGGACACAGAAAATTGGACCGATGCACCCTTAAATTCTTTTTTCCTTCCGGGGTCCCCATATTTTTTTTACTAGTCATTCCAAAAACTTTCAAAATCACAGATCTCCAAACATTGCAGGCTGGGTGTAAAGATGGGCTTGGTACGAAATGTGGGTGAATTATCAATAGAGTGGGAGAGTAGGGGAGTTGGTGGGTGAAGAGGAAAGTGGGTGAAGACAGGGGTGGGGAGGAGGAGCGTGGAGGAGAAAGGGGCTGAGGGAGTGAAGTCAGGGAATGGGTTGGGTCGACTTGGTAAGCCAGGTACATTAAAGAAACATTTTGTAGAATGTCGATAACCTTTCCAAGACATTATTGCCAACAATCCTCGATGATGATAAGAGAGAAGGGAAGGAAGAGAAGCAGGAGGAAGAGGGAGGATGGTAATGATTGTATTGTGGTGTTGATGACGATGTTGTGGCTACCGTTGGTAAAGCCGCTGCTGCTCATGAAGATGATGATAGTGGTGATGATGAAAGTGTTGATGTTGATGATGATGAATGATGGATGATGATGTTGATGATGATGATGATGATGATGATGATGATGATGATGATGATGATGATGATGATGATGATGAAGAAGAAGAAGAAGAAGAAGAAGAAGATGATGATGATGATGATGATGATGATGATGATGATGATGATGATGATGATGATGATGATGATGATGATGATGATGATGATGATAATAGTACTGCTGCTGCTGAAATGTATTACGACGATTACGATGATATTAACTATCATAGAGTTCCTTATAGTAATCTTCGGCCATAACCAGTCTTTATTCAAATGAAAACAGAATCGCGCATCTGCTCCCAAATGTACACCTAACAAGCTTCATACTTGTTTAGAAGTTTTTATTACAGTTCACGACGACGACATCGATAAATAATAACTGCCACAGCGCTCCTTCGGACTAACCTTCGGACATAGCTATTTCTTCATACAATAGATTCAAGTATCATTCTTGTTCTTCTTGCTCTTTTTCTTCTTCTTCTTCTCCTTCTTCTTCTGCTTCTGATAGCGCTTTACCTACTCAAGGCGCTCTAACTCAGGTCGCCATTTAGTGTCAACTTGCAGCCTTCGGGCGCATCGCCTAACGCCAACCCACCTCCCCTCCCCCGCCCCCAAAACTGAGCGCAGTTCTAGGTGATCGGGTATGAAGGAAGCCAGAGAAAGGGACCCATAGTTCTTGCTCGGTGCATTTATATTATGTAAGTGCATGACACTTGTCCGTTTAGAACATGATCTTTTAGAGCAGGAGGCATTGCGCTGGTTTGGGCATCAGGGTCATGCCATTACTTTCATTATTTCCTCTATACCAGACCCGTCAACCTTGACATTTCGAACCAACGCCTGCAACGCTATCGTCAACCATTCAATGTGTCATTGATTTAACCGTCGCTTTTACCGCTGAGCCAACGACTCCTTCACCCAACACCCCAACACGACCGTTTGCCCTCCCCCAAACCAAAATCCGCTTTGCAATATTTATGTAGGCTTACGTACAGTATATACAATATCAATCGCACTTGCTAAAACTGTGGATTGCATATCGATTACATTAAATTACATTATTATTGCTTTAGGTCCAGCGGACTCTTCCGAGCCAAATCAGGACCGGACAACCCCCGATCCGCATAAAAGATCTGCCGAAACAGCCCTAGTGGTAAAACCGAAAGCTCTCCACCAGCCAGTCACTTTACAATAAAGACATCCCACGCAGGGGACTGCTGAGGCTTCACCCCAACTTATCGAACCCCCGTTTACAAAAACAAAATAGAATACAAACATCATTATAAATTATGAACAAAACACATACATATAAAATGCCTACATTGCTAAATAATAACATCATAGGAAGCCCTAGTGACCACCCGGCACAAAGCGTCCAATATTCCCAAGCTGATCCAACAGACCTCATACACAAATAAGGAGTTTGCATAATTATGGCAAGAGCCGAAACTTACAAAATGAGTTGTAGGCTACTGTGAGTTGCAAAATTAGCAGTAGTGTTCTTCACACACCTCGTTCAGTACAGGTTAATAATCAACATGATGTGTACTTTTCTTCATTTTCTCACATTGCGTTAATGTTATATAATAGTGGAACCTATACATGCATTTTGCTCTGACATAGCGCCATTGCCAACTCAAAGAACAGCTAAAGTCGCTTGGCTAACGTAAAATGGCATGCACTGCCGTTTTCTAAAAATACAAAAAGACAGACAAAATAAAAAGATCACAAACACAGAAGCCAGTAAGCAAGATAAAGAAAGAACGAAAGAAGGAAAAATGAATGAATGAATAAATGAATGAATAAACAAAGAAAGAAGGAAAGAAAGAAAGAAAGAAAAAGAAAGAAAGAAAGAAAGAAAGAGAAGGAAAGAAAGAAAAAGAAGAAAGAAGGAAAGAAAGAAAGAAAATACAAGAAAAAAAAGAAAGAAAGAAATAACGAAAGAAAGAAAGACAAACACATAGAAAGACAAACGGCTAACAGACAGCATAAACATAATAAAAGACAGCAAGAAACCCCTGCACCACACGAGGAAGAAAGAAAGGCGAAAGGAAAAAAATGCACTGAACCATTCCAAGAAAGAAAGAAAGAAAAGACAGAGAGACTTTAAATTCAACTCATGCCCTCAACCAGTATAACCACAATACGCCGAAAAGAGCAAAGGGAATTTTAAAAAACCTCATAGATTAGGAATGCATAAACATGTTCACACACACACACACCTACACACACCCACACACACACACACACACACACACACACACACATACACACACACACAAGCTGAACAAATCATAGCTGAAGAACAAGCAGGATTCCAGGCAGAACGAAATATCACTGAACAGATTTTCAACCTTAGAATAATCTGCGAGAAATACCTACAGCATCACAAACATCTTTATTATGTGTTTGTAGACTTCAAGAAAGCGTTTGACCAAGTCTGGCATGCAGCTCTGGTGGCAACCATGAGAGCGTACAACATCAGCCCTAACATTATTGAAGTCATCAAAAGCCTGTATGAAAAGGCTACCAGTGCAGTACTCCACAACAGCACCATCGGAAACTAGTTCAGAACAACAATCGTCAAGCGTCGAGGATGCCTACTCTCTCCAACACTCTTCAACATCGTCCTAGAGCGCATCATGTCAGATGCCCTTGCATATCACGAAGGCGCAGTCAGCATAGGGCGTAGAGCAATCTCCAGCATACGTTTTGCGGATGACATTGATGGATTGGCTGGAGAGGAACAAGAACTTGAACAACTGGTACAGAGGTTTGACACCACCTCCAGATCCTATAAAATGGAAGTGAGTGCAGAGAAGACCAAATTGATGACCAACAACACTAATGGCATCAACACGAACATCAAAGTCCAAGTCCAATCCCTCAACACAGTGCACAGCTTCAAATATTTAGGAGCCATTGTATCAATTAATGCGTCCCGATAGGAAGTCATCTCCAGGATCGCACAAAAACTGCTGCCCTGACAAGGTTGAAGCCCATTTGGAAAGACATGACCATCAGTCTACATTCCAAGGTAAGGATGCTGCGCTCCCTTATCATCTTCATCGTCCTGTACGCTTGCGAAACATGGACCCTCACAGCAGATCTACAATGAAGAATACAAAGCATGGAGATGAGGTACTACTGAAGACTTCTGGGCATTTCCAACACTCAGCACAGCACCAACGACGAAGACCGACGGACCATCACACAAGCCATTGGACAACATGATGACATGCTCACAGTGGTGAAGAAACGGAGACTTCGATGGTATGGCCATGTCACCAGAGCATCAGGCCTTGCAAAGACTATCCTCCAAGGCACTGTGCACGGAGGCAGGAGAAGAAGAAGAGAGAGAGAGAGAGAGAGAGTGGGGTGTGGGGGGGGGACAACATTCGAGAATGGACTGGCTTGATACTGAACGAAGTCATGAGGGTTGCTGAGGACAGAGAAAGATGGAGTACACTGGTTAATGGATCATCTGTGTTGCCCCAACGACTTTCGAGTTACGGGATAGGATAAGAAGATAAGAAGAAACGTGTTCATGCATTTTTCTCGGTAGATAGATGAGGTCCAAATATGGCATACATAAACATCCATTGAACTAGATTTTATTATCAACCGAGAAGATGTATTTTTGTGTGAATGGGCAACCAAGCAAGCGTGCGAAGTAGGAAGAAGAGGAAGAGAAGAAGAAGAAGAAGAAGAAGAAGAAGAAGAAGAAGAAGAAGAAGAAGAAGAAGAAGAAGAAGAAGAAGAAGAAGAAGAAGAAGAAATTACATGTACATAATGTTATTTTGACTCTAGAAAGTAATATTTTGAAACGAATTGCTATAATGTCATTACAAGGATTTAACATAAGAATAAGAAGATGGCAATCGCGCCCACACACACACACACACACGCACCCACCGACACACACACATACACACACACACGAAACAAACCGAAAAAAAATAAAAATGTTTAGGTAAGAATACAACAACAAAAAATCAACCAAAAATAATAAATGAATAAACAAAATAAGGAATAATTGAGAATTGATGAAAACAGGGGGGGACCTCGAAGTAGGATGACAAGATGCCAAAGAATGCAATTCATACAGAATAAGAACACCACATAGAACATATAAAAGAACAAGCAGCCAGGAGACGTAAAACAGAAATACATAACGCAGATAAGGTGAATTGACTGGGATCGTATATTCCAAGAAAAGCTCTGCTAATGCTTGAAGAGAGAGAGAGAGAGAGAGAGAGAGAGAGAGAGAGAGAGAGAGAGAGAGAGAGAGAGAGAGAGAGAAGTATTGCTCTGTGGTTCAGTGTTGATGTAGGTCCCTACATTTTCTTCACTCTGATGGTTATTCCCGTTTGTGGTATCACCAATGGTAGGTGTAGACGTTTATGAATTTCAATGTTCAATCATACTGACAGTATCATCACTATATAATAGCACAAAACATACGTACGGCAGCTAGGTCACGCTCAGTAGCTAGAGCGCCTCGTTCATGGTTCAGAGATCACGGGTTCGAATCTTAGGTAGCAAAAGTGGTCCAGCAGGATTGTTTGCATACGACCTCGACTGTGCGTGAGATTTTTTATTACAGTAGTCGACTTTCTATAATGATGTTGCTTAAAACTCTTCAGCTTCATTTTGGTATCTCTGGGTCGGTACTAAATTGGTTTCAGTCTTATCTCTTTGAAAGGAAGCAGGCTGTTGTTGTCGAAGGCAGCGTGTCTAATAAGACAGAAATGATCTTGGGTGAGCCACAGGGTTCTGTTTTTGGACCTGTGCTTTTTGTGATGTACACCAGACCATTGCTGTTACTTCTTGATAATCATGCCATTGATAACCAGTCGTTCGCTGACGATATACAGCTGTACAATTCTTCCCGTCCTTCCGAGATTCATTCTTGCGTCCAGAGCGTGCAGCAGTGCATTTCTGATGTAAGGTCTTGGATGGCTCACAACAAACTTAAATTGAATGATGACAAAACAGAAACGCGAGAGAGAGAGAGAGAGAGAGAGAGAGAGAGACAGAGAGAGAGAGACAGAGACAGAGAGAGAGAGACAGAGAGAGAGAGAGAGAGACACAGAGAGAGACAGAGAGAGACAGAGAGAGAGAGAGATTGCATGACTTAACACAGGGCTGCATTTTCATTGACAGATGATAAGATGCTGTTGAGACTTGCTGATGGAATTTCATCATTTTAACAAAGCCCTGTCGAAGCTGCCATGTCTGCCTCCGCTTTTCTGGTGTTAAAGCCTACACGCTGATGGCATTTCATAATTTTATCAAATCCCCGTCGAAGCTGTCATTTCTGATTCCGCTTTTGTGTGTGTGTTATACATGCTAATGGAATTTCATCCTTTTATCATAGTCTATCTCAGTTCCCAAGTCTGTTCTGGCTTCCTGTGTACTACTCCACCCTATCCAGCCCATCCCACCCCACAATCCACATCCATGTGCTTTTCCATTCGATCAAGTTTTCAAAGTTCCCTGTCCAAAAGTAAAAGCTGAGCAAGTGCTCTTATCTTTTCTTGAATCTCTTGAATTATAAATGTGGTTTTGTTTATCTCATCAATGCGGTTGTAATCATCAATATCATCATCACATCATCATCATCATCATCATCATCATCATCATCATCATCATCATCATCATCATCATCATCATCATCATCCTCATCATCATCATCATCATCATCATCATCGTCATCATCATCATCATCAACTTCCTCAATCAATCAATAAATCATCATCACTATTATCATCTTCATCATCGTCGTCAGTTTAATCGAATACGATTACTAACTAAAAAGGCAACAAAACAACAGCAAATTGAACAATAACATTAACATCGTCGTCGACGTCATCAGCATCACCATCATCGTCATCATCATCATTGAATGTGAATACTAATATATTTATTGTTCTTCGCATGATTACACAAAGCATGATCATCCTCTTCCTCTTCTTTTTCAACTACGTTACCCACAGCATAATCATCCTATCAAACCACCACCACCTCCACCACCACCACCACCACCACCATTGTTTCGTTTAACTGAACAAACTTGTGTATGCCCTTTCTTGTTGTGCAGTAGTAAATTATACTTTGTTGCAGCTCTGAAGAATTTCCATTCAAGTTCACGCCACCATGCAATGCTAATTCCAAAGCGTTCTTTTTCAGTTTTGTCATTTACTGTCATTATACCCGTCAACTGGAAAGAGTGGTGTGTTGTTGTTTTTTTCCTTTCTGTCATGCAAAGATCACGAAATGTTATCATTTTTGTTTCCTAAAACCATTTATTCAAGCTGTCAACGTAAAACCGGGTGATGGGGTTCGAAAGGTTTATGCGACTAACGTAAATGCGCATCGCGCTTTTGGGCCCGAAATATACTTAACCTTCATTTGAGTAGAAGATAGGGCAGAGGAGAAGGAGGGAGGAGAGTGAGTCATGGTTATCGGGGGAGAATGAGAAAAATGGGTGAAGGAGAGGAATCGTAGCACAGTGGGTAGTACGCCCGCCTAACATGGAAGTATTCCGGGGTCGATTCTCAGTGGAAGCTGTCGAGTTTTGTTTTAAATCCACAAAAAAATCTCGAATACGAGTTTCTGTTTCTCTTTACCAAACGGGTCTTCCACTCAAAAATCCGTAAACCTCATTTTACCTTCGCAGCATAAAAAGGAACCCGGTCATCCTGTTCGACGTAAATAAACT
Source organism: Oncomelania hupensis (assembly GCA_036898135.1). Lineage (NCBI taxonomy): Eukaryota > Metazoa > Mollusca > Gastropoda > Littorinimorpha > Pomatiopsidae > Oncomelania > Oncomelania hupensis. The sequence goes on along the minus strand of CM072514.1, from coordinate 64,720,725 downwards.
TGTAGGCCTATTAACCCCTCTCCCCACTCCCGCCCCCCCCCCCCCCCCCCCAAAAAAAAAAAAATAAAATAAAAAGAGTTTAAAAAAATAATAAACTAAACTAAATACATCAATACGTAAATTAAAATAAAAAACTAAATTAAAAAATAATGAAATAAATACAAAGAAAGAAAGAAAGAAAGAAAGAAAGAAAGAAAGAGAGAAAGATATTAATAAATACATAAATAAATAAGGGTTCTCGTAACCTTTCAGTGGTTTAAAAGAGAAAGACCGTTTGGGACTTTCCTTTTCTCTGTACCTGCTTAATGAGGGCGATGCCCATCCCTTCTCCTTCGCTGCCTTACTACCTTCATCGGTTCTAAACTTAGTCCGAGTACCCACCCATTCGCATGAGCTGGATGGATCAGTACGTGTGGTGCGTTGATTTCCTTCTGTAATGCTGGCCTTCCAAATAGGACCACCGTGATCGACGTACTAACAGCGAAACAATTCTATAGCGTGTGCCCCATCTAACTGCCCTTTTCCCACTCCACCTCCTATCCTCACCCCAATAACTACGCTACTACGCCACCCACAAACATTAACAAGCACGTTAACCTGTAACGACAGTGGCCATTGTGCATAAACTATGCATAGGTCGACGGCCAATCTACTTTGGTTGGTCCAAACCGACCGTTACTCTACCTATTCACAACTTTCCGGCACCTCTCATAAAAACTCGTGGGTATCGCCATTATAAATCAAAACGAGGTTATAGTGAAAGCAAGTTCCGGTCTGGCTTGTTTTGCTTTTGTCAAAGCTTGATGCATGACTTTTAAATATAGCAAATTGCCGAAAACGACGATTGTTAGAGCCAAAAAACGAGTGGGATAAGTATAAAAACGGTGGAGGAAGTGAAAAGATGCAAAAACAATCGTAGAGGCCTGTATTTGTGACGACTTCAGAGGTGCGTTGATCACTACCCATAGGTTCATGGAGAGTGCGTGTGTCAGGAGCCCTACAAACTGCACACCCCTTCAAATAGTGACCAGATAGTGGCTGTAAAAACTACATTTAAAACGTCCACCGAAGACAATTTTTGTCTGTTCCTTTTATTTTACTGACCGAGAGCCCACCATTCAAAATCCATCTCCCCAGCTGTTTCTTGGTTACGACAGCAAAGTGAAGATCGGCAGAAAGCCACCACGAAAACGCCAGTCGTCAGATGGAAGAGCTAGCGATACAACGATTAAAGAACGATCATCGACAGAAAGTGAAACAGGACCTGAAGACTCTTGTAGTTTTCCATAGCTTCGCCGTCGCAACCTTCACAAAACACGAAGTAGTTGACTATGTGAGGGTACGATACCGGTGGCCAGTGACACATGTGGTCTTCCCACTGTAAACTTGACTGTCACAACTGGGACTTCAAATCCATCAGGCATTTTCTGCAACACTTTCTCTTTTATGCTCCCACCAACGCTTTCTCATGTGATTCGACATATTCTTGAATATTTGGAAATAACTCACTCAAAACACTCGAATAAACAATACGCGGAGGAAGAAACGGGAAGTATGTTTCACGGTAACGGAAAGAGTTACCCCTCTTACATGGGGGGATTCCCGTTGGTGCATAGGATAGCAGAAAAGTGTGAATAGTGTAAATCTTACATTTGCAATGCGTAAAAACTACTATAGGCTACCTTACATTAAAATTATAAGGACGTTGCTGAAGCTGGCTCTAAGAAAAGAGTGATTCCTAAGGGACGGCCCTGTTCCATGCGTGCGTAAGGTTATCAACAATCAAGCTAACTTAACTTTGTTAAAGTGAAACTGGTGACATCTGTTTTCTCAAACTTTTAAAGAAGACGATATGATCTTAGACAAAAGTATTAATCCACATGATGAAGGATGAACATATATCCGATAAGCATGTTTCAACAACAAGTACTAGTGTGAGCGCCATGATCGACGGTCTGGTATGGTCCACTTTCGTCCCAACGAAAGAAAGCCAAACTGGGCATGCTGAGGAAAATCAGAAATAGAGAAGTCCAGATACAACACAGCAAGCTACAGCCCGCGTCTGCCCTGCAGCCGCAGAGGTCAGTACCAGCAGCAGTTCCGACTGACCCAGTGCAGAATAGACTACAAGAAGTTCTCCTTCTTCTTCCGCTCCATCAGGGACTAGAACGCCCTCTCCGCCGAAGAAGCAAACCTGTACAAATCTACGGATTTTCCGTATTTTCTCCGATTTTCATGAGCAGAATACGGAGCTACGGATTACTTATTAAAATTCCGAAATTCCGATTTTTTTAACTTAATTTGTATATTTTGATACTCTGCTAATAAAGGTTTTGTTAAACAAAAAAAAACAAAAAGGTAACAGTGTTGATGTTTTAGCTTTGCTTGAATAGATGGTAATTCCCATTCTACTGCCTCGTAGTGTTTCAGTTTGTGTGCTTTGTGAACAGAATTGTCTTGAACTGTCGTTACAGCTTGCTACTGAAATTTTTTTTAAAACTACTGAACTTTGGTTTGTTTGCTACTGATGAGCATTTTGAGTGTGCACAGGTCTGAAGAAGCCAGCGACTTGTCCCTGCTGTCATTAGGCTGTGCTAGGCCTTACTTAGCTTGCTGTGGCTGGAATGCATACTCTGAAGTCCAGCAACTCCATCACATAATTGTGCCTACAGCAAGTAGCATCAGATTATTCTAGGTTTTGGTTTTTTGTATGTGTATGTGTGTGTGTGTTTGTGTGTGTACCTCTCCCCTCTCTTTTTTATGCACCCCCACACACCACGGAAAACACGGCAACCACCTAGCAACAACCTATAGTAGCAAATGATTCAACGTTTTGATTGAGGCTGTTCAACCCAAGGGCTGACATTTTTTGTCGGAAACCGCTTGGAAATGCATGATATGACACTCTCTTCCCGTCATAGAGAAGACCCCAATCATCGGTTGCAGAATAAACATCTCGAGGGCCCTACACAACGTATGGGTCGTGGAAGACCCGCATCATCGGTTGCAGAATATTCATGTTTAGGTCTCTCTAAAACGCATGGGTCGTGGAGGATCCGCATCGTCGGTTATGCAAAGTAAAATGCGGCGTCGGGCGCAGGTTAAAGGTGAGTGCTTTTCCATTGTGGGGAGTCCAACTGGTGTTTGAGTCTGACAAGTCAGATACTTTATTGTTAAATAATTCTGGGTGGCGCAGTTGAGTCATACAAAACGAGATCTGGTGCCCGAGCCCTACAGAATGCAGTCCCCAAGTTATGGAATACGCTACCTGAGACTATCAAAAAGACAGACTGTGTCGAGTCATTCAGGAGAGGATTGAAGAATCACTTGTTTACATTGTAGTAACTTTGTGAACCAAGCATCTCTTTCACTTCTGCTGTCCACCTCCACCCCACCCCCACCTCCCACCCTACCCCCACACCGCTTTTTATCTTTCCTGCCGTTTTTTTTTTAAAATATATTTTTCTTACCGCGCACCGAGCATTTGACAATGGATGGAGACACGCGCGTTATAAATGGACATCATCATAGTTTGGGTACGCTAGAAAACGTTTCAAGGTAAGCAACGTCGGGAGGGGTTAGTGCTTGGATGGGTGGGTGGGTGACTATGCTTGGAATGCCGCCACTAAATGGCAGCACACGATTGAAACAAGTCCACGACGCACTCCAGTTCACCCCGCAGTGAATGGGTACCTGGCTTTGTTTAGAACCGGTGAAGATAAAGCAGCGAGGGAGAGGAGCTAGACACCGCCCTCAATCATTAAGCTGGCCTAGAGAAAAGGAAGATCCCAAAAGGGTTCACTCCCAACGACCGCATGGTTACAAGGACACCTTTACAACCACCTTGAATACCGAGTTTGGTTGAGATCATGCGCAGAGAAAGGTGATTCTGCGTGTGGATCGGACTATCCCATCGTATCCTATTCTATCCCATAACTCGGAGGTCGTAGGGGCACCACGGATGATCGTTTAACCAGCGTACTCTATCTTTTGCTCAGTGTCAAACCAGTCCATTCTCGAATGTTGTCCTCCCACCTCTTTTTCGGTCTCCCTCTTTTTCTACCTCTTTGCACTGTGCTTTGCAGGATGGTCTTTGCAAGACCTGATGATCTAGTGACGTGGCCATACCATCGGAGTTTCCGTGTTTTCTAATCGGACAAGTCAGGTATTTTACTACGATGCTGAGTCTGTGCGATAATCAGTTTTCCAATGCGGTACCATACAGTTGTTTTTGCCTTTCTTAGCTGCGTGTTGGTCGGGCAAGTCAGTTCTTTTACTGCCGAGTTTGGATTAGAACTAGTTTTCCAGTGCGGACTCGTGTACATAAATGTCTGACAAGTCAGTTATTTGCTTGGCTGAAAATCGGACAGTTTTTTTTAGTTAAAGCGAGTCTGGTGTTAAGACCAAAATTGCGAGATAAAAATGTTTGATTTATATATATGTGCATATTTCTTTATTTTTGAAAGTCATTTTTAGGGTCCGGAGCTGAAATCACTGGGGAAAGAAAATCCATTATATTGTATGAACTGGCAACACTAGGTGATAGCATCTAGCAGACGCAAAAACAAAATATTTAAAAGATAGTTATCGTTATTTAAAATAAATTTAATCCTAAAATAAATAGATTAATTAATTTTAAAAAACCAGCCTTGCCTTATGAACAACATAAATATAATAACACCCATCAGTTTAAAGTAATCAATTTACTTCTACTTGGCATTTATCCAAGCTAGTGCAAATTGTAAACGGCTTGTCAGACCTGATCTGACGCCGAATGAATATTTGAAGGTCTATTAGCGCTTCTTCAAGAATAATTGACTTGACCGTCCGCAGCAATTTTCCCTCTCTAGCTCGTGCACTTAGATGCTCTTACAAAGGGAAGGCTGGATATATATGGTTGTGTGTGGGTGTGTATGGGTGTGTGTGTGTGTGTGTGTGTGTGTGTGTGTGTGTGTGTGTGAGAGAGAGAGAGAGAGAGAGAGAGAGAGAGAGAAGAGAAGATAACAAATTTATTTTGCAAGGGTAAAAGAGTAAGTGCTTGGTGCGCTTGTTTACATCTTGACCCTGGGGCTTATAACAATAACTATTAACTACAACTAAATAATGTTATAACATCATGGAACAATAACAAATAAACACGGTCATCTTTAGGTAGATAGAGAGAGGGAGAGAGAGAAAGAGAGAGAGCGAGAGAGAAAGAAAGAGTTTTGGTTTTGGTTCCTTTGTTTGCTTGTCTGCATTTGTGTACGTGTACTCGAACCCTAACTTTTTAGTTGGTTTCTCCCGCCACTGGCCATTTTGTGTTCTTGTTTCCATTGTCTTGTTAACTTTCTTCGATGTTTAGTGGTTACTTATTTTGACGTTTCTCTCATACGCACAATCGCTTTAGTCGCGCCTGTGTTTAGCAGACAAGGGGGCAAATATGAATAACAGAATTTATGTTCGATTTGTCAATAAACGAAAATGTCCAAATGCAAACACCTAGAGAACTACTACTACTACTACTACTGCTACTGCTACTGCTACTGCTACTGCTGCTGCTGCTGCTGCTGCTACTGCTGCTACTACTACTACTACTACTACTACTACTACTACTACTACTACTACTACTACTACTACTACTAGTGTTATTGTGTTATGTCCCTTGATGACAACGTACCAGTGAGTGAAAGTGATGGGAGAGGGAGAGAGAGAGAGAGGGAGAGGGAGAGAGAGAGACATAGAGGAAGAGAGGGAGATGCACTGGCGAATAGGACAGTTTGCTACGATAGCACGTTTTACACTGGATTTGTAGAAATATATATATAGAGAGAGAGATGTATATAGATAGAGATATATAGATATATACATAGTCAGTCATGTATATATAATTTTGTTTCTGAATATGTGGTTTTTGTCTGTTCGATTGATGCAGCTGCTTGCAAAACAAAGGTTCAACTTAGAATTTTTTTGTCTTCTGTTCCTTTGGTACTGCCTGGAGTGTGTTTAATTTAATAAAGGATTCCTTTTTTCAAATAACAAAAACAAAAAATCAAGCGAAATACTTATTTTTATTATTTTATTTTTTTTCCAGAATATGTAGTATGGCAAAATTATGAAAATATTTTCCGTGAAGTCAAATTTCACAGTAGACTAACACAATTTATTTGGGCGAGCATAATAGAACCTTTTGTGCAACTGTTTTCTGACCTCCGCAAATTGGACAAATAAAAATACAGTGAAACTTATTTCCCAGATTAATAAGACTAAATTTATTACAAGTTCTGTCATATTTTAAAATTTTAAAAAGCGTCTCTTTTGTACTGGTAGTTTAGGAGGTGTTGGTCTAAATTTTGTTACAATGGCGGCTAGATTGGAGGGAAGAACGGTCAAATACTCTTCAAAAGCAAAATTATCTTTAAACATACTTTAATTATATAATATGTTATTTGAGTCAATTTCAGAGTGCCAGTTTTGTTGTATACTGATCTTGCAACCTTTTCTTTATATTTTCCTTAAATACTTTGTCAGACAGTGTTGCATTGCAATAGCCGATTCAGCCCCGATGCTTGAATCTTGTGTAACTCGAATTCGTTATGCATGTAACCCGTTCTCCCAGCAACAAGGCAGGAGTCGTTATCATGATTTTTTTTCCAACTTTATTCAGCAAGCAGCATCAACTACATACAAGCTCTCTCCAAAAACATGTGTGTGTAGTGCGTGTGTGTAGTGCGTGTGTGTAGTGTATGTGTGTGTGGGTGGGTGTGTGTGGGTGTGTGTGTGTGTGCGTGTGTGTGTAGTGCATGTGTATGTATGGTTTGTGGCTGTGTGTCTGTCTGTCTTTAGGATGTATCTTTAGAATCGCACGGTTATCCCAACTTGTGAGGAAATGTAATTAGATTACAGGACTAGTGTCTTTTCGATCGGTCTTCGACATTTCCTTCCCTCCATATTTCGTTTCTACTGTAATTAAGAAAGTCTGTCAACAGCAAATTCCGCCGCCGATCCCTAGTAGACATAATAATGCGACTTTGATTTCATTTGGGAAAGACATTTTCCGCCTATGTCACCAATGAGAGTATACTGACTGAAAGACAAAACGACAGGGTAATCGACTATAGCTTTGTTCCTCATTCTAGCCGTTCTTTTAAAGTAGCGATGTCTCTGTCGTTGTTTTTGCTGTTTGTGGTTGCTGTTCTGACACCACATGTTTTGAGTTACAAACGTCTGTTTGTTGTGTAGGTCAGAGTTTTTTTTTTTAAAAACATGTCAGTCTTATGTAAATATAGGTCTCCGCGAGTTGAACCTGATTAGTGATTTAGAAGGAAAAAAGAGAGTGCATAGCATCCATTGTTGTTATCGATTGATTGATTGTTGTTGTTGTTGTGCTTCGTCGTCTTCTTCTTCTTCTTCTTGTTATTATTATTATTATTATTATTATTATTATTATTATTATTATTATTATTATTATTATTATTATTATTATTATTATTATTATTATTATTATTTTGTATACCTGTAGGAACTTTGAATGTGATAGAATGAAAGAGAGAGAGACAGACAGATAGACTGACAGGTAGACAGTCAGATTAGTGTGTGTGTGTGTGTGTGTGTGTGTGTGTGTGTGTGTGTGTGTGTGTGTGTGTGTGTGTGTATTTATATTTAGATATATTTTTGTTAATCATCTGGGTATAACTTTGTATAGTACAACAGGTAACAGGCTATATTCACCAATCCTTCGCTTCTTCTTCCTCCTCATTCTCGACATCATCATCGCCATCATCAACAAAATCGTCATCGTCGTCGCCATCATCATAATCATCATCAACATCATCATCATCATCACCGTCATCATCATCATCACGTATTGCTTTCATCTTTTTGACCCCGTGGGGGTGCCGGGAGTTTCAGTATAAATAGTATCCCCACTTTCTGGAAATGTAGTGCTTTACATTCCAGGTGTCGCTGTCTTCCTCATTTGTTCTTTCTCATTCCTACTCTGTTCTATCCATCTAATTTACTATCTTCTTCTTCGCTAGACCAGTCAACTACTTTTTTTTTAAATACTCTTCCGGGACAAAACTCTTCATTTGTGTGCGAGGTCCTTTGGATCAGCTTGTGAATATTGGTCGCTTTCTGCCAAATGGTCACTGGGGCTTCCTATGATGTTATTATTTGGCAATGTAGGCATTCTATATGTATGTGTTTTGTTGATATTTTATAATGATGTTTGTATTCTATTTTGTTTTTGTAAACGGGGGTTCGATAAGTTAGAGTATAACCCCAAAGTGACCGCTTGGTGGTGTGACAAGGCGGGCAATCACCATCTGAGCCAAGCTGCTAAACAGTCATCACTCACACACACAGCCAGCGACACCCTTCACTTAACCAGCCACCACTAGTAGGCCGCTCGCCCAGTCGCCTAAGCCCCGCCCATCGGGACATCTCCTTAAAGCCTGGCACAAACCTTAACATAGTGTCAGAACCCAGCATTCCTGCCTCGAAGTCACAACCTGTTCGAAAACACGTCTACATCACCGAGTGACCTCTGAGTTTCGACAGTACCCTTGTGCTTCCACCCGTCTAAGTCAAGGTAAGAGAGGGAACTTACTCTTTGTCATATAGCAGACCCATCACCCGTCGTTCGCCCATCATGTTCATGCGTCCTGTCAATATGTATGTTCATGTTTATAATTTTGCCTTGATGTGTTGCTATGACTTGTATTTATCCCTTGCACATATTTTCTACCTTGTATATGACCCATGACATGTTTGGATTTATGCTTGTATGCTCCGTTTGCCCCTGTATCAATACCCCATGCCATGTTGTCCCTACATATAGATTAAATTCCACAGTACAGCCCAGACCTACATCCCATTTGCCCTGTATCCTCCATTTGCTTTTCCCCTTGCTCCCCATGTATAAATATTTGCCCTGTTGACTACCCCATCCTATTGCGCCGAATGTATCTCATACTAGTGGCTGCCAATAAACTCCACTTTGGCCCAGTAAATCTAGATGCATTGTTTGACTGTTGGAATGTGCACTGACTCAACCCATGACCGGTCACACCAATTTGAATTCTGAGGAGGGCTATCATAACCACAGGCCCTGAATCCACACTATCCCTATCCCCTGCTGATACAGCGTCTGTATACATTGCAGACGGGTTCCTGTACCGGGCGTATCACCCCGGCATTGTATCTACTCCCAGTCACTGACCCGCTGCAGGCCCCTGCCAACACAGGAGGTCAATGAGACGCGAGACTTGGGACATCGCCATTTTCACTACGGCTAGCCACGAAAGCCGATTTCCATGCCTGTGCTTCATCACAAGACAAAGCACTCGTGATCTGTGAGTCAGCATCGCGTGATCACTGACCTGCATCTTTCCACCCACGCTTGTACCAACGCTGACAAGCCAACCAGAGTATCCTGGACAAATCGCCGCACTTCAGTCCAGAGCTAAGTGCCTAAGCCTACGAGAATCCCCCCCCGCCAGATTATCAGACTCTGAGAACCATTCAGATACACCCTCGCCCTGTGATGAGATCAGTCATCATTCGCTCTAGTACCCCAAATATTGACTACCCAGAAAATCACCAGACTACTCCTTACTAAAAGACGCTATGCCTATGACTCAAGTTAGAAGTAGTTGACCTAGACTCCCCATTTCAAATTAAATAAAGTGAATCGTTATAGAAATTGCGATTACCCTGACTGGCCTTTGAATGTGCATTTCTAAACTAGTGTAGCTTTCTCTCCATCTCGTCTTTACTCTGTCTGTTTATCAAGTTGGCCCAGCATTAATCTCTTGAATGTCATCGCACCATTAACCTATTCAAAGGAGGTAATAACGCGCTAGAGATTAAGAGCTTACCCCCATCCCCCAACCCCTCTATTCGTGACATTAACTTTGGCGACCCCGACGAGACAAAAGACTTAGGTTTCCCCCTCCAACCCGACGAGACTAAAGACTTAGGTTTCCCCTCCCAACTTGACTAGACTTAGGACTTAGCGTAATTTCCACCCCAGCCCAGTATAGATAGGACCCAGCCCTCTAAGCCTAGTAGTAGATAGCATAGCCCCTTAGGTCCCTTTCTGGTTTTCCCGAGTGGCGATATCTCAAAAGGCTTTTTTCTTGCATTCATTTTTGTATTTTTGATTGATTGCATTTTGTCTTTGTGGTTTGATTGCATTTTGTCTTGTGGTTGTGTTGTATTCGCCCCTTTGCAGATTCCATCGTAGCTCATCCAGCCCACCCCCTTGTTTTCCGTCAGTGTACCCCCTTGTGTGCGCCCCTCATTCCGGTTAGGACCTTTTTCAGGGTAAGTTACCTCCCTTACCATGGCCGACCGGGGAGAGCTTGCTCTTAAGTACAAGAGTATTGGCGAGAGCTTAGGGCTCGCCGGCACCGAACTCAAAGACTACGTCTTGGCTAACGTAGATGCTGACGTGGCAGAGGAAAAGTTGAAGAGGGAGGAGAGGGCTAAGGAGCGAGACGCGAAGAGGCAGGAGGAAGAAAGAGCAGCGGCACTAAAGAAAGAGGAGGAGAAGGAGCGCATCGCCGCGGAGGAACGGGCCGCCGCCCGGAAGCTTGCAGAGGAGGAAAGAGCCGCCGCTCGGAAGCGAGAGGAGGAGAAGGAGAGAGTAGCGGAGGAAGAGCGAGCCGCCGCTCGAAAACTAGCCGAGGAGGAGAGAGCCGCCGAGCGGAGAAGAGAGGAGGCGAAAGAGAGGATAGCAGAGGAGGAGAGAGCCGCCGCAAGGAGGAAGGAGGAGGACGAGAGGATAGCGGCACTGGAAGAGAAAAGGAAGGATAAGGAGCTCGAACGGCGCCAAGCACTCCTCCAGCTTGAGCGCGACCGCCGCGATTTAGGGATCGCATCGCCCGCTAGCGAAGACTACTCGCTCATCGCCCCCAGTTTCGCCACCAGCACCGGAATACCCGCACCCCCCCCGCCGATTCCGGGGATGAACTTCCCCCTGGACCCATTCGTCGAACGAGACGAATCAATTGAAGTCTATCTCGGCCGATTCGAACGAGTCGCGAGAGAAAACGGTCTTGACCCCCAGCACTGGTATCGCAAGCTCAGTCATGGCCTTAAGGGGAAGGCCTATGAGATTCTGGCCAAGACACCGACTTCCGAGGAGGGAGACTATCCCGCCCTCAAGAGAGCCCTGCTGCATGGCTTTGAGCTCTCAGGTGAGCACTATCGCAAGAATTTCCGGAACTCCCGGAGAGAGAGAGGGGAGAAGTTCACGCAGTTTGCCGACCGTCTAGCTACGCTACGGGACAAATGGATTGAGCAAACTGACGAACCCAGGACATACGACGGACTACTAGAGTTGATGCTTGCCGAGCAACTTCGAGGGACAATGCCCGCGGACCTTCGGACATTCGCCGCCGAACAGGGGGCCGCTCGCCTTGAAGATCTGATCATCGTCGCGGACCGCTATCTCACCGCCCATCCCGACGACAGACAGCCTCGCCGTGATCCCCCCGCACCCCCGTCGCCAGATACCCGCCACCAGCCTCGGCGGCCAGTCCCGCCAGCGAACCACCGTCCACAACCGCCCAAAGGACGCCCGAACCCCGGAGCAGAGCCAGGGAAGCGGAGCACAGAGCTCTACTGCGGCTACTGCCAACGCCGAGGACACACCCGGGAGAAATGTTTTCGACGCATCAGCGACCAGCGTCGCAAACAAGGTACCGTACTAGCCCTACGCCAAGTTACCCCCGACGGGAAACCGGTAACCCCCGTCGTCACTCCCGCCGATCGACCGGCCGTCACCGAGCAGGTGACTGTCAACAATCGCCCAGCCCACTGTCTATACGACACTGGACTTACCTTCGACGCCGTCGTCCGCCGCTCGCTCATCAAGGAACAAGACCTGACCGGCGAGACTATCACCCTGAAGTTGGCCGACGCGTCCCAACCCAGCACCACGCTCCCTATAGCCCGGATCCAAGTCGCCAGCCGATACGTAACGGGGACCATCCAAGCTGCCGTGATGGACCAGCCCCTGTACGACCTGATTTTAGGATGCCGATACGTGTTCTTGGGAATGCCGCCCCAGCCTGTGGAGTCGATGGCCGCCGTCCAGACGCGCGCCCAGGCGAAAACAGCCGCGACACCACCCCCGATGCCCAACCGGATGCCGGAACGGATCCGGAGGGCCCAAGAAAGCGACGTCACCCTCCGCAAGTGCTACGGAAAACTTCCCGCCGCACGCACTCCACCCAAGTCCGGGGACTTTTTCGTCGAAGACGGACTCCTCTTCCGCCAGAAGGACGACCATTCTCAACTCGTCGTGCCTGCGACACTTCGCCCCCAAGTCCTGGAACTTGGCCATAGCATGCCCCTAAGCGGACATATGGGCATAGGAGCGACCACTCTACGCATCAGCGCTCAGTACCACTGGCCCGGGATGACCGAAGACGTGAAGCGCTACGTCAAGTCCTGTAGCCAGTGCCAACGATACTCGCCCCGCCATCACACCGTACCGGTCACTATCAGCCCCACCGTCGTCGTCGGAACACCCTTCCAGCGAGTGGCTGTCGACATAGTAGGACCCCTCCCGCGGACCAAGAAGCGGAACCAGTACCTACTAACCCTTGTCGACGCTTGCTCGATGTGGTGTGAAGCCGTCCCTCTACCAAAGATCGACGCCGCCCGAGTCGCCGACGCGCTCGTCACCATATTCACTCGAGTCGGATTCCCGGACAACATCCTGACCGACAACGGGTCCCAGTTCACCGGGAAACTCATGCAAGAAGTTTTCCAACTTCTCCGCATTCGCCATATCCGGACTCCACCCTACCACCCCGCTAGCAACGGACAGGTCGAGCGCCTAAACGGGACTCTCATCTCGATTATCCGCAAGATCGCCGACGAACAGCCGGAAGCGTGGGACACATACGTCGCGTCAGCGCTCTTCGCATATCGAGAGACCCCGCACACCTCCACCGGATACACGCCTTCCACGCTGCTTTTTGGAAGACCCTTTTCCGGACCTCTAGCCGCCTTGCGACGTAGCTGGACCGACGCCAAACTGGACGAGGCACCGGTCGACGCAACAAAATACGTCACGAAACTCCAAGAAACCCTCAAGGCCACATGGAAAACCGCCTCCGCCAACCTGAAGAAGGCGAGAGAAAGACAAGCCCGCTATCACAACCGCCGCGCCCGGGACCGAGAACTACAGGTAGGAGACCAAGTCCTACTGCTCCTCCCCAGCGGCACCAACAAGCTAGACATAGCTTGGCAGGGACCCTACCCGGTGCTTGAGAAGCTCTCTCGTACCACGTACCGCATCGAGGTAGGCGGAAAGCCCAGGACCCACCACATCAATCTGCTCAAGCGCTACCTGGAGCAACCCGCACCCGCCCCAGACTCCCACTCGCTACTCACGGTCGCGCTGGCCGTCGAAGTGGATGGCACAGAGACCGGCGTCGCCGAATTTCCGCTCAAAGGGAAGGAATCCTTCCGGGACGTCTCTCTGGACCCCTCACTCCCCGCCGGCCAGCAACGCCAACTACGCGCCATCGTAGCGGAATACAGGGAAGTCCTCACCGACATTCCTGGGAGGACGGACCTGGAAGAAGTTCGACTGACCCTGACGGACCCCACTCCCGTCCGCCAGAAACCGTACCCCGTCCCACTTTCCCAGCAGCAAGTAGTAAGAACGGAAGTAGAGGCTCCGCCAACAGCCGGAGTCATCGCTCCACCCCGCTCTCACTACTTCGCCGACAGAACGCCGCCACGCAAGCCCCGCGGAAAGCATCGCCCCGCGCCAGACTTCCTCAGCCGTCACCCCGCAACCGACTCCAGCGAGTCGCCCCTGAGGGCCGACGCCCCAGCCTTCATTCCCGCCGCCGCCCATTAACCGTAGCCGAAACCCGGCAGCTCCGCGGACCCCAGCCTCGGGCATCCGCCATCGACTACCCGGAACCCCGCATCACCCCGCATCGCCCCGCATCACCCGGATCATCGCAAACCATCGTCTCACCCGGCAGCCGACCTCAGAGCTGATTGGCCGCGTCTTCGTCGAGTCCTACGTCCTCGCCTTTTTCCTTGGGGGGGCCTCTGTGACAAGGCGGGCAATCACCATCTGAGCCAAGCTGCTAAACAGTCATCACTCACACACACAGCCAGCGACACCCTTCACTTAACCAGCCACCACTAGTAGGCCGCTCGCCCAGTCGCCTAAGCCCCGCCCATCGGGACATCTCCTTAAAGCCTGGCACAAACCTTAACATAGTGTCAGAACCCAGCATTCCTGCCTCGAAGTCACAACCTGTTCGAAAACACGTCTACATCACCGAGTGACCTCTGAGTTTCGACAGTACCCTTGTGCTTCCACCCGTCTAAGTCAAGGTAAGAGAGGGAACTTACTCTTTGTCATATAGCAGACCCATCACCCGTCGCGCCCATCATGTTCATGCGTCCTGTCAATATGTATGTTCATGTTTATAATTTTGCCTTGATGTGTTGCTATGACTTGTATTTATCCCTTGCACATATTTTCTACCTTGTATATGACCCATGACATGTTTGGATTTATGCTTGTATGCTCCGTTTGCCCCTGTATCAATACCCCATGCCATGTTGTCCCTACATATAGATTAAATTCCACAGTACAGCCCAGACCTACATCCCATTTGCCCTGTATCCTCCATTTGCTTTTCCCCTTGCTCCCCATGTATAAATATTTGCCCTGTTGACTACCCCATCCTATTGCGCCGAATGTATCTCATACTAGTGGCTGCCAATAAACTCCACTTTGGCCCAGTAAATCTAGATGCATTGTTTGACTGTTGGAATGTGCACTGACTCAACCCATGACCGGTCACACCAATTTGAATTCTGAGGAGGGCTATCATAACCACAGGCCCTGAATCCACACTATCCCTATCCCCTGCTGATACAGCGTCTGTATACATTGCAGACGGGTTCCTGTACCGGGCGTATCACCCCGGCATTGTATCTACTCCCAGTCACTGACCCGCTGCAGGCCCCTGCCAACACAGGAGGTCAATGAGACGCGAGACTTGGGACATCGCCATTTTCACTACGGCTAGCCACGAAAGCCGATTTCCATGCCTGTGCTTCATCACAAGACAAAGCACTCGTGATCCGTGAGTCAGCATCGCGTGATCACTGACCTGCATCTTTCCACCCACGCTTGTACCAACGCTGACAAGCCAACCAGAGTATCCTGGACAAATCGCCGCACTTCAGTCCAGAGCTAAGTGCCTAAGCCTACGAGAATCCCCCCCCCGCCAGATTATCAGACTCTGAGAACCATTCAGATACACCCTCGCCCTGTGATGAGATCAGTCATCATTCGCTCTAGTACCCCAAATATTGACTACCCAGAAAATCACCAGACTACTCCTTACTAAAAGACGCTATGCCTATGACTCAGTTAGAAGTAGTTGACCTAGACTCCCCATTTCAAATTAAATAAAGTGAATCGTTATAGAAATTGCGATTACCCTGACTGGCCTTTGAATGTGCATTTCTAAACTAGTGTAGCTTTCTCTCCATCTCGTCTTTACTCTGTCTGTTTATCAAGTTGGCCCAGCATTAATCTCTTGAATGTCATCGCACCATTAACCTATTCAAAGGAGGTAATAACGCGCTAGAGATTAAGAGCTTACCCCCATCCCCCAACCCCTCTATTCGTGACAGGTGGAGTGCCTTCAGTGTTACCACTAGGATTGTTTCGGCAGATCTTTCATGCGGATCAGGGGCAAGTCCTCTTTCAGCGAAGTTGTAATCTTGATTTTGTGGTCCTGATTCGGCTCTTTGCAATCCGCTGGACCCTGTAAACAATGAATAACTAACTAACTAATTCGTCTTTTTGAAACGCCTGGTCATTCATTTAGAGAATGAACTAATAAGTCAGTGTTCTCAATGAAGATTTCTCGTCCACGTTGACAGTATCTATCACACTGCCTTATACAGCGAAGGTAAGGTGACAGTCTTCCTGGAATATACTCCACCACTCTGTATAGGAGGGCCACTGTTGTTTGAGAGCAAAGCGTGTGACAGCTGTTTCGACATCAGAGTGACCCAGCGTGTGTCTGATGAAGACCTTCAAAGGTCGAAACAGCTGTCTCATACTTTGCTCTCAACCAACAGTGCTCCTCCTATATGGAGTGTGTGTCTGGGGGTGGGGTGGGTGGGTGGAGGGGAAAGCATGGTGTGGTACAAAAAAAATATATTTTGCCTTGCAAGGCGGTGGAGCGTTGGTTGGGAGTACCGGGTTGCCGGCTACTAGTGCCACGCACTCTAACTGCAAGGTCGCTACCGCCACCGACCTGCATAAAATGCCTGCCGACAATGTAGTCCCGCTCGGCACCAGACGCAGCAGGCGAATGGTCAGCCCGGGAGAACAAATGTCGTGTCGCCTTGTACTGCTAACCCAATGGCATACCCAAAGGATTCTGCAAAGCAGTAGCCACCCAAGGCCAGTCTAACCAAGACAACTCAAGGTAGACAATTTCTCTCTCCCTTTCCGCTACAGATGGTGCAACGATCGGGAACAGGGAAACCATGGGGACATGGTTCCTCCATTTGAGCTGTACATCTGTAGCGGAAAGGGAGGCGACTGGTTGAGGTTTGGGAGAGAAATTGTCTACCTTTAGTTTTCTTGGTTAGACTAGCCTTGGGTGGCTACTGCTTTGCAGAATCCTTTGGGTATGCCATTGGGTTAGCAGTACAAGGCGACACGACAATATGGCCCCGCTCGGCACCAGACGCAGCAGGCGAATGGTCAGCCCGGGAGAACAAATGTCGTGTCGCTTTGTACTGCTAACCCAAATGGCATACCCAAAGGATTCTGCAAAGCAGTAGCCACCCAAGGCCAGTCTAACCAAGAAAACTCAAGGTAGACAATTTCTCTCCCAAGCCTCAACCAGTCCCCTCCCTTTCCGCTACACTTATTTAGACCCTTACCACATATGTCTATTACAAAAGGTCTACCGGCTAGACTCTATTACCACTTTTTAACGGTCAAGTATTCTTGAGACTACTGTCTAACGATTGACCGCTTACGTAGAATAGGGAAAGTGGACGACCCTTTACAGTCTGCTGAGTGGCCATAAACGACCTTACTTCGGCAATAATGTCGTTAGCGGTCCTTTAGTGCCCGCGATAACATCTTCGTGAAAAGGACGTACTACTGTAAAAGTATCTTTGAACTTGAGAGCGACAGGATTGCGTTCCAGAAATGTATCAGGAGGTGGTGGTACTGGTGTTGATGAGGGTGGTGGTAATGATGGTGGTGATGATGATGATGATGATGATGGTAATGATGATGGTGATGATGCTTCGGGAAACTCCAATGCTTCAATTGGTTCCACGCTAATTTTGTGTTTAAAACGAATAAAAAGGAAGAAAGATAGAAAGAAGAAGAAGAAGATGATGATGATGATGATGATGATGATGATGATGATGATCCTGAATTCATAAGCTGAAACAGGACAAGAAAAAGCACACAAAGAAGAACAAATTGTAGCAAAATAGGGAACAATTGGTTCCAGAAAAAGCACACAAAGAAGAACAAAGTGTAGCAAAATAGGGAACAATTGGTTCCAGGTCAACTTTTTGTTAAAGAAGAAAAAGACGAAGAAGAACAAGAAGAACAAGAGCCTAAACCAAGAATTAGCTGAAACAGGTAAAGAGCTGAGAAACAAGAAGAACAAGTAGAAAAAAAAATTCAGAGAAAATTGATCACGCCATTACACGTTTAAAAAATGTGTCTGGGGAGGGTACAATCGGATGCACCACATACGGAGCAAGGGAGAGCAATCATGTAGCTAGTTACCCAGGGGAGTTAACTCAATTTGTTACCCCCCGAAATAGCCTTTGAAAACGAAAACCTCTTTTCTCGCTTGAACAGAATTCTCGTTTAAAACCCGTTGAAGGTTTAAGGGGCTAGGTCTGGTTTGAATTTTCAAAAAAATCGATTTTTGGAAATTATCATTTTTCATAAGTTAATAACTTAGTCTAATATATCTATTTTCATATGCTGTTATCCTTTTTTCAAAATATTGCATAGTTTTCTTGCAATAAGCATCGAAAGTAGGTAGGTATAGGGCCAAAATCGCTTCAAAATGACCGATTTTTGCGAGAAAAATATCAGTTACAAAACAAAAATGCAAAAGAAAATAATGAGCCTGCCCGTCTCCCTTGCTTTACAACTTCTGTACAATGACTGGAAAAAAAAAGGCCAGCCATATTCTACAGGTGCCTATTGACAGGATTTCAGGTAAAAATGTGTCAATTTTTAATGCCGAAACTTCGCGAAAAATCACAGGCGTAGCGAACTGCATGCAAGGTATCTCCTACAAATGTTAACCAAATCACCTGAAATTTTGCACATCTTCTGTAGACATAATTTCCATGAGTATGAACTAGAATTAAGCTTATTGAATGAAAAATGGATTTTTTAGAATTTTTTAAATATACAATATTTAATTAAAAAATGCCTGTATTACTCATTCAGCATCAAAATTTTTATTTTTCAAAAAAACTCAAAGATCTTAGTTCATTCTTATCCAAATAGACTTATCTACATATGTGCCAATTTTTATTTCAGTTTGATGAATAGTTTTTGTCTAACAGTGCTTACAAAATTACCAACTTTAGCCGATTTTGCGTTTACGCGTACTCTAATTTTTCCCACTAAATAATTTATTTAAAATTTTCTACTCAATTAATGGCAATAATTGTTTTTCTCCTGCATCTACATTCATTTCTGAGTAGCTCTGCAAAATTTCAAGTCATTTGGTCCATTAGAAGCTTCAAAACAAAATTACAAAGATAATTAACCGTATTCAAACCAGACCTAGCCCCTTAAACGAAAATCAATGATTTGCTGTCAAGTACTTTTTATCCGCGGTGGGGGATTAGGAGTGTCTTTCTTACTTTCTTTTCTTTTCTTTTTGGAATGCCCCTTTTTTTTACAGAGAAGAAACTTAACATATTTTCCCTTAGGGAGTAAAAGGTGTATCCGATGGCAATGCCTAACTACATGCTTTTCTATAATAATGAGCAGGTTAGGGCGGGTTTAGTGAACACTATCCATTAGTGAACACTATCCAGCAATACCGCAGGGAATGGAAGCGTGAATTGGTGGTAAATCCTATCCCTTTCTTGCAGAAAGCTTCACAACAAAACACAAAATATTGCATGCGCATCGTGGCCAGACTAACTAACAACTATGTGAAAGTGGAAGTTTATCGAGAGTAAGACTACCTATTTGATGCATGACAATGGCGCAAAATTCTCTTTAGGTATATGAACACCGCACAAGGTTGACGTTAAATTCTTATCGGAGGTTAAATTCATCGGTTTATATTGATCATTTTCTTACAGAAAGCTTCACAGCATTAAGGCACACGCTGTTGCACACACATCGTGGTCAGAATAGCGAATAACTATTCTTTGTCTAATGGCCTGTCTTAATCAGAAGGTTCCTGGGAGGGTCAGGGAGGTTCAAGAACTTTTTTTATTACCAGGTTCTCAGATCCCGAACCTAGGTTGCTGAACTTTTGGACTAAAGAAAAAGGCACAGAAACCTAGGTTCGGGATCTGAGACAACCAAGTTTGTGAACCTCCCCGAACCTTCGAATTATGACAGGCCATTAGGAACACAACTTCAGAATCAATTGTATTGTATTGTCCTTATAAAACGCTTTACCAACTCAAGAGCTGCTCAAGGTCCTGGCCGATGCAGAACATGACTCGATGGTGCCTGAGGCGCCAACTTGCGGCCTTTAGGAGCATGGTCTAACACCCCCAGACAACTAAGCACAAGCCCCCTCAGCGACATGGGTCGGGTGGGGGACATGCGGGGTGGGGGAAAATAAGGACTAGTAGTTCTAGCTGGGTGTGCTGTTATAACACCGTTCGAGGACATGAGCGTCAGACTCTTTTAAAGTGAGTCGGAGGCCTTTTTTTGTCAAACTTTTACTATAGAGTGTGGAGTAGAAGAGTTCATTTAATCTACAATATTCAGGTAAAAGCTTTGAAATAAGCGTGCAAATAGCTGATAGCTATATATAGAGAGGTGTCATGGTAGAGCGTTCATAATAGTTGTTTTCAATGCCCAAGTTGCCCCAAAAGCCGCTAAAGTGTCATCTTCTCGCGAGCGAACGGCAATATTACTTCAAAAACTCAAAGACTTGATCGTAGAAAAACGTGTACGTTTTTGAACACTGGATCGTGTAGAAAAGGGAATTATGTATCACTCAGGGATCCCAATGAAGACCCCCTCACCCCACATTCCCACCTCTCCCCTCACGATTGCCAAGTGGCACAGCTGCCTTATTTTCATTCCTCTTAGACACGGCATAAATGAAAATAGTGTCAGGATATATATGGATAATGTTCCGTGTGTTGGGAATTTAAAACTCTGAGATTGATCAGAACAGACTGCAGTGACATGGACACTACGCATTTAGTGATTTACAACTGCTGCACTACGATGAGGGATCATTACATTACATGATTATTGCTTTAGGTCCAGCGGACTCTTCCGAGCCAAATTAGGACCAGATGAGGGATCAATCCAAAAAATGGATACGGGTGGGCCTTATGAACGATCATTCTGGAATAGTTAGTGATAACACAGATTTATGAACATGCTTCTTCTTCTTCTTCTTCTTCTTCTTCTTCTTCTTCTTCTTCTTCTTCTTCTTCTTCTTCTTCCTCTTCTTTTTCAATATTCATTCAAATTACACTTTTGTAATTGCTGACATCCATTAAAAAAATTTCATCCATTTCAAAAATTGTCCAATTTTGTCTTTAACAATGCCATCTTTTTTTTTTGTAACAGTGTGTTACAGTAAAACGGTGCAACCCATTTGTTAAACGTGCCTCTAGCTTACTAGAGAAAGAGTCCACGAAGTGAAAAGTTTTAAATTCAGCTTACCCCGGAGGCGAGAACACCAATACTGTTGAAAAGCATGATCGCCAGACTAGAAAAGAAGAGTTAGTTATTAATTGCTTACAGTATCCAGTGGACTGCAAAGAGCCGGATTAGGACCACAAAATCAAGACCGCAACTTGGTTGAAAGAGGACTCACTTCTGATCCGTATAGAAGATCTGCTGAAACAACCCTAATGGTAACACTGAAAGTACTCTATCAGCCGGTCACTTTATAATAAAGGCATCCCACGCAGGGGACCCTGAGGCTATACTCCAGCTTACAAAAAAAATAGAATATAAACATCATTATAAAATATCAACAAAACCCATACATATAAAATGCCTACATTGCTAAATAATAAAATCATATGAAGCCCAAGTGGCCATTTGGCAGAAAGCCAATATTCCCAAGCTGACCCAACAAACCTCATACACAAATGAGGAGTTTTAGAAGAGATTTCAAGAAAAAAGGTAGGTGACTGGTCTAGCGAAGAAGATATTATAGTAGATTGATAGAACAGAGTAGGTATGAGAAAGAACAAGAGAAAGACATCGAAAGTGGTAATTTAAAGTACTAAATTTCCAAAAAGTGGGGATACTATTTATACAGAAACCCCCGGTACCCCCACGAGGGGTAAGGTAGGTTAGGGGAGGAGGGATGGGGAGAGAGGAGCTCGTGAAGAAGGAAAAACCACACCTAGGACACAACACCCAGAGGGGTACAAATGAGCACCTCATCAGCGAAGGGGAAACTCGATTAGTGTCCCCTGGCGTGGTTGCCAATCGATGATCGGAAAGGGTCTCCTGGAGGTCTCAGGGTGCAGGTTCCACGCTTTGTCCTGCTCGAGCTTCTAAATCCCTCGGTAACATCTCGTGAACACACCATTGACCGGATTCTCGGGATAGAAAAGACCTTGATGCTGTTTGGGTTAACTAATAACGCCAAGCAATGGCAACGACCGTAAGTAGTCTTTTGACAGGTACAGCGCTATGTTCAGGAAGAGCTTCGCCGTTGTTTTCTTCTTCTGCCCTGTAAGTATTTTACAACCGCTAAGGCTCGAACTCTAAATCCTCACGTTTTAAACCTCCTAACCCGCTGATTTCAAAAAAGCATGTTTTGCTCGGCGAGGGCTCTAAAGAGTGTTTAAAGCGGCTGATCATCGAGGCTCCATAACGATCATTATAATGAAAGACTACTGCCGCCCAACCGTCGCTACTGGTGATTTAGCTTATCCCGATATTTCTTAACGTCAGTGTTTACAATTGTACATATAGAAGGACAGCGCTTTTGTGAGAGGTGAAAAGAGGTCAATGGAATGAGAGGATAAGGGAGATGAGATACTTGCCACCCTCCCCTCCCTCCCCCCCCCTACACACACGCACGCGCGGCTGAATGTATGGTTCTGTAGGACGTTATCTTTTTTTATTTTTTTTAATGAAAGTGAAACTTCATTCAGACTATTAGTGTAATGGCAATGCTATAAAATTGACTTTTTGTACATGCACTTTGCACAAGTTTGGTGCTATATTCTTATTGGATAATTATTACAGTTGGACTTTATTTTATTTCGTTTTATTTTATTTTAACATTTTGTTGAAATGTCCTCCCCTTTCCCATCCAAGTAGCAAATATCCTTCTCCCCCACCTTCCTTTTATTTCTTAGTATAAAATCACTTCGGCGAATAAACGAAATAAGCAAACAAAACAAACTGAATTAGAGGTAAATCAAACAAACAAACAAACAAACAAAAACGCTCCACCACAGAGGACAGTAGATCCTTAACATCGACTCTGGGAATAGGACCCTTAGCATCAATTTTGGGAATAGGTCCCTTAGCATCAATTCTCAATCTCCTTTTGCTGAAGTCCGGATTGCATCCTTGTCCCCCAAAGCTTACGTATATTATGTGTAATGCACAAAAGGCTTGTGCCACCACCACAGACCAGTCTGTGAGCCACTCGCATTGTTTGAAGCAAGAACAGTTTTAAACCTGTGTCGTGTGACCCTGCCGTCCAATATCTAGAAAAGAGAAAAGATAGGCTAAGTTAAAACATGATGTTCCTTATCTACTGCACACACGCAACACACTGCACCAAGTATTGATCATTGGCTTCTCAAGCTCAGGTGGATTTTGAATTAGACGGCAGGACTGGAGTGGGGTGGGTGGAGTGGGCAGAGGAGTGTGGGGTATAGAGTTGGATGGAAAAAATGGGTAGAAAAAGGAAAATGGTTATAAGTTTGGGAAAAAACAAAAACTGAAAGTGAGGGAGAAATACATTTTTGGCAGAACACAAGTGATCAAGGTGTCTCACCTAAATAGATGAGGCTAGAGTTTATTGATAACATCTTGGATAAAATCTTTATTAGACGCTGTCCTCCGTGGAAGGAGTGAATGATAGAAAAGATCAATTCTCACCCTTTTCTGCTGCCAACTCGCTTTGCACTCGCTACTGTGTCGCAAGTTAAGCACCGTCCAGTGCGGTTAGCACTTGGATGGGTGACCGCAAAACGTGAAGCGACAAATAACAACGCCCCCAGTTGACTCAACTGTGACGGAGTACCTACTCTCTTAAGGGTGGGGAAGGTAAAGCAGCGAGGGAGAGAGATGGGCATCACCCTCATTACGCTGGCCCAAGATAAGTGTGATCTCCAACATCAACGCTCCCCTACGGCCACAAGGCTATGGGACTACCTTTACCTTTACTTCTGCTGCCAACATGGGTTGCATTTGTGGATGGGTGCCATTATATACAGATGACCATTTCCCTCGTCAGTTTATCATCAGCTGGGCTTGGTGAAAAGCAGGGGACTGATTTTCCGAAGCACGAAAAGACGCCTAAATGAAGTATTGAGGAAAAAAAACCACTTTGATGTGAACAAAACCACAATTTGGCTGATTGGCCACGGAAATGGAAAAGAACCTAACGTTTTTGAAAAGTCAAAAACAGTTCTGAAAACTAAGGTTGCAGTCGTGGCAGTTTTGAACAGGATTGTGTTTAGAAAGTGACAGGTGGAGAGTGGAACAAGGGAGACAACAAGTGTGTGTAAAACACATGTGATATAAGGTGTCCCGTCTAAAGAGATAAGACTGGAGTTTATTAATAAGTTTGGATATAATGCTTATCGGATGCTATCCTCCTCTACACATAATTTAAAGTGAGTTGGAGATCGTGTTTAATAATTATGATGGTTGAAAAAAAAAAGGTTTAATAATGCGTATTATTGGGGTCAACGCTCGCAAACAAATGTGTTTGCAGCTTAAAAACACGTTCGGTTCCTCGGTAACGTCACCTCCACTACTCGCGAGTCTAGCAAAGGGCAACCACTTAAAATAGTTATTACGCTGTCACTCAATACCACAGCCAAGCTATCAAATATTAACAAATGTCGAACAGTGTTTATATCGGTTAAAACAGTATAATATATAGCAGACTTTATTTCGCCAACTGACATTGCAAAAGCACCAGGTCCTGCAACATCCATATTTGTTAATACTTTTCAGTAAATTATAACTTTTGACAGCCTTCTGTATTATGTATTCTATATGTCGTTTCCAATACAGTTAATATGTTAGATAAAGGCCTAAAAATTTAATCTCTTTTACATTCTTGAGTTCTTCATTTTCAATTTGTACTTTTGGAAATTGTCTAGGCTCCTGACCATGACTAAATAATACCAGTTTTGTTTTTTTCTGTTGGCAAGTCAAGACCATTCTGATTCATGTAATGACTGATATTATTTAATTCTTTTTTATATAACTTAGTAATACATTTAATTTTATACAACAGAGCAGCGTTCCTATTTAAGCAGAGCTTCAAGCAGGGGTGTGGGTGAAGATAGAAACATGTTGCGATGATGATTTATTGAGCAGCAACACGAGCAATTAAATTTTAAAGAACGTCGACGGCGAAGATGTTGGTGATGACAACGACTATGGTGATGCTGATGTTGATGATGATGATAATGATGATGATGATGATAATGACGACGACGACGACGAAGAAGAAGAAGAAGAAGAAGAAGAAGAAGAAGAAGAAGAAGACGAAGACGAAGACGAAGAAGAAGAAGAAGAAGAAGAAGAAGAAGAAGAAGAAGAAGAAGAAGAAGAAGAAGATGATGATGATGATGATGATGATGATGATGATGATGATGATGATGATGATGATGATGATGATGAAGAAGATAATGAAGATAATGAAGATGATGAAAATAACGTTGTTGATGATGATGATGATGATCATAGTGATGATGATGATGATAATGATGGTGGTGGTGATGATGATTAATAATGACTACGACTCAATCGCAATCACAAACGGATGATGAATAGGTCGTTCAATCACACAGGCAATTGCGCCATTTCTATATCAAAGCAGTGAAGGCCAAACCTTACCCTAAAGGCACAGACGGACGTGGGCACAAAACAAGAGGAATAAACAAGCCCACAACTTTAAAGCAAAACAGACTTAACTAGCATTTTCATGTACCACCCAGCTAGCTTCTTGGTCTGGCCAATAAGTGCGCCCATCAAAAGCATATATGCAGACAGGGTATTAAACAATCTCTTGTTGCTCCTAAGGCTCCACCCCTACTCACTCCCACTGGCCATTCCCCCCAGGGTAGGCACGACGTTATTAACTTCGCAATCACACGAGTCAAGATGCAGCAAGTTTACGATGAGCGTCTGTAGCTTGCTGCTCCCAAGGAGGCAGACGACAAAATGGAGAGGGAAGAGGGGATAGTGGCAAGATTGAAAAAAGAAAACGAAAAAAAAAGAGAAGTAAATGGAGAGAGTGAATAAGTGGGGGAGAGAGAGAGAGAGAGAGAGAGAGAGAGAGAGAGAGAGAGAGAGAGAGAGAGAGAGAGAGACAAAGAGGCGTAAGAGAGAGAGAGAGAGAGAGAGAGAGAGAGAGAGAAGAGATGAGGAGAGACAAATAAAGAGTAGGAGAGAGAAAAAGGGGATGAGGATAGACAAATAAAGAGTAAAAGCTATGGCGAGAGACAGACAGCGAGAGAGACAGATCAATATATACATATGTACATACACACGCACGCAAACACACGCGCACTCACACACACACACTAACGTCATCCCACCCCTTCCCCAAACTCGGCTCCGTCTTCTCAATCCAATATTTTTTTCTATTCTCACTGTCAGTTTCCATCGCTTCCGTGTCATCCATCCCCTCTGATCTCCTCTTCTTACCACGAGTTTCATTGCGAACCCATACTTCACAGACCGTAGATCCTCAATCCTGCAGAATGCATCCCGCAAATGAAACCATACTGCAAAATTTTAACCCGTAAATTCATGAACTTACTGCATATCATCTCCATCTTTTCTTCTGTCAACAATCCGTTCCTGTCGTGCTTCTTTCCTTCCACTTTCATGCATTACGTTTCTTCTTTTTTTGTTTTTCTTCTTCTTCATCGATCGATCGCTCTTATCTATATGGGCTTTTAAAGCTTCAGAGCCGCTCAAGGGAAACTGCTTTAAATTCCACTATTTCTCCCTTCATTTAAAGTCAAACCCATTATCGTACACAAATCTACACCGTTAGCCTTCAAGCTCGCTGCAGCATTATTATTATCTATATCATTTCTCTTTATCTACAATCAGTAACCATCCTGTGTCCTTCGGTCCAAAATCAGTTGCATGCGCATAATGAAAGCATACCAAATTTACTTTCCCTGGTGACTCCTTAATTTGCAAACCTGGCACTATCTCAAAATCTAGTCCCTAAACTCTCACACTTACTAGACGTCCATCTCCATTGTTTATTTTACTTCTATACATCTTTCCTTATCGCCTGCCAACAACGTCCTGTCTCTGTCCCTTTTCAACTCAAATTCATGCACACAACGAAATTGATCCCGAACTCAAACGGTCCGCTCCTTGCCGCAAACTCTTCCTTGTTGCCATTCCTAAGATTAATAATAATAATAATAATACAGTACATTTGTATCGCGCGGTACCTCGCAAACGGTAAGGAATGCGAGCTCGCCGCGCTTGACAACACACGTGCAATCACACACACACACACACCTACACACACACCTACACAGACACACACACACACACAGAACAGGTATACAGTTATCGAATGGTTAAATAATTACAGTAAAAACATAGCCATGCAAAGCAAAAGATAATATGAATACCAAGAACCGAGCCGGTGCCGCCACCATCCATGAACAGATGACGTGACTTGGTAAAAGATTGCATATGGGGATGGAAGGGAGGGGGAGTGAAAATTACTGAGTTTGCGTGTTAAAAAGGTGGGTCTTTAATTGGCGCTTGAAGGAAGAAAGTGATGGAGCATGTCGGAGTTGCATCGGTAGTGAGTTCCAGGCAGTTGCAGCAGAGAAAGAGAAAGATCGTTCACCATAGGTCTTTGAGTGAACACGGGGGATAGAAAGCAGTCTTGTATCAGAAGAAGAGCGGAGTTGTCTTGCAGGAGAGTAGACAGAGAGAAGGTCAGTAAAGTATGAAGGGGCAGAACCAGTGAAGAATTTGAAAACAATAGTTGAGAGCTTGTACAAGATGCGAGCTCGAACAGGGAGCCAATGAAGAGATCGGAGTAGAGGGGTGGCATGGTCTCGTTTTTTGGCTTTAAGAACAAGGCGGGCGGCAGAGTTTTGGACTTTCTGAAGTTTTTCAAGAAGGTAGAGAGGGGAGCCAGAGAGGAGAGAGTTGCAGTAGTCAAGTTTGGATAGAACAAATGCACAGACAAGAGTGTTGGTTGTTTCGGTTGTAAGATATTGTCGGATGGAGCTAATGCGGTGAATTTCGAAATAGGCAGAGCGGCATATGTTGGAAATGTGTTGGTCAAGTGACATGTCAGAAGACAGAATGAAACCTAAGTTGCGGGCATGGTCAGAAAATGAAATGGATGAGGTTCCTACTGTGATGCTATTTGGTAAATCAGATTTGTCTGATTTCTTTTTGATCAAGAGCGCTTCAGTTTTGTCATCATTGAGCTTTAGACGGTTTTCGGACATCCATTGTTTGACGTCAGTGATGCATGCCTGCATGGACTGGACGGAGGCGTGTGCCTGTGAAGAGCTGAAAGAGGTGTGGAGTTGTGTGTCGTCTGCAAATGACTGACTATTGACAGAGTGAGAATAGATGAGATCAGAGAGAGGCTTAGTGTACAGAATGAAGAGGACAGGACCGAGGACAGAACCTTGAGGGACACCAAAGGAGAGTGGGACAGACGAGGAAGAGTGTTCACCAATGACAACAAACTGAGACCTGTGAGAGAGGTAGGATTGAAACCAGGAGAGACAAGTTCCAGAGATTCCATAGAGAGTGGAGAGTCTTTGAAGGAGAATATTGTGGTCAATAGTGTCGAAAGCAGAAGATAGGTCTAAGAGAGTGAGGAGGGACACATCGCCCATGTCCAGGCCACGCAGTATGTCATTTGTCACTTTGATGAGGGCGGTTTCTGTGCTATGGTTGGGGCGGTAAGCAGACTGTGATGGAGGAAGGAGGTTGTTTTCAGTGAGGTAAGAAAAGAGTTGCTGAAGGACTACTTTTTCCAAGACTTTAGAAAGAAAAGACAAGTTGGACACAGGTCTGTAGATTCTTACCACCACCCCCACCCCCACTTTCCCCACACACACACCCTATCACACACGCACTGCACGTCTACTCCATCTCTTCATCTGTCGACACTCTAACCTCCATACCCCCCTCTACCTGTTCCACACCCCAATCCCTCAAACACATTGTATGGCATGGCACCTTCATTTCTTCATGTACCTACCCTCAACCTGCAGTCTTCCCCCACCCCCACCCCCCGCGTATCCCATCCTCTTCACTTTGCCCCCTCCACTGCCCGTCACCTACCTCCTCCCCTCCACACTCCCCACACTCCACTTGGGGTCACTTCAAAAGGAGTTGTTTCTAACTTCTCTCCCAGTGTTTTCCCAACGGTCCTTATCGTCAATTTCGCGCTGTCCTTTCAACCCCCAATATAGACTAGGTAAAAAGAAAGCGCAAGGCTTTCTGCTGAACTTTTGGAACAGGGCAATGACGCAAATGTATGCATGCTAGCACGCACGCACGCACGCACACACACACACACACTCACACAAACACCTGCTCAAACACACACACACACCTGCACACACACAAACACACACACACACGCCTGCGCGCACAGACACACCCACCCACACACAAACGCCTGCACACATGCACACACACTTACTTGTATAGATGGCGTTGTTGTGACACTCATGAAACGCTACCTTCGTTGTGTTGACAATTGGTCATCTTTCATCGCCCTTTTTTAAGTGATCTAACGCGAACGCTAACTTTAACCCTAGCCCTAAACCAAACTCTAATGAATCATTGTTTTGACGTCATCATAACGGGGTCTGTCAAAAAAAAAACAACGTATGTAGATTCTCAAGTGCATTTCACAAGAACACCGTCTAAACATAATCACACACCCACACACAGTAAAACACCCGTTGATAATGTGAATACGATCATGATTTACACATTCACCCCTCTTAGAGTCAAGAAAATATTTACTCAGTTTAAGCAAGCATTTTTGCAGATCTTTGTGAACCACTTCGTACAAGGTGGCGCGCCGCGCTCAAGTTGTCGTCCAAGCGACCGGAACTTACGCCAGATCTGGTGACAAGTTTTAAAACAAAAAATGGAAACGAGAAACAAAATTACATGTAACTACAGGAGAACATTGTCTTTGATTATTTAAGACTACAGCTAAATGCATTATAGGGTAAAGGTGTCGATCTTGTAACGGTGTGCAGCCGAGGTCAATAACGCTTTAACATAGACATGTACAACACTTCTTTTTATGTCAGAATGTTTATCGAGTCTCACGCTCTAATTTTAACGGAAGGAGAATTGTTTATCTAAGAAACAACATTTCTTATGATTTTCTGAAATTTTGCTTTTGTCATCATCTTCACCACCTTCAACTCAGCTGTGATAGATGATTATGGTTTTTTACATTTTGTCGTCACCTTCACCACTTTTCACTCAGCTGTTACAGATGCCGCCACTGAGTTCTTTGGCAATCACCATCCAAAGAAGAAACCGTGGATCACACCTGAACTTTTGAACTTGTGTAATAAACGAAGAGAGATGAAAAAGAAAAAGAAGACTTCACAGAGGGCTGATGCCTACCGAAAAATCAACAATGACATCCGACAAAAAAACGCACATCAAAGGAGAATGGGATAGAAGGACAATGCCAGGAAATAGAAAACAGTCTGAACAAAAACAACAGCAAGAAGGCCTACCAGATTGTGAAGCGGCTGAAAAGTGTTAAACAGCCCAAGGTCTCCACGATCTAAAACAAGTCTGGCATATGCATTACATAAGAAAAAAAAGTCTTGGATAGATGGACAGAGTACTGCTCTGACCTTTACAACCACAAACCAAACGGAGATGCGCCAGTTCTAGCATGTCCTTAAAACAGAGAATAGGAAGAAGAGGAAATCCTCCAAGTTCTCCGAGAAAAGGTTGAGGCAGCAGTGCAATCACTGAAGAAGGGGAAGTCAGCGGGAGTGGACAACATACCCGCGGAACTGCTTCAAGCAGGAGGAGAATCGATGATTGATGCACTCACCATTGTCGATAACAAGATCTGGCAGAGTGGGGAGTGGCCTACACCATGGACCCAGTCGCTTGTCATCACTCTTCCCAAAAACGGTAACCTTCATGAATGTGAACATTACCGCACCATCAGCCTCATCAGCCATTCCAGCAAGGTCTTCCTGAAAATAATACTCAACAGGTTGAAACCCCAAGCTGAACAAATCATAGCTGAAGAACAAGCAGGATTCAGGGCAGGGCGAAGTACCACTGAACAGATTTTCAACCTCAGAATAATCTGCGAGAAATACCTACGGCACCAACAACATCTATATCATGTGTTCGTAGACTTCAAAAAGGCGTTTGACCGAGTCTACCATGCATGTAGCTCTGTGGTCAACCAAGAGAGTGTACAACATCAGCCCTAACATTATTGAAGTCATCCAATAACAAGGCTACCAGTGCAGTCCTCCCCACCAGCGCCATCGGAAACTGGTTCAGAACAACAATCGGTGTGCGTCAGTGATGCCTACTCTCTCCAAAACACTCTTCAACATCTTCCTAGAGCGCATCATGTCAGATGCCCTTGCAGATCACGAAGGCACAGTCAGCATAGGGGGAAGAGCAATCTCCAACCTTTGTTTTGCGGATTACATTGATGGATTGGCTGGAGAGGAACAAGAACTTGAGCAGCTGGTACAGAGGCTTGACACCACCTCCAGAGCCTATGGAATTGAAATAAATGCAGACCAAAATGATGACCAATAACACCAATGGTATCAACACGGACATGAAAGTCCAAGGCCAATCCCTAAACACAGTGCATATCTTCAAATATTTAGGAGCCATTGAATCAGACAATGGGTCCCGACAGGAAATCCTCACCAGGATTGCACAAACAACTGCTGACCTGGCGAGGTGAAAACCAATTTGGAAAGACAGGACCATCAGTCTACATTCCAAGGTAAGACTGCTGCGCGCGCGTTCTTGTCATTTCCATCTTCCTATATGCTTGCGAAACATGGATCCTCACAGAAGATCTACAACGAAGAAGACAAAGCATGGAGATAAGGTGCTACAGAAGACTTCTGGGCATTTCCTATACCCAGCACACCACCAACGACGGAGTCCGACAGACCATTACACAAGCCATTGGACAACACGATGACCTGCTCACAGCGAAACAATCACGTTTGCTGAGGACAGAGGAAGATATAGTACGCAGGGATGTTGCTAGGAAATTTTTTCTTCGGCGATTTGGCCGAAACAGCCGTAAAACTTTCGGCTTTTTACAGAAAGTTTCGGCTCTCTCTTCCAAATCAGTCTCACAAGTTGTTTTTACTAGATTCACTACGTTAACATGCACCCTACACCTCCATATATTAAAGGTGTTCTGTGGATGCATATCTTTGTAATAAAACATAATTTTAAGAGTAGAATAAGAACATTGAAAAGAAATTTTATTTTCTTAAATTTTAGACACACAAAAACAATAAAAAGTTTAGACTGTCCCTTGACAGACCACAATACTGTCAGAGTTTCTGGGTTTAACCTTAGTAATTATGGAATCCTCACCTAAACTGCAAGCGTACAGCACAGGAATATCGCAAAAATTGACAAAATTGAGCCGATTCACCCGTGAAAACTTCGGCTCGGCGAGCCGACATGACGGACAGTTTATCGGCTTTTTTATAAAAATTTCGGCTAAAAGCCGGAGATCCGACCCAAACGACATCCCTGAGTTCGCTGGTTAAAGGATCATCTGTGGTGCCCCTACGACCTCCGAGTTACGGGATAAGATAGGATAGGATAGGATTGGATTGGAACTATAAATAAATAAATAAAATAAATGTGTTCTTACTGCTAATGTGAAACAGTGTAGTTTTATTTCAACTATAATAATAATAATAATAATAATAATAATAATAATAATAATAATAATAATAATAATAATAATAATAATAATAATAATAATAATAATAATAATAATAACAAGGGTATTTATATAGCGCTTTTTCCTAATGATATCAGTTCAAAGCGCAGATTTATTATGCCAGTATGGAAAGATGGCGTTTAAACTAGAATAAATGGACGAAATGTGGAATTATAGATGTTGTGCTTTGCGCAACGAAAGTAGAACCGCCATGATTGCTTATGAAGTAGTCTTCCTGAATAAATCTTCTGGAAAGTGTCAATACCAGGGATATTTGTATACAAGCTTTGGGAGAAAAAGCGGCGTTTAGACTTTTACGACGTTCCAATATCGACACACTTCCCCCTTTCTTATTTCACGCAAAGGTAGGCCATATTTGTCCTTACCCCGCCCCCCCCCCCCCCCCCTTCCGCTAAAGTCTGACGCAAATCCGGTTGAAATGTTTTACCAAGTAAATCGATTGAAATTAAAAAAAATATCCATTATAATGTATGTCCTGGCAATGCTTTACACTAGGATATAAAAAAATACATGGAGTTGAAGTGTACTTCCTACTGTCCTTGATGAAATGTTGTCTTCTTCTTCTTCTTTTTCTTCTTCTCTTTCTGTTCCTACACCTTTCACCTCTTCTTGTTTTTGTACATCATCTGGGCGTTTCCTATACCCAGCACATCGCCAACAACGAAATCCGACAGACCATCACACAAGCCATTGGACAACACGATCCAATGCTATCAGTGGTGAAGAAACTCCGAT
Organism: Oncomelania hupensis; assembly: GCA_036898135.1. NCBI lineage: Eukaryota > Metazoa > Mollusca > Gastropoda > Littorinimorpha > Pomatiopsidae > Oncomelania > Oncomelania hupensis. The sequence continues at coordinate 64,687,534 of CM072514.1, read as the reverse complement.
GGTATGGCCACATCACCAGAGCATCAGGTCTTGCAAAGACCGTCCTGAAAGGCACGGTGCAAGGAGGCAGAAGAAGAGGGAGACAGAAAAAGAGGTGGGAGGACAACATTGGAGAATGGACTGGCTTGACACTGAGCGAAGCCATGAGGGTTGCTGAGGACAGAGAAAGATGGAGTACGCTGGATAAACGATCATCTGTGGTGCCCCTACGATCTTCGAATTACGGGATTACATTACATTACATGATTATTGCTTTAGGTCCAGCGGACTCTTCCGAGCCAAATCAGGACCGGAAAACCCCTGATCCGCATAAAAGATCTGCTGAAACAACCCTAGTGGTAAAACTGAAAGCTCTCAACCAGCCAGTCACTTTACAATAAAGACATCCCACGCAGGGGACGCTGAGGCTGTACTCTAATTTATCGAACCCCCGTTTACAAAAACAAAATAGAATACAAACATCATTATAAATTATTAACAAAACACATACATATAAAATGCCTACATTGCTAAATAATAACATCATAGGAAGCCCTAGTGACCACCTGGCAGAAAGCGTCCAATATTCCCAAGTTGATCCAACAGACCTTATACACAAATAAGGAGTCTTGTCCCGGAAGAGTTTTCAAGAAAAAAGGTAGGTGACTGGTCTAGCGAAGAAGAAGATAGTATAGCAGATTGATAGAACAGAGCAGGAATGAGAAAGGGCAAATGAGAAAGACAGAGACAGTGGGAATTTAAAGCACTAAATTTCCAGAAAGTGGGGGTACGATTTATACTGAAACCCTCGGCACCCCAACGGGGGAAATTACGGGATAGGATAGGATAGAACAACTCCCTATAGCCTACCTCACTTTTCTTTTGTTAACCAGCATCTTCTTGTTCTTCCTCGGGTTGCACTTCCGCTCCTACTTCTGCATGTCCCTATATTTTTCAATCCTCTCCCATCCCCAACTCTAATTTCCTTCTTTACTTCTTTTCTTCGTCTTGATCTTGTTGTTTCTCGTTTTCTTCTTGTTGTTCTTCTTCTTTAAATATTTTGTTTTGTTTGAATGCTACCCTGGTTTATTTAAAAAACAACAAGTTTTATCTATGGATCTGAATACTTATTCCTTATTGACATATACTGATATTATTTTGAGTGACTGTGTAGTGCTTTCTACTGCTAAATATTTGTATCATTGCTTTGTCATTTAAAACATTCTTCATTTATGTGGTGTGTGTGTGTGTGGGTGCAGCGCGCGCGCTCTTCCCATTATAAATGCTTGTTTACACTTAGAAGTGATGTTCCTTATTACTTACGATATTTAACGTGTTTTATTTTATAATGTTTAAATATTGTTCAATATTTACCCCTGCGAAGGTATGTGTGTAGGGGTGTGCGTGTGTGTGTGTGTGTGTGTGTGTGTGTGTGTGTGGGCGTGTTTGTGTATGCGTACAATCACTCAAAGCTGACTATGTTTGGATTTGCATTTTAAAAAAAATAAATTATTATTATTATTATTATTATTATTATTATTATTATTATTATTATTATTATTATTATTATTATTATTATTATTATTATTATTATTATTATTATTATTCCCCTCTTTTCCCTGTTCTTACCTCTACTCCTCTTCCTCCTCCTCCTCCTCCTCCTCATCATCATCATCATCCTTCTTCTTCTTGACTGTTCTCGTCCCCGTATTCAGACAAAACAGATACAATTGCAGAGTGCATGACTTGTGTATATTTCTCTCTCTCTCTCTCTCTCTCATACTCACACACATAAACACACACACAAACCACACACACGCCACACACACACACACGCAAACACACAAACCACACGCACACATACAAACCACCAGGAGACATGACATGATTTAGCACAGTACGTGGAAACATTAAACCATTTAACAAGAAAGTAATCCCGATCTAATAAGAACAACAGCGTATAAGTTACATGATATGTTTTATTGATTTATATAACTCATAAAGGAATGGAATACCAAACTGATTAACTCGACCTCAACGTAAAGATCTGCTTACCAATATTAAGCCACTCGATATGTCTCTTCGTGACATATATTACATTCAAAACAGACGACCTTTAAATAAGACAAAATACATACAAAGAAGCAGGTATTTTGTCTTTTTCTGAGCAGCGTAAATTAGCAACGTCAAAATATGTAATTAGAAGTTTATCAGTAGAAAACTCTGTTAAAGATGAAATTTTAAATCTATCCAGTGTGGATTACCCAAAAAGAGCTAAATCCATTCCTTATATAAAAACAATTAAAGACTACACAAAAGATATTATGGAATTATGCAATATTACTGTAGTTCCTATAGTACCAATTATTCCACGATTTCCACCATGGGAACAGTTAAATGCAAATTTTGACATGGAGTATACTGATTTAAAGAAAAATGAAGATACAAATATTCTCAAATGTGAAGTAACAGAACATATATATAACAATTACCCTAATCATTTAAAAGTATACACTGATGGAAGTGTTCTGGAATCATCAGAATGTGGGTCAGGATTTATTATACCGCATTTGAATATTCAAAAATCTTACTATCTTGGTCACGGATTTTCAATATTTACATGTGAATTGTACGCAATACTTATGGTGTTATATTGTATAATTAACATTCCTCATGAAATATTTAATATATTAATTTGTGTTGATTCCAAATCGGTGCTGTATGCTTTACGAAATTGGAAATGTAAAAAGAGAACCGACATAATATTTGACATCAGGTATTTAATTCATTGTATACGTACGAGGGGTATTGGAATTACATTTTGTTGGGTTCCATTACATTTTGGTATTTATGGTAATGAAATGTCAGACATATTAGCCAAAAAGGGAGCAATGAAAAGTGGCAATACGATTTTGAATTGTGATTTGAAAATAGGTCAGTTTGAATACTATTCTTTAGTTGAACGGCACTTTTACATGACAATTCCTAAAGTAAATATTATATGTTGTTCAAGAGCAATTTCAAGATTGATATACGAACTACGATTGAATTCGTGGAATACAAAGTATTTGAAAAATATGAATTGTATATATATGATCGTCTCTTTAAATCATTTACTGTTTGAATGTACTGTTTTAACACCATTATACAAACAACAAGGAATTATATTATCAGCACAGGATGACACTAAAACCATTTTATATGGTACAGAAATATGTGACATTGCTGGTATCATTATGAAAACAGACTTATATAAGATATTATAATTTTGAAGAACGTTGATATGTTATTGTTAATTTTAAATTAAATTAAATTATTACTTATAATGTATTACTTATAATTATATTGTTATTGTTATTATTATTATTATCATTATTTTATTTTATTTTATTTTCATAATTTTTTGTTGTCTAAAATCACATTGTTGTGAACAGACGTGAAATTAAAACATTGAATTGAATTGAATTGAATTCTTCAGACTCATGCACATTTTAGTTTGTATTAAAGACATCCTGTCTCTTCGTAGCTTTGTGTTAGTTTGTTGGTTATTCATTGCTTACAGGGTCAAGCGGACTGCAAGCAGCCGAATCAGGATCACAAAATCAAGATCACAACTTCGTTGAAAGAGGACTCGACCCTGATCCGCATAAAAGATATGCTGAAACAACTCCAATGGTAACACTGAAGGCAATCGACCAGCCGGTCACTGTACAATAAAGGTATCCCACGCAGGGGACGCTGAGGCTATGCTCTAATTTATCGAACTCCCGTTTACAAAACCAAAATAGAATACGAATATCATTATAAAATATCAACAAAACAAATACATATAAAATTTTTACATTGCTAAATAATAGTATCATGGGAAGCCCTAGTGACCATTTGGCAGAAAGCATCCAATGTTCCCAACCCGATACAACAGACCTCACACACAAATGAGGAGTTTTGTCCCGCAAGAAAAAAAGGTAGGTGACTGGTCTAGCGAAGAAGAAGATAGTATAGTAGATTGATAGAACAGAGTAGGAATGAGAAAGAACAAATGAGAAAGACAGCGGCAGTGGGAATTTAAAGCACTAAATTTACAGAAAGTGGGGATACAAAAACAAGACATTATTAAATTAGGCATACCAGGCTTCCTAGGTATATTTACTGTTCCTCTTAAGACTATTGTTAAATTCTTATGTCATTTTGGTGATCTGTGGGCCATGGGTTCAGGTACTGAATAGAATAGACCCAACGTTTCCCGGCGTGTCGTAAGAGGTGATTAACAGGGGTGATGTCAAGGCATCACTGGGCGAAAGTCTTCTACACAGAAGTCACCGGCCAAGACGGAGAAACCTCATGTTACTAAAGGTTCAACGACCACGTGCTCGATGTTAAGGCGAGCTAGCGACACTGTATTCGTGGATTTTGGCTGTGGCCAACAGCCTGGAGAAGATTGGGCCCTGTCAGGACTTTCTTGCCCAAGACACACCATATGATGACAAGATCCACTCACTCTATACAGGATCGGTCGTCGTTCGGTTCACCAAGGACCGCGACTTCCATTGGCCACCAGGACGGAGGTGATAAGTGTACTACTGATGGACGAGGACAGAGGAAGATCGAATACGCTGGTGGTGCCCCAACTACCTTCGAGTTACGGGATAGAATAGATAGAATAGATAGAATAGATGTCATTTTGGCTGATGAAATCATCATAATAATCATAATCATAATTATCGTCATCATCGTCATCATCATCATCGTCGTCGTCGTCGTCATCGTCACCGTTGTCGTTGTGATCGTCATATATATCACAGTACAATAAAAAAAATGTTGCCTTAAACTCTGTCGTTTTCTATCATACAATTCCAAAGTGTATTATAAATAACGTATACTGAAACAACCCTAGTGGTAAAACTGAAAGCTCTCCACCAGCAAGTCACTTTACAATAAAGACATCCCACGCAGAGGACGCTGAGGCTATATTCTATCGAACCCCGGTTTACAAAAACTAAATAGAATACAAACATCATTATAAATTATCAACAAAACACATACATATAAAATGCCTACATTGCTAAATAATAACATCATAGGAAGCCCTAGTGACCACCTGGCAGAAAGCGTCCAACATTTCCAAGCTGATCAAACAGACCTCATACACAAATAAGGATTCTTGTCCCGGAAGAGTTTTCAAGAAGAAATGTAGGTGACTGGTCTAGCGAAGAAGAAGATAGTATAGCAGATTGATAGAACAGAGCAGGAATGAGAAAGAGCAAATGAGAAAGACAGCGACAGTGGGAATTTAAAGCACTAAATTTCCAGAAAGTGGGGATACTATTTATACTGAAACCCCCGGCACCCCAACGGGGGTATTTTTTTCATTGTTCCAATTCTTAATTAGCGTACTTTTAAAACAAATAATGTAAAACAAGTGTCTAAGATGACACATGTTGTCACATTTGACTAAGTAAAACATCATTAAGAGTTCAATGTCTTTTTTCCCCAATTACTTGCCTTCCGTATACGACAAATCGTAAAACAAGCTCAGACGATTTCACTAAGATGCCATAAGTCATACGGTAGGATTTATGTGCTGAAGAAATGTAATCCAGTATGCAATTAGCCATCAAGGTAGTAAGTATCCTATCCTATCCCCTAACTCGAAAGTCGTTGGGGCATCACAGATGATAGTTTAACCAGCGTACTCCATGATCCACCTTTCTCTATCCTCAGCAGCTTTCATGGCTTCACTCAATGCTAAGTCAGTCCATTCTCGAATGTTTTCTTCCTACCTCTTTTTCTGTCCCCCTCTTCTTCTGCCTCCTTGCACCATGCCTTGCATGATGCTCTTTGCAAGGCCTGATGCTCTGGTGGCGTGGCCATATAGTCAAAGCTTCTGTTTCTTCACCACTGTGAGCATGTCATCGTGTTGTCCAATGGCTTGTGTGATGATCTGTCGTACTTCGTCGTTGGAGACGTGCTGGTATAAGAAATGCTCAGAGATCTTCTGTAGCACCTCATCTCCATGCTTTGTATTCTTCCTTGTAGGTCTGTTGTGAGGGTCCATGTTTCGCAAGAGTATATGAAGATGGAGACGACAAGGGAGCGCAGCATTCTTCTCTAGGAATGTAGACTGATGGTCCTGTCTTTCCAAATGAGCATCAACCTTGTCAGGGCTGCAGTTGTGCTATCCTGAAGAGGACTTCCTGTCGGTACCCATTGTCCGATATAAGTGCTTCTAAATATTTGAAGCTGTGCACCTTGTTGCGTGATTGGCCTTGGACTCTGATGTCCATGTTGATGCCCCATTGGTGTTCATCATTTTGGTCTTCTCTGCACTTATTTCAATTCCAAAGGCTCTGGAAGTGGTGTCAAGCCTCTGTAGCAGCTGTTCAATTTCTTGTTCCTCATGTTACATCAATAGTGGTCCAGCTCGTGGGCCAGTTCTCCTAATTTTCCCTCCGCAATTAGGGTCCTAACATTCCATGTTCCTTTAAACATATTGTCTCTCGTGCGGATCTTGCTAAGTTGTCCATCAGTAACTCCTTATCACCTCCGTCCTGGTGGCCAACGGAAGGCACAGTCCTTGGTGACCCGTGCCACGACCGATCCGGTATGAAGTGAGCGGTTTTGTTCATCTTACGGTATGTGTCTTGGGCAAGAAAGACCTGGCTGGGCCCAATCCTTCCCAGGCAGTCGGCCCTAACCGAAATCCAAGAGTATAATGTGGCTCGCCTTGGCCCCGAGTACGTGGAACCAATAGTAACGTGTGGTTCCTCCACCCTGGCCGGTGACTTTTGTGTAGAAGACATTCGCCTTGTGATGCCGTGCTGACATCACCGCTGTTCGACACAAAGTAGTATAATTAGTAGAAATATATAGTTGTATCGTTTCGAACGTAACGAAAAGTATTCGCTAACTTTTGTCATTGTATTGTATTAATGTATCTATATCTATATATATAAACCTATCTATCTATCTATCTATCTATCTATCTATCTATCTATCTATCTATCTATCTATCTATCTATCTATCTATCTATCTATCTATCTATCTATCTATCTATCTATATATTTTTACATTTATAAAATACAATGACAAAAGTTAGCGATTACTTTTCGTTACGTTCTAAATGATACAATTATTATTTATACTAATTATACTAGTTTGTGTCGTAAGAGGCGACTAACAGGGGTGATGTCAGCACAGCATTACTGGGTGGAGTCTTATATGCATATTAATACGAGAGAGAGAGAGAGAGAGAGAGAGAGAGAGAGAGAGAGAGAGAGAGAGAGAGAGAGAGAGAGAGAGAATTTATGATGTAGCTGGAGCAGGAGGTGAAGAAGAAAGATGGAGAGGAGGAAGAGGAGAGAGCAGCAGTGTAAGATAGCAGGATATGAGATGAAATAAGACAAGATATAAAATAAGGATAGGAAGATAAGAGAAGGATAAGGAAATAAGATGTAAGGTGAGGTAAGATGGGGCAAGTCTTTATTATCTGTAATCAGAAAGAGGGACAGACCGATAAGATAGGATAAAACAAGACAAGATAAGACAAGACTTTGTCCTTATCGTGATTTTAGATACTAAACTGAGAACTGACGACAGAAAGGACAGAGGAGCAATTCCGAAACCTAATACCAACTGCAAAAGAAAAGAAAAAAATATCTGGAAATAGATCGACAGCAATTTCATACACCCGCAGGCAATCTCCGGCCAGACTCAACCGAGAGTATCTGATGCAAGCATGGCTTCTACTTGTAGGGGGCATGTAGCTTGCTTAGTACTTGCAACATTCGGCAAAATGGATCCTGGACACTCAGCATCCATGAAAATTTCTACAAAATGCTGTACCAGCTATAGTGATATCCGAGAAGGGGGTTGTCTACTAAATAGAGGAATAATCTCTGGATGACGCACTTGAACAAGAAACCTGACAAGCTCTATGTTTCTATGACCGGACGGACAAACCACCTATACTAATTATCAGCTTTATTCCGGAGAAGCCGATACTAACAGTACACGTGAAACAAACCAACGACGAGCAAAAAGTCTATCTATCCAATCTAATATATCTATCTATCTAATCTAATATATCCATCTATCAATCGATCCATCCTAAAATATCCTCTTATAATCCATCCTAATCCTTCCAAATCCTATCTTATCTTATCTATTGTTCATTTGTTGATTTTATCCAAAGTTCGTACGCCCACACCGTAAGAATTTTCAATTTGTATGTATAAAATGTGAATTTTGGACAATAAAGACGCATTGTATTGTATTGTATTGTATTGTATTGTTGTGTATCGTAATATATTGTATCTATCTATCTATCTATCTATCTATCTATCTATCTATCTATCTATCTATCTATCTATCTATCTATCTATCTATCTATCTATCTATCTATCTATCTATCTATCTATCTATCTATCTACCCCTTGGGGTCATGAGCAATCTTGCCACTGTAGATCGTTCTAACCTATAAAGGTAAAAGTGAAAGCCCCAGTTGAAAACCTGTCTTTCCTTTATAGGCATGACCGATTCACTGCGGCAACAGTACCCCCGTTGGAGTGCCGGGGGCTTCAGTATAAATTGTATCCCCACTTTCTGGAAATTTAGTGCTTTAAATTCCCACTGTCGCTGTCTTCCTCATTTGCTCTTTCCCATTCCTGCTCTGTCCTATCACTCTGCTATACTATCTTCTTCTTCGCTAGATCAATGACCTACCTTTTTTCTTCAAAACTCTTCCTGGACAAGACTCCTTGTTTGTGTATGGGGTCTGTTGGATCAGCTTGGGAGTATTGGACGCTTTCTGCCGGGTGGTCACTAGGGCTTCCTATGATGTTATTATTTAGCAATATAGGCATTTTATATGTATGTGTTTTGTTGATAATTTATAATGATGTTTGTATTCTATTTTGTTTTTGTAACCGGGGGTTCGAGTAGTTGGGGTAAAGCCTCAGCCGTCCCCTGCGTGGAATGTCTTTATTGTAAAGTGACTGGCCGGTGGAGGGCATTCAGTTTTCCCACTAGGGTTGTTTCAGCAGATCTTTTATGCGGATCGGGGGGTTGTCCGGTCCTGATTTGGCTCGGAAGAGTCCGCTGGACCTAAAGCAACAATCAATCAATCTATCTATCTAACCATATATCTATCCATCCATCCATTCATCTGTCTTTCTAATCTCTCAGGCTGTCGAGCTGATGGAGAGACATAAAGGAATGCTAATACCACGGGGTGTTAAATCGCCGCTTCGGTCTACCTGTGGTCAGCAGGCGTGACCCGGTCCAGCGTACAACAGATGGATCTTGCCGACAGAACTGGAAAAAAAAGAACCACGTATTTAGGCCTTTGAAAAGTAATGAAGTGCTACCGCAGAATGATGCAAATCGCGTGATACGATCACAAGACCAATGAGTACCGTCAAGAACCAGATCAATGTCACTTGGGGTCGCGCCCTCAGGAACCACAACTTGCCTTTGTGAAGAGAGATAGTTGGCGTGGTTTAGTTATTGACAGAGTCACAAAGCTGGACAGTGTCTCGATAAAAAAAATTAGAAGAAGAAGAAGAAGGAAGAGTGAAAGGAGACAGACGCAGGAATTTAAGGCTTAGAAAGAAACAAAACACGATTGTGTAAACAGTTGGGCATAATTATTATACAATAGGACTGATTATTATCACTATTTAAAAAAAGGTAAAAACATGCTCAGTTGAAAGCTGCTACATCAAAATTAATGCGATTAATATGACAAAATCAGGTAACCCCTACGGCAATACAGTATCTGAACAAATAATCAATTTTAAAAAATGCGTTGCTGTGGAAACAAGACAATTGTCCATCGAGATCTGAAAGCTTCATACTACCCAGTCATCCTTGAAAAGCTGCTATTTTTTATTAGGAAACCTAATCTTGATGACTTCAAAATATTGTTACTTATTGTTGAGAATGGAGGAAGGGGTTGGTCAATTTTACTTAATATTTTTGTGATTGACGAGAGTAGTTATTGTCCTCGAAAACTTCTTGTTTCATTTTCAGGTTTTAAGATTCAAGATTTAATCCCATTACTCGCCCTCTTTGATCGGTTGTGTGGGTGCGCGCGCCTGCGTGCGTGTGTATTGTGAAGGATCGAGTGAGAAAAGGATAGAAAACTGAGTGAAGGAGCGATTGATTGAATAAATTAGTGTAATAATAAATAAAGAAGCGAGTGAATTATTGAATGAAAGAATGAGTGAGTGAGTTAGTCATTGTTTATAGGGTCCAGCGGACTGCAAAGAGCCAAATCATGACCACAACTTGTTTGAAAAAGGACTTGCCCCGATCAGTATAAAAAATCTGCTGAAATACTGAAGGCACTCCAACAGCCGGTCACTTTACAACAAAGGCATCTCATACATGGGACACCGAGGCTTTACCCTAATTTATCGAACCCTCCTTTGCAAAAATAGAATATACACATCATTATACAATATTAACAAAACATACATATAAAATGCCTACATTGCTAAATAATAATAACATAGAAAGCCCTAGTGACCATTTGGCAGAAAGCGTCCAATATTCCCAAGCTGACCTAACAGACCCCACACAGTAATGAGGAGTATTGGCAGAGTTTTGAAGAGAAAAGGTAGGCGACTGGTCTAGCGAAGAAAATGGTAGATTGATAGAACAGATTAGGAACGAGAAAGAACAAATGAGAATGACAGAAACAGTGGTAATTTAAAGCACTACATTTCCACAAAGTGGAGACACTATTAAAGACATGATCATCAGTCTACATTCCAAGATAAGACTGCTGCGCTCCCTTGTCATCTCCATCTTCCTATATGCTTGCGAAACATGGACCCGCACAGCAGATCTACAACGAAGAAAACAAAGCATGGAGATGAGGTGCTACAGAAGACTTCTGGGCATTTCCTATACCCAGCACATCACCAACGACGAAGTCCGACATACCACCACACAAGCCACTGGACAACACGATGACCTGCTCACAGTGGTGAAAACACGGAAACTCCGATGGTATGGCCACGTCACCAGATCATCAGGTCTTGCAAAGATCATCCTGCAAGGCACAGTGCAAGGAGGTAGAAGAAGAGGGAGACCGAAAAAGAGGTGGGAGGACAACATTCGAGAATGGACTGGTTCGACACTGAGCGTTTCAATCAGGGTTGCTGAGGGCAGGGAAAGATGGAGTGCGCTGGTTAAACGATCATCTATGGTGCCTCTACGACCTTCGAGTTACGGGATAAGATAGGATAGGATAGGATAAGATAGGATAGGATAGGGGACACTATTTATGCAGAAACCACAGGCACCCTCATTGGTGTGAAGGAGTGAGTGCACGATTGAGTAAAGGAATACGCGTTCTCTCTCTGACACTCTCTGTCTCTGCTTGTCTCTCTTTGTATGCCTTTGCTTCTGTCTCATTACAAGATCTCTCTCTCCCTCTCTCTCTCTCCCTCTCTCTCTCTCTCTCTCTCTCTCTGTCTTCTCTCTCTCTCTTTCTCTCTCCTACTCCCTATCTCTTCCTCCCACCCCCTCTTCCAGTTTGTTTTAAATTCACGCCCTCAATGTAATCCTTTAAACCCTTTCGAAACATTTCTCACATTTAACTGATTCGATGTGCTGTTATTTCTGCAGGCGTAACAATCCTTGCGCGCGCCTTCCGTTTCCCATACAATTCCATTTGTTGTGTGTGTGTGTGTGTGTGTGTGTGTGTGTGTGTGTGTGTGTGTGTGTGTGTTTGTTTGTTTTTTGTTGTTTGTTTTCAAAAGGTTTGTGTAAAACACAAGTGATAAAGGTAGCTCGCCTAAAGAAATAGGGCTGGAGTTTATTAATAACATTTTGGATAAAATCCTTATTAGATGATATGATGATGATGATGCCCACTTGTATGGTGCACATATCCATGCTGGCAGTATGCTCAGGGTGCAGGGGGGGGGGGGTTGAGGGGAAAAAAGGGTGAACAAAAAAACAACAACGGCTCATGTAATCACTCAAATGAGTCAAAAAAGATGCGTCTTCAGACGCCTCTTGAAAGAGTCAAGTGTCTCTACGACTCTCAAGTCCTGGGGGCAGAGCGTTCCACAATGCTGGGCCACAGTGGGAGAAGGAGCGGTGACTCAAGCGCCTCTTCCTGTGACCGTCCACACTTGGAACGGACAACATAAACTGGGAAGAGGAGCGGCGGCGCCTTGAGGGGTTGTGGGTAGGGACAATTTCTTTCAAGTACCGGGGAGAGGTGAGATGTTATCCTTCGTGGAATGAGGGAATGACAGGAAAGATCTATTTCCTCATCTCTGCTGCCAATGGTTTGCATTTGTAAATTAGCGCCATTGATACAGATGGCCATGGCGCTGTGTTGTCAGCTCCTTTCTTTAGTTTCCGTGTTTTCGTATTTTAAAATAGGTTCGTGCTCTGGTGAACTACTTTCAACGTCCTTGAAATTAAAGGGACATTTATTCCTTTCGAACTTTGCAACTTGTTGAAAAACGTGGAAGAAGAAAAAGAAGAAGACAGGAGGAAATGTATCATTTTCAATATCCATTCTACCATATGATCTTTCGAGTGTCTATTTCGTTGCAGGAATAATTTGACCCGAAACTGACAGTGGCGTGACATCAGGTGGTTTCTAGCAGGTTAGTGATAACGGCTGGGGGAAACATTCATTGCTGTTATATTTTAAGAAAAAAGAAATATCTATGAAAATGAACGTGACAAGAAGAAGAAGAAGAAGACGAAGAAGAAGAAGAAGAAGAAGAAGAAGAAGAAGAAGAAGAAGAAGAAGAAGTAGTAGTAGTAGTAGTAGTAGTAGTAGTAGTAGTAGTAGTAGTGTAAGGAGGAGGAGGAGGAGGTGAAGAAGAAGAAGCAGAAGCAGAAGAAGAACAAGAAGAAGTAGTAGTAGTAGTAGTAGTATAAGGAGGAAGAGGAGGAGGTGAAGAAGAAGAAGAAGAAGAAGAAGAAGAAGAAGAAGAAGAAGAAGAAGAAGAAGAAGAAGAAGAAGAAGAAGAAGAAGAAGCAGAAGAGGAGGAGGAGGGTTAATTATACGATAACAAAATCCTAATCACTAGAAAAAGAAGAAGAACAAAAAATGAGGGAGAGGAGGAAGAAGAGAAAAAAGAAGGAAATGGGGGAAGAGAAATATGACGATTAAAAAAATGTTATTCACAGAAGCAGAAGAAGAAGAAGAAGAAGAAGAAGAAGAAGAAGAAGAAGAAGAAGAAGAAGAAGAAGAAGAAGAGGAGATGGGATATTGGAACGATACAAAATAATATTTAATACAGTAGGAGAAGAGGATGAGTATTAGAAGAAAAAAAGACGAAGAGAAGAATAATAAGGAGGAGGAGGAGGAAGAGGAGAAGAAGAAGAAGAAGAAGAAGAAGAAGAAGAAGAAGAAGAAGAAGAAGAAGAAGAAGAAGAAAAACAACAACAACAACAACAACAACAACAACAACAACAACAACAACAACAACAACAACAAGGACAAGAAGAAGACCAACAAGAAGAACAAGAACAAGAACAACAAAAGAAAGAAAGAAGTGGGAGGCACACGAAAGATGAAGAAGCCAAAGGAGAACAGGTGAAAAAACCGAAAATATGTGGGGGAAACAACAGAAGTTGAAGCTGAAGCTTTAATTGGATAACGGTTTCAGGCACTGCCTAATTTTACAATATGCCATTTAAATTTAAGAACATGAACAATAACAGTAACTTCATCGTTATAATTAAAACGTGGTAAAATAAGAAGGCAAGCTATTCAACTGTATTCCCAGCGGGGAAAAGGTAGAATTTGCAAATATGTCACTTTTCTTGGTGTTGAAACTCGGCTTTACAATAATGAAGCAGCATAACACCGAAATATAAATCACTAGACTTATCTAAACTATATGCCAGAAAACGAAAATAACATCACAAAAATCGGTTCAATCACAGCACACGCGCACATACATGTTTAGAAAATGAAGCATGCTCGTCTGCATCTAATTGCAAGGAACGTTCCGTAAATGCACACACATACACAAACACACAACCACATACCCTCTTCACTAGACACACATATAGCTGATCATCAGCATTTTATTTACAAAGGTGTTAATATTATTGGCGATGATGATGTTAACTGGGATTTATTCTAAAGCAGCAAATTAAAAACATGCACTGATATGGCATTATCTAAACTACATGTACCTGCAAGCAAAAGGAAAAAAATCTAAATTGGTTACGCGAACGTTTGGATACAGTGCAAAACGTCTTAGAGAATTATTGGTGGACCGCAAAGACCTTGACCTTTGAGAAAGTAACAATACGAATGATCTAACATGATGCTTAGCAGTACTTAAAGTATCCACAAAATTCAAACCATGAAATTCGCTTTAGTTTTTCTTGAGATCAGGCCACATGTGTGTTTTTAACAAATTCGGACTGACGGACAGACCGATTTTCCAACAACCAGATTGCTATTGAACGATTGTCCATGATTTTAAGTAAACCAAAATAAAATTGCCTAAGCCGGCGGGTTTGTTGTTGTTGTTGTTTTTTGTGCGTGTGATATATTGAGCAAAACGTGATCACTAACATGTAGACTCCATTGACGTTAGCCTTTGAGGTAGAACACAAATAATGGCACGGAAGGCAGGCCACTAACCTAGGTAATGTTCTTATGATGTTTGGTCAAAATCAGTTCAGTAGTTCTTGAGATAAGACTTTCAGGGACCGACTGATGGATTAACCGACCAATAGACCGACATTTGGCGCTGTTACACGTTGGTTATTTGTGTACGTGCGTCTCGGGCGACGTGGGTTCGAATCCTGACTTCAGCAAACTATTTTGTGATTGTTGGATATAAGTGGCCAGCGCTTTGAGAAGCTCTCTGAGCTTGTAAGTTCGCTATATAAGAGTAATCTCTTTCTTTTTTTATTTATCAATGGTTGATTCAGCCCCGATGCTTGAATCTTGATAAGTGTAACTTAGATTCGTTTATCCACGCAGCCTGTTCACTCAGCAACAAGGTAGGAGTCGTCGTTTAAAGTTTTTAAACTTTATTCAGCAAACATCAACAACTGTAAACAAGATCGCTTTCCGAAAAATCACTTCAAAGATCATCATCAAAAAGATTCGACAAGCTTTTTCTCGTAACATTTGGAAGCTTCGATCGATAATAATCAAGTAATTCTAGAAAATTATACACAATGTCGACCGACGAAAAATATCAACATTATATAAACTTCTAGCAACAACGCAAAATCAATTCAAAGGTAAAGGCACTCTGTTATTGCATACCTTGCAAAACACAACGATCAGATCTATCGTGCGCGTCTCAAACTTAACAGGTTCGTTCTGATTCACGACTTTTTCAAAGTATTTCTAGATAAGTCGGGAATACAAACATGATTCATCAAACTAATCTCGCACTCACTCTCGGTTTCACCCTCACATTCACACTCTTTAACAAACTTTAAAAGGAGAAGAAGAAAGAGAGGAGGAGAAGGAGGAAAATGCGGAGGAGGAAGATTTCTATCAGCTGACAAAACATTCAACATTCAATTCAAGATTCAAGAATATTTTATTATTTGAAATAGAAAAATTAAGACATGATTAGCATGCTGACAATACTGTCACGAGAGGCGAGTTTGAACCCAGCACTAAGGCCTTAAACATTCATCTTGCTTTGGCCTTTTTAACTTAAATTCGAGGTCTAGCAGACGACAGCAGTTAGGGTTGTTCTAAGCATAGGTAGGGAAATTTCTCACTAAGGTAGGCCGTGGCATAATCCCGCTGACCTATGTCCGTCAGCCCCCACGCCGGCGCAAAGAATCTCAGGAGATCGCGCGCTTAAGCTGACCGCAGCGTTAAGATAAGTCAGTCTTTGTTAAAACCTCACTCGAGACGCACACTCTGAAAGATCAATCTCTGAAGACTAAGCAGGTGACGGGTGAAATTCAATTCATCGCAGCATAGCCATAGCCTGACATTGTCAAAAAGGTAAATGATCGATCTTTTGTTTCACCTGATTTATTGATATTATTCTTGGATTATGCTTGAGAAGTCTTGCCATGTTTTACAATTGTGAATGTTAGTAAAACTTTGCTTGACCACGTGGTTGACCCACGCGACCGGTTTTTGAGACCACGAGGTAGCCCCCACTGACCAACTATTGTTTCTCATATTTGTATTATTGCAGAACAGTGGCTGTACCGAAGAATGTGTATATTATCAATTACTTCTCCCTGTGTCTACCTTTCTTCCGTATACTACTTTCTATGGGGGAACATGAAGGAGAAAGTGTACTACAACAACCCACAGACCATTGGGCCCTGAAGACCAACATCCATCAGGAAATTCGAAGAATCTCACTTGAGATGTGTGGCAATATCATCACAAACTTCAATGTGCGTGTTGCAACTATAATCCAGAGAAAAGGAGCGTGGATTGAGCATATCATCAATTATTAAACTGTGTACAGAACGAGTGAAAAAGTGGGAAACCTTTGGTTTTACATAAGTTGGTGCTTCCGTGACATTTCTGTGAAGGTAAAAATCAGAAAACGTTCATATTTTAAAAACCTATGTACAATTAAAAAGTGGTAACATTTTATTAACCCATCCTCTCTCTCTCTCTCTCCCCTCCCCCCCCTCTCTCTCTCTCTCTCTCTCTCTCTCTCTCTCTCTCTCTCTCTCTCTCTCTCTCTCTCTCTCTCTATATATATATATATATATATATATATATATATATATATATATATATATATATATATATATATATATATATATATATACGACCGTGTAAACTCACGCACAAACATACACACCATAAAACACTTCTATTCATTATGATCAGGGATACTACATTAGTAAAATATATATCAGTGTTATGAGAGACACATATTAACGTGTATTTCTTAGTTGGATGGACTTTGGGACAAAGCTAGATCTGGTTTGTACAGTAGAGCACTTGTGTACATGGAAACGGCGTCCAGATGAATAATACTGTTTGGCCAGAACATGTGTAGTGTCTTCCGCAATCATCCTAGCCTTTTGCACAACACGACAGTCATTCAACTCACGCAGACTCTTCTGCTGCTCACCCACTACTTTTCCGCACACCTTCAACTGGCACCTTGGTCTTAACGGATTTTGACCAAACTGTCAGAGGAACATTAGCAACACCAAGGGCGGGAGGGATGGGGGGCGAGGGGGGTGAGGGAGAGGGAGGAACGAGTGTTTGAGGGAACATTGTTGTTTATTCTATAGCCATTTGCCGTAGTACCGGAGTTTGCTCGGAGTGAAGTGGTGAGAGGAAATGTTGGAGATGTGGGAGCGTTTGGGTTGAGGGGACACAGTTTCATCTCGGTCATTGTCCTAGGAAGAGGGAGTTAGTGGGGTGGGGGTGGGGGTGGGGGGTAGGGGGTGTACGGCTTAGAGTAGTTAACAGGCTTTTTCATAGATGAGCTTGGAGTATAATTGTGTAATTACCACATACTCCAAGCTCATTCACGAAACAGTTTATTGACCACGCTAACCCGTACCCCCATTACCCTTTCCCCTCCCTCTAGAACAAATGACCGCGATAAAACTGTTCCATTAACGTAAACACTCCAACAACTCCTCCCTCACCAATTCACTCCGAGCAAACTCCAGTACGACGGCAAATGGCTATATATAAACAACATTGTTCCCCTAAATACTCCCCCCTCCCTCTCCGTACCTCCCCTCGCCCAACTTCCTCACCCTCTTGGCGTGGCTAATGTTCCTTTGAAAGTTCGGCCAAAATCCGTACATTGGTTCTTAAGATATGTGGCGTTCAACGGCCTGATAGACCGACCGACCAACAGACCGACATTTAGTTCGTTCTGATTCCCGTCTATTTCAAAGTATTTTTTTTAAAAGAAAAAAAAAAACACATACTCTTGTAGTTGAGGTTAGAAAGTGGGATGAGGGCGGTATTTCAGTTCTTTTTTTTTTAATTAACGTCATCTGGTAGGGATCATTATTTTTACTGGTAGTTGATCTTATCAGAGGACTGCTTAGGGTGCCCCTCGGATAAGATCAAACAAACATTTGGTCCCGTGGGGGGTCACCTTAAGAGAGGAGTATTGTATGACGTCGCCATGATTAAGGTCACAGCTCCGGCACTTGATCTGCATAAGGTACATTGGAGGCGAAGGTAAAGTCTAGGTACATATCAAATTTGTACCAAATCCCTCAAGTAGTTTGGGAGAAAATGCGATTAAAGATAAACACGAAAAAGTATGACGACACCGTGATGACGTGACTCATGCATGCATTTTTGTCGCCTGGTAGGGAACATTATTTTCTAATTACATTCCAAGTTTCAAAGAAATCCGTTTTAGTAATCCGTATTAGTTTTAGAGCTAAGTGCGCAAAAGTGACAGTCGGACGAATGGATAAAGCCAGAAACAATAGTTCCCCAGAGATATAAATAGCTCTACTACTAGTACTACTAATAAATCCCTTTCGCGTCTTATGCCTAAACCAGACTCAGAGCGCGATGATCTGTAACCAACATACACGCTCACATGTTACAAACACCTCTACATTCACAATCATCACTCAAACATGTGGTTTAAAATGTAAAATCGTTATTGATTGATTGATTGATTGATTGATTGTTGCTTTAGGTCCAGCGGACTCTTCCGAGCCAAATCAGGACCGGAAATCGTTAGTAGACTCCAAAAGGGAAAATCGGATTTAATTTTTGTTGAAATCTTAGTTTTTTCGAGGAAAACGGAGTACCCGGAGGAAACCCTCGGTGACCTGAAAAGTATCGTACCTAAAATCGCATAAGTTCGTCGAACCCGAGACCTCCGGCACATGAAACCGGCGGCTAACCAACTGCGCCATCATGGCATACAAGTTCCCTCAAGCTATGAAACAGTCTTAAAGGCTGTGGAGGGGTAGAGTGTTTATAGTGTAAGTTATGGCGTGAGGTGAGGATGGGAATGGAGGGGAATGGGTTGGGTGTTGGATCACTTGCACGGCGATTTGAAGCGCAAACTGAGTGTTGCATAAAGCAGTCGTTATGGTCAGAGGGTGTGGCAGCTAACGGTTACGCGGTAAAAGCTAGAATATAAAACTTTGGAGCGCGGAAAATTGGGCCAGTAGAGCCCCACGACATAAAAGGGATGCATGTGACATGTATATGCACCTTCTCCTTCTCCTCATCCTCCTTCTTTTCCTTCTTCTTTCTTTTTTTTATTTTTCTTTCTTCCTTCCTTTTTCTTCTTCTTTTCCTTCTTCTTTTGTTTCTTTTAATTCTTTTTTTCCCCTCATTCTTTTTTGTTCTTTTTTTTTGTGTGTGTGCTTTATTTCTTCTTTTTTCTTGCTTTCCTTCTTCCTTCGTCCTTGTCTTCCTCTTCTTCTTCCCACTTTCCTTCTTCTTTTCTTCTTTAACGTCTTCTTCTTCCTTACTTTCTTTCCCTTTTCTTCTTTCCTTCTTCATTTAATCTTTTCCCGTTCTTTCTTTCTTCTCATTCTTCTTCATCTTCTCCTGTTTCCTTGTTCAATCTCAAAATTGGGTTACTCCTTCTACCTTCGCACTACATGCTTCACTGATAAACGTGTGCTTGTTGCGTACGTTAGAGTGTGTGAATTCAAACATGAGTGTGAGCGCCTTTGTTTGTTACAGATCGCCGCGCCTGGAGACTATAAGGCGCGAATAAAGAATCCACAGTCCATGGGGCCGGGTAGCTCAGTTGGTAAGAGCGTCTTGCTAGTAACCGGAAGGTCGCTGGTTCGAATCCCGGATTGGTCAACGTGTGATCATATTATTTTCCCCTTTACCAACAACTGGCCCGCTGGTGTCAGTATAAATCGGTCCAGTAGTCACCTATATGCGAAAGTGTCGTGTGACTATAATCTACAAACCACAACAACATCCACAGTCCAATGTGGTTGCGCTTAATGTGGCAACTGTGTATGTAATATCTCTGAAATGAAATCTTAAAAGGTGATGTGTGGAGTGTGTATATGTGTGTGGGGATGTGTGTGTGTGGGTGTGTGTGTGGGTGTGTGTGTGTGTGTGTGTGTATGACCGTCTACCAAGATCGGAGTAATTTACAAATGCAATGTACGAGCGTCATTTAATAAATAAGGTGAATTTTTCGGTATAAGGACTTCTAATACAGATAGAAGCTTACTTTTTAAAAATTTTTTTGTTTTACTTCTTTTTCACATGGATGTAATTTCTTTTGCAGATTGAAAAAAAACTTTGAGAGTTTTAGCGATTAACAAAGATGGCCGACCAAGAAGCATGCTCCAGGATTGAACAGCGGTCAGTTATCACGTTTTTGGTTGCTTTAGAGTGCAAACCTGTTGAAATTCATAGGAGAATGTCAGCTGTGTATGGCGCCACATGTTTCAGCCGAAATAAAATGTCTACAAGTGGGCTAAATTGTTTAAACAAGGACGGAGCAGTGTTGAGGATGAAGACAGGCCTGGGAGGCCTACAGAAGTGAGGTCTCCTGAGGTGATCGAATCAGTCAATGACCTCATTCAGTCGGACAGAAGGGTGACAGTGGATGACATTGCAAGGACTTTGAGCTTATCTGTTGGGACAGCACACACAATTGTCCATGATGACCTTAGAAGTCCTTATACCGAAAAATTCACCTTATTTGTTGAATGACCCTCGTATGTTAGTTATCATTCGGCTGAATAAATTCTGTTCTCCTTTTCCTAATCCTGTTTAGAAGTACAATGAAATCTCTCCCATTTAGAAGTACAATGACATCTCTACCCTTTTCCCCGAATCTTCCCCTTTCCGAAGAGTCTGAAAATGGGTGCTTTGCACAACACGCTTTGCTGAGCTTTGCATTGATAGTGGGGTTATGTGACAAGGCGTGCAATAGCACCTCTGAGCTAGGCTGCAAGCATTCCACACTCACACTCAGCCAGCCATCATTTCCACCCAACCAGCCATCTCTAGCAGGCCCGCTCGCCAATTCGCTTAAGCCCCGCCCCTCGGGCACCGAGTTAAAGCCTGCCACAGAACCTGACATAGTGTCAGTCCCAAGCCTTCCAGCCTTGAAGTCACAACCTGTCCGAAGACACGTCTCCATCACCGAGTGACCTCTGAGCTTCGACAGTACCCGTGTGCTTCCACCCGTCTAAGTCAAGGTAAGAGAGGGAACTTACTCTTTGTCATATAGCAGACCCATCACCCGTCGTTCGCCCACCATGTTCATGCGTCCTGTCGATATGTATGTTCATGTTTATAGTTTTGCCTTGATGTGTTGCTGTGACTTGTATTTATCCCTTGCACATATTTTCTACCTTGTATATGACCCATGACATGTTTGGATTTATGCTTGTATGCTCCGTTAGCCCCATGTGTAAATACCCCATGCCATGCTGTCCCTCCACATAGATTAAAGTCCCCACTACAACCCCTTTGCCCTGTACCCCTTACATTTGCTTTCCACCATGCTCCCAATGTATAAATATTTGTCCCTGTTGCCAACCCCATCCTAATGCGCCGAAGGTATCATATACTAGCGGCTGCCAATAAACTCCACTTTGGCCCAGTAAAACTAGTTGCATTGTTTGACTGTTGGTATATGCACTGGCTCAACCCTTGACCGGTCAACCAATTTGAATTCTGAGAAGGGCGATTGTACCACAGGCCCTGAATCCACACTATCCCGATCCCCCGCTGATACAGAGTCTGTATTACATTACAGACGGGTTCCTGTACCTGGCGAATCACCCCGGCCTTGTATCACCTCCCAGTCGCTGACCCGCTGCAGGCCCCTGACAACCCAGGAGGTCAATGAGAAGCGTGACTCGGGACTTCGCCATTTTCTAGACGGCTAGCTACGAAAGCCAAATTCTAGACCTGTACCCTATCACAAGACAATCACTCGTGATCGATGCGTCACCGCGTGACCAACTGACCTGCATCATCGCCCCACGCCACCATGGTAAACAAGCCACCCAGAGTATCCTGGACCAATCGCCGCTCTGCAGTACCGAGCTAAGTGATTAGCCTACGAGAATCCCCACTCGCCAGATTATCAGAGAGGCTCTGAAACCATACAGATACACTCTCGCCCTGTGATGAAATCAGTCTACAGTCGCTCTAGTACCCCAGATATTGACTACCCAGAACATCACCGAACTACTCCTTACTGAAAGACGCTTGGCTAATGACTCACGTTAGAAGTATTTGACCCAGACTCCCCATTTCAAATTAATAAAAGTAAATAGTTATAGAAATTGCAATTACCCTGACTGGCCTTTGAATTTGAATTTCTTAACTAGTGTAACCCTACCCTCCATCTCGTCTATTCCCTGTCTGTCTATCACTTATTAAGCTGGCCTAGCATTAATCTCTTGAATGTCATCGCACCATTAACCTATCAAAGGAGGTAATACAGCGCGAGAGATTAAGAGCTTACCCCCATCCCCCAACCCCTCTCTTCGTGACATTAACTTTGGCGACCCCGACGAGACTAAGAGACTTAGGTTTCCCCTTCCAACCCAACGAGACAAAAGACTTAGGTTCCCATCCCAACTTGACGAGACCTAGGACTTAGCTTAATTTCCACCCCAGCCCAGTATAAATAGGACCCAGCCCTCTAAGCCTAGTAGTGTATAGTATAGCCCATAGGTCCCTTACTGGCTTTCCCGAGTGGTGGTATCTCAAAAGGCTTTTTCTTGCATTCATTTTGTATTTTTGATTGATTGCATTTTGTCTTTGTGGTTGTTTTGTATTCGCCCCTTTGCAGTTTTATCGTAGCTCATCCAGCCCACCCCCTTGTTTTCCGTCAGTGTAACCCCTTGTGTGCGCCCCTCATTCCGGTTAGGACCTTTTTCAGGGTAAGTTACCTCCCTTACCATGGCCGACCGGGGAGAGCTTGCGCTTAAGTACAAGAGTATTGGCGAGAGCTTAGGGCTCGCCGGCACCGAACTCAAGGACTACGTCCTGGCTAGCGTAGATGCGGACGTGGCCGAGGAAAAGTTGAAGAGGGAGGAGAGGGCTAAGGAGCGAGATGCGAAGAGGCAGGAGGAAGAAAGAGCAGCGGCACTGAAGAAAGAGGAGGAGAAAGAGCGCATCGCCGCGGAGGAACGGGAAGCCGCCCGGAAGCTTGCAGAGGAGGAGAAAGCCGCCGCCCGGAAAAAGGAGGAAGAGAAAGAGCGCATCGCAGCGGAGGAAAGAGCCGCCGAGCGGAGAAGAGAGGAGGCGAAGGAGAGGATCGCAGAGGAGGAGAGAGCCGCCGAGCGGAGAAGAGAGGAGGCGAAGGAGAGGATAGCAGAGGAGGAGAGAGCCGCCGCAAGGAGGAAGGAGGAGGACGAGAGGATCGCGGCACTTGAAGAGAAGAGGAAGGACAAGGAGCTCGAACGGCGCCAAGCACTCCTCCAGCTTGAGCGCGACCGCCGCGATTTAGGTATCGCATCGCCCGCTAGCGAAGACTACTCGCTCCTCGCCCCCAGCTTCGCCGCCAGCACCGGGATACCCGCACTCCCCCCGCCGATTCCGGGGATGAACTTTCCCCTGGACCCATTCGTCGAACGAGACGAATCGATTGAAGTCTATCTCGCCCGATTCGAACGAGTCGCGGGAGAAAACGGTCTTGACCCCCAGTACTGGTATCGCAAGCTCAGTCATGGCCTTAAGGGGAAGGCCTATGAAATCCTGGCCAAGACGCCGACTTCCGAGGAGGGAGACTACCCCGCCCTCAAGAAAGCTCTACTGCATGGTTTTGAGCTCTCCGGTGAGCACTACCGCAAGAATTTCCGGAACTCCCGGAGAGAGAAAGGGGAGAAGTTTACGCAGTTTGCCGACCGTCTAGCTACGCTACGGGACAAATGGATAGAGCAAACTGACGAACCAAGGACGTACGACGGACTGCTAGAGTTGATGCTAGCCGAGCAACTCCGAGGGACAATGCCAGCGGAACTTCGGACTTTCGCCGCCGAACAGGGGGCCGCTCGCCTTGAAGACCTTATCATCGTCGCGGACCGCTACCTCACCGCCCATCCCGACGACAGACAGCCTCGCCGTGATCCCCCCGCACCCTCGTCGCCAGATACCCGCCACCAGCCTCGCCGGCCAGTCCCGCCAGCGAACCACCGTCCACAACCGCCTAAAGGACGCCCAAACCCCGGGGCAGAGCCAGGGAAGCGGAGCACAGAGCTCTACTGCGGCTACTGCCAGCGCCGAGGACACACCCGGGAGAAATGCTTTCGCCGCCTCAGCGACCAGCGTCGCAAACAAGGTACCGTACTAGCCCTACGCCAAGTTACCCCCGACGGGAAACCGGTAACCCCCGTCGTCACTCCCGCCGACCGACCGGCCGTCACCGAGCAAGTGACTGTCAACAATCGCCCAGCCCACTGTCTATACGACACTGGACTCACCTTTGACGCCGTCGTCCGCCGCTCGCTCATCAGGGAACAAGACCTGACCGGCGAAACTATCACCCTGAAGTTGGCCGACGCGTCCCAACCCAGCACCACGCTCCCTATAGCCCAGATCCAAGTCACCAGCCGATACGTAACGGGGACCATTCAGGCTGCCGCGATGGACCAGCCCCTGTACGACCTGATTTTAGGATGCCGATACGTGTTCTTGGGTATGCCGCCCCAGCCTGTGGAGTCGATGGCCGCCGTCCAGACGCGCGCCCAGGCGAAAACAGCCGCGACACCACCCCCGATACCCAACCAGATGCCGGAACAGATCCGGAAGGCCCAAGAGAACGACGTCACCCTCCGCAAGTGCTACGGAAAGCTTCCCGCCGCACGCACTCCACCCAAGTCCGGGGACTTTTTCGTCGAAGACGGACTCCTCTTCCGTCAGAAGGACGACCATTCTCAACTAGTCGTACCTGCGACACTTCGCCCCCAAGTCCTGGAACTTGGCCATAGCATGCCCCTAAGTGGACATATGGGCATAGGAGCGACCACTCTACGCATCAGCGCTCAGTACCACTGGCCCGGGATGACCGAAGACGTGAAGCGCTACGTCAAGTCCTGTCGCCAGTGCCAACGATACTCGCCCCGCCATCACACCGTCCCGGTCACTATCAGCCCCACCGTCGTTGTCGGAACACCCTTCCAGCGAGTGGCTGTCGACATAGTAGGACCCCTCCCGCGGACCAAGAAGCGGAACCAGTACCTACTAACCCTTGTCGACGCTTGCTCGATGTGGTGTGAGGCCGTTCCTCTACCGAAGATCGACGCCGCCCGAGTCGCCGACGCGCTCGTCACCATATTCACACGAGTCGGATTCCCGGACAACATCTTGACCGACAACGGGTCCCAGTTCACAGGAAAACTCATGCAGGAAGTTTTCCAACTACTCCGCATTCGCCATATCCGGACTCCACCCTACCACCCCGCTAGCAACGGACAGGTCGAGCGTCTAAACGGGACTCTCATCTCGATTATCCGCAAGATCGCCGACGAACAGCCGGAAGCGTGGGACACATACGTCGCGTCAGCGCTCTTCGCGTATCGAGAGACCCCGCACACCCCCACCGGATACACGCCTTCCACGCTGCTTTTTGGAAGACCCCTTTCCGGACCTCTAGCCGCCTTGCGACGTAGCTGGACCGACGCCAAACTGGACGAGGCACCGGTCGACGCCACGAAATACGTCACGAAGCTCCAAGAAACCCTCAAGGCCACATGGAAAGCCGCCTCCGCCAACCTGAAGAAGGCGAGAGAAAGGCAAGCCCGCTATCATAATCGCCGCGCCCGGGACCGAGAACTACAGGTAGGAGACCAAGTCCTCCTGCTTCTCCCCAGCGGCACGAACAAGCTAGACATAGCTTGGCAGGGACCCTACCCGGTGCTTGAGAAGCTCTCCCGTACCACTTATCGCATCGAGGTAGGCGGAAAGCCCAGGACCCACCACATCAATCTGCTCAAGCGGTACCTGGAGCAACCGGCACCCGCCCCGACTCCCACTCGCTACTCACGGTCGCGCTGGCCGTCGAAGTGGATGGCACAGAGACCGGCGTCGCCGAATTTCCGCTAAAAGGGAAGGAATCCTTCCGGGACGTCTCTCTGGACCCCTCACTCCCCGCCGGCCAGCAACGCCAACTACGCGCCATCGTAGCAGAATACAGGGAAGTCCTCACCGACATTCCTGGGAGGACGGACCTAGAAGAAGTTCGACTAACCCTGACGGACCCCACTCCCGTCCGACAGAAACCATACCCCGTCCCACTTTCCCAGCAGCAAGTAGTAAGAACGGAAGTAGAGGCTCTGCTACAAGCCGGAGTCATCGCTCCCTCCCGTTCCCCCTACAGCGCAGGAATAGTTCTATCACGGAAGCCCAGCGGAGAACATCGCCTCTGTATCGACTTCCGGCAGTTGAATCTCGTAACCCAGTTCGTGCCCGGACCCCTATCCGACCCCACCGACTTGTTTGCAAAGCTACAATCCGCCCGATACTTCTCCCGAGTGGATCTGAGCAAGGGCTTTTACCAGATCCCCGTGCACCCTTCATCCCGCCAGTACCTGGCCTTCAGCACGATGGACGGCCACTATGAGTTTAACGTTCTGCCGTTTGGTCTGCACAATGCCCCAAGTATTTTCAGCACGATGATGCGGAAGCTGTTGGACCCCCTCCACTGTCCGTTCGTACACTCTTTTATGGACGACATACTCGTCGCAACGGAGACATGGGAGGAGCACCTGCGAGTGGTGCGCCAACTCTTGCGCCGCCTCAAAGAAGCTGGCCTCACTGCCCGGCCGACCAAATGCCAGTTCGGCTACCAAGAGCTGGAATTCCTTGGCCACACCATCAGCCGTGGACAGCTCCGGCCTCTGGAAAAGACCGTCCAGCGCCTTCGAGACGCGCCACGCCCCAAGACCAAGAAAGATGTCCAGTCCTTCCTGGGACTGAGTGGCTTCTATCAAAAGTTTGTACCCGGATACAACGGGATCGCCGCGCCACTATCCAGCCTAACCCGGAAAACCGCACCGGACCGAGTCCTCTGGACCCCGCAATGTGAAGCTGCCTTCCAGGAGCTCAAGGACAAGCTGACGTCCCAGCCAGTCCTGCGACTCCCCAACCACGGACAGCCCTTCGTCCTGCGCACAGACGCCAGCGACGTAGGCCTCGGAGCCGTTCTACTCCAGCGGGACTCCGCGGACGCCCCGACGCTCTTCCCCGTCGCGTACGCCAGCCGGAAACTTAAGCCGGCCGAACAGAATTACGCCACGTCGGAGAAGGAGTGTCTCGCCCTCGTCTGGGCAGTCCAGAAGTTCCAACTGTATCTCTACGGCTCACACTTTACCGTCCAAGTGGATCATCAGCCGCTTTCCTTCTTGGCGACATCCAAATCGCTCAACGCCCGGCTGATGAGGTGGGCTCTGCTGCTCCAAGCATACTCTTTCCAGCTGGAGCACATCCCAGGAAAAGACAACCACGGCGCAGACTTCCTCAGCCGTCACCCCGCAACCGACTCCAGCGAGTCGCCCCTGAGGGCCGACGCCCCCGCCTTCATACCCGCCGCCGCCCTCTAACCGTAGCCGAAACCCGGCAGCTCCGCGGACCCCAGCCTTGGGCATCCGCCATCGACTACCCGGAACCCTGCATCGCCCCGCATCACCCGGATCATCGCAAACCATCGTCTCACCCGGCAGCCGACCTCAGAGCTGATTGGCCGCGTCTCAGTCGAGGCCTACGACCTCGCCTTTTTCCTTGGGGGGGCCTCTGTGACAAGGCGTGCAATAGCACCTCTGAGCTAGGCTGCAAGCATTCCACACTCACACTCAGCCAGCCATCATTTCCACCCAACCAGCCATCTCTAGCAGGCCCGCTCGCCAATTCGCTTAAGCCCCGAGTTAAAGCCTGCCACAGAACCTGACATAGTGTCAGTCCCAAGCCTTCCAGCCTTGAAGTCACAACCTGTCCGAAGACACGTCTCCATCACTGAGTGACCTCTGAGCTTCGACAGTACCCGTGTGCTTCCACCCGTCTAAGTCAAGGTAAGAGAGGGAACTTACTCTTTGTCATATAGCAGACCCATCACCCGTCGTTCGCCCACCATGTTCATGCGTCCTGTCGATATGTATGTTCATGTTTATAGTTTTGCCTTGATGTGTTGCTGTGACTTGTATTTATCCCTTGCACATATTTTCTACCTTGTATATGACCCATGACATGTTTGGATTTATGCTTGTATGCTCCGTTAGCCCCATGTGTAAATACCCCATGCCATGCTGTCCCTCCACATAGATTAAAGTCCCCACTACAACCCCTTTGCCCTGTACCCCTTACATTTGCTTTCCACCATGCTCCCAATGTATAAATATTTGTCCCTGTTGCCAACCCCATCCTAATGCGCCGAAGGTATCATATACTAGCGGCTGCCAATAAACTCCACTTTGGCCCAGTAAAACTAGTTGCATTGTTTGACTGTTGGTATATGCACTGGCTCAACCCTTGACCGGTCAACCAATTTGAATTCTGAGAAGGGCGATTGTACCACAGGCCCTGAATCCACACTATCCCGATCCCCCGCTGATACAGAGTCTGTATTACATTACAGACGGGTTCCTGTACCGGGCGAATCACCCCGGCCTTGTATCATCTCCCAGTCGCTGACCCGCTGCAGGCCCCTGACAACCCAGGAGGTCAATGAGAAGCGTGACTCGGGACTTCGCCATTTTCTAGACGGCTAGCTACGAAAGCCGAATTCTAGACCTGTACCCTATCACAAGACAATCACTCGTGATCGATGCGTCACCGCGTGACCAACTGACCTGCATCATCGCCCCACGCCACCGTGGTAAACAAGCCACCCAGAGTATCCTGGACCAATCGCCGCTCTGCAGTACCGAGCTAAGTGATTAGCCTACGAGAATCCCCACTCGCCAGATTATCAGAGAGGCTCTGAAACCATACAGATACACTCTCGCCCTGTGATGAAATCAGTCTACAGTCGCTCTAGTACCCCAGATATTGACTACCCAGAACATCACCGAACTACTCCTTACTGAAAGATGCTTGGCTAATGACTCACGTTAGAAGTATTTGACCCAGACTCCCCATTTCAAATTAATAAAAGTAAATAGTTATAGAAATTGCAATTACCCTGACTGGCCTTTGAATTTGAATTTCTTAACTAGTGTAACCCTACCCTCCATCTCGTCTATTCCCTGTCTGTCTATCACTTATTAAGCTGGCCTAGCATTAATCTCTTGAATGTCATCGCACCATTAACCTATCAAAGGAGGTAATACAGCGCGAGAGATTAAGAGCTTACCCCCATCCCCCAACCCCTCTCTTCGTGACAGGTTAGTACCCGACATTAGCCTGAACTATTGCAAAGATGGTAAACCATCCTAGCTGGGACTGGGTCTGTCTCAGACTACGGAGGAATGGTTTGACTCGTCTTCACCTTCTGTTGATATGGAAAAAGACGAGAGAGAGAGAGAGAGAGAGAGACAGAGAGAGAGAGAGGGGGGGAGAGGGAGGGAGAGAGGGAGACAGAGAAAGAGAGATTTCGATGGAGAGAAAGAGAGATTTACAGAGCGAAGGACAGAGAGGCAGACAGAGGGAGAGAGAGAAAGATGGGGAGAGACAGAGAGAGAGAAAGACAGAGACAAAAAGGAGAATGGAACAGAGAGGGAAAGAGAGAGAAATAAAAAGAGAGAGATGATCTTGCCACCAGCCGGAATTGTGCGATCATCATCATCATCATCATCATCATCATCATCATCATCATCATCATCATCTGTTACATTGTTTTTTTTTTTAAAATCAATAGTTGATTCAGCCCCGATGCTTGAAACCTGATAAGTGTAACTCAGATTCGTTTATCCACGCAACCTGTTCACTCAGCAACAAGGCAGGAGCCGTCGTATAAAGTTTTCCAACTTTATTCAGCGTACATCAACAACTGCATACAATCGCTCAATCGATTTTTCCACTTTTTCAACTTCCACTCTCAACTCTGAAACAGTGCAAAACTTATATTGTCTCTCTATACTCTAGAGAATGTTCGAGCATTTCAGCGTGACGCAATTACAACCAATCAAAATAAAATTCGTCATCAGAACTATGCACTGTCTTACGTCATTTAACCTTATTTAGATTACAAGCATCTCGTAGCAACCACTAGATCTATCCACACCGCTCGATCGATAGTAAATAAGCAAACCTAGGAAATCCTCCAATAATATCGACCAACGAAAATTATCAACATTATACAAAGCTTCTTCTAACAACAACGCAAAATCAAATCAAAGGTAAATACACTCTGTTATTGCATGCTTTGCAAAACAAATCGATCGGATCTATCGTGCGCGTCTTACACGTACTATCGTGCGCGTCTCAAACGTAACAATCATCATCATCATCATCATCATCATCATCATCATCATCATCATCATCATCATCATCATCATCATCATCATCATCATCATCATATTACTCAGTGTTGCGATTGAGACGCGCACGATAGATCCTATCATTTAGTTTTGCAAATTATGCAATAATAGTGTATTTACATTTGATGTGACTTTGCGTTGTTGCTAGAGGAAGCTGTGTATAATGTTGATAATTTTTGTCGGTCGATATTGTTGAGAATTTTCTGGAATTACTTGTTTATTATCGACCGAAGCTTCGAGATAGATCTGGTAATACATGCAGCTAAGCGATTCTTCTAACCTAAAGTACGTTCTATGACGTAAGACAGCGCATAGTTCCGGGGACGAGTTTTATTTTGATTGGGTGTTATTGCATCAAGCTGGAATGTTCGAACTTTTTCCCGATTGCAGAGAACCTATATAAGTAATGCGCTGAGAGACAGAGAGAGAGAGAGAGAGAGAGAGAGAGAGAGAGAGAGACGTACACTGACTGCACAAGACCTAGAATAGAAAACAAAACCTTACAATGCCTTTACAGCAGCAGCAGCAGCAGTCACACCACCACCACCATCATCACCACAACCATTAATATAACCCCAACAACAACATTAATTTATTGTTGTCGTTATACTAAAGTTGTACTACATTTTCCAAGCAATAAACAACGAGTCGCACAATAAATTATTACTTTTGTATCCTTTTTTTTTATCCAAAACTAGTCAGACGTCCTGTCAAGTGGTCTGTCTGGTACCCCTCCCTTATCCCTCTCCCCTCTCTCTCCTTCTTCGATTAAAAAGTACATTTAAGAATTACCTATCATTCCAACACACACGGGAAGCACTATATACGATATCCGATATAATCTCCGTCTGGCGGTTGTCAGCTTGACAGAAACGTAAAACGGTGATTTTTCTTTTTTAATTGTGAGGATTGTTTTTCCAGGTACTCCGGTTTCCTCCCTCCCATTCAATACTGATGTGGGATGCAATCTTGGGGTGGCCAGTGGCGCAGTGGATTAGTCGCCGGTTTCCTATGCCGAAGGTCGGGAGTTCGATTCCCACAAAGGGCTGAACGTATGTGACTTAGGCATGAGACTATGGAGGTCACCGAGGTTTTTCTCCGGGCACTCCGGTTTCCTCCCTCCCTTCAATAATAGTACTGAATGCAGTCAATATAAAAATGTCAAAATTTTGAAAAAAATTCATTTCCTTTCTGTTTCTAATAGCGATCTTTCTGTGTCCCCGCCTTTACACCACATGCTTGAGTAATAGATAGGTGTTTGTTGTGTGTGTGCGTGTGTGAGAGTGGGTGATACATGGAAACGTGTATATTTATACAGATCGCCGCGCTTTGAGCCTGATTAGTTTCCATTATTATTATGATGATTATTATGATTATGATTATGATTATGATTATGATTATTATTATTATTATTATTATTATTATTATTATTATTATTATTATTATTACTTGTATTATTTGGAATAATAATATTATTATTATTAATTTCTAAAATAGTTTCAAAAATAATATTCGGATTCCCTTCCGTCTTCTATTAACGACTTGCCTCTACACTCTAATTAAGTTTGAATGAATATTATGTTTTTTTGAGTATGTAAGAGAGAGTTGTCGGGAACATGTGAGCGCAATGTTGGTTTACTTCCAACTGTGTTCGGAGGACCCATTTCATTTGTTTTTGTGAAATCTTTTCTTGAGGTACACACACACAAACACACACACACGCGCGCACACACACAAACACACATACACACACTGACACACGCACACGCACACATACACAAACACGCGCGAGTCATCACAACATGCATGATTGTGTCTGGAGAGTTGAAGACAGTACAGGATCATTCACTGTCCACCCAAACAATGAATAAAATCCTGCAACCTCCCTACTCATTTCTACTCCACTCCATTATCCCACCCACCTCAACAAAGAGGCAAGCAATTCAAACGCATGTCCAAACCTCAACACGACAATGTGTCACTACCAAACTTCTGCCAGCTACAACTTGGCTACTCTTCATCCTGTGCTTTTGTAGCAGACCACTAGAGGAAACGTTGACAGGCAAACTGTCTCGACAGTTTCAGAGGAGGGTCAAAATAGTCTTGTGGCGTCACATGAGCCAAGTTTCCTGTCTCACCAGCGCCGTGACCGCAGAAGACGCTCCAAGAATAGAAACAGCTGTCTGGTCAAGATGGCTAACAAATCCAATTGAGACATATTTTGAAAACTGTAGTTCACACTAATAAGAGATTGGCACTCAGAAAGTTATGTTTTTTTTTAATGATCGGGTGCTGCTGCAGAAAATCTTCATCTTTACACTACAGTTGCTTTGTCCTAAACCTTATTCAAGGTTGGGTTCTATCAGGTGACATTTAAGCACTAGTTGTTCTCTTTCACACTGTATTGCCAGACACACACACACACCTTGCTCAAATGAGCATTTCAAAGAGTGTTACTTTCCTTGGTAGTGCTGTAACTCGGCTTTATCATTAAAAAAAAAAAGAAAGTAAAATAAAAACATGGAATGATGGGCCACGATTTGAAATATCAGTATGCAATTGTTTTTTAATCGGTCTACCAATTTTGAGATATTGAGCAGAACGTTGTTTAGAAAATAACGAACCACGGAGATCTTCACCTTTGAAAAAGTGTAAATATGAATAAAATTAAAATGGTTAGCAATATCTCAAGCATATATAACAGGTGAGGTCATTCTTGAGATAAGGTCACACAATTGTGTTGAATAAATTCGGAGCAAACGGACCGACCGATTGACCGAGTATCGGACTGTTAAAGGCTGATTCGTCATGAGTGGAAGTACCTTTATACCAAACATCAAGAAAATATGTTTAGCAGTTTTTTTTTCTTCTTCAGATTAACAGCAAAACGTGTTTAGCAAAAACGTGACTCCTTCGACCTCGACCTTTGTAATAAAGCAAAAGTGATGGCACGGCGGGCTGGACACTAGCGTAGGGAAATTGCCTATGAAATTTGGTAAAAACCCTTTCAGCGGTTTTTGACGGTCCGACCGACAGACCGATATTTGACTCTTTGATTCCCGACTATTTTAAAGTATTCCCAGATATTATCTGGACATTTAAAAGCTGGAATGTTGACTATTACTGTGACCATCTATATCGTTCTTAGTTCATTCACCCTTTGTAACTTTATATTCGAAAGGGTTGTTTGTTCTTGTCCGCGTTTAGGGACACGCACTTCCATGCACACCCACACACTTCCGTTTCCACCTCCCCCTCTTCACACACACACACACACACACACACACACACACACACACACCCACACACACACACACACACCCACACACACACACACACACACACCACTGACACCCATGCATGTGTAGCCGTGTTCCTATCATATTCATCATATCCTATCCCATAACTCGAAGATCGTTGGGGCACCACAGATCATCGTTTAACCAGCGTACTCCATCTTTTTCTGTCCTCAGCAACCCTCATGGCTTCGATCAGTGTCAAGCCAGTCCACCTCTTTTTCTGTGTCATTGTCTGATACAATGGCTCTTAAATATTTTAATCTATGCATTGTGTTGTGGCATTGACCTTGGACTTTGATGTCCGTTTTGATGCCATTGGTGTTCGTCATCATTTTGATCTCCTCTGCACTTATTTCCATTCCACAGGCTCTGGAGGTGGTGTCAAGCCTTTGTACCAGCTGTTCAAGTTCTTGTTCCTCTCCAGCCAATCCATCAATATGCAAAACGGAGGTCGGGGATTGCTCTACCCCCTATACTGACTGTGCCTTCGTGATCTGCAATTGCATCTGACATGATGCGCTCCAGGAAGATGTAGAAAAGTGTTGGAGAGAGTAGGCATCCTCGACGCACACCGATTATTGTTCTGAACCAGTTTCCGATGGCGCTGTTGTGGAGGACTGCACTGGTAGCCTTGTCATACAGGCTTTTGATGACTCCAATAATGTAATGGCTGATGTTGTACGCTCTTATGGTTGCCCACAGAGCTGCATAACAGCCTCGGTCAAACGCTTTCTTGAAGTCTACAAACACATAATATAAATGTTGTTGGTGCTATAGGTATTTATTGCAGATTATTCTGAGGTTGAAAATCTGTTCAGTGGTACTTCGTCCTGCCCTGAATCCTGCTTGTTCTTCAGCTATGATTTGTTAAGATTGGGGTTTCAACCTGTTGACTATTAATTTCAGGAGGACATTGCTGAGACGGTTAATGAGGATGATGGTGCGGTAATATTCACACTCCTAAAGGTTACCATTTTTGGGAAGAGTGATGACTAGCGACTGGGTCCATGGTGTAGGCCACTTCCCACTTTGCCAGATCTTGTTACAGATAATGATCAATCATCGCTTCTTCTCCTGCTTGAAGCAATTCCGCGGATATGTTGTCCACTCTCGCTGACTTTCCCTTCTTCAGCGAGTGCACTGCTGTCTCAACTTCTTCTCGGACGCCTAATCACACACACACACGGGCGCGCGCATTGACACACACATTCACAACTGCTCAGACAAAGGCTTACATGCATGCAAGCACTACCTTCTCACTCCCGCACCTCACCCCCCCCCCTCTTCCCTCCTCACCCTGATACCACATACCCACACACACTGAATCAGCGATGTTCGAGCACAGATAAAGCAACTACAGCAACAAAATCAACATCATCATCGTCGCCTTGATTGTCACCATCATCGTCATTATCATCATAAAAATCACCATCATCATCATTATCAACATTATCATCATCGTCGTCGTCATCGTCATATCATCACATCATCATCATCGTCCGAACCCCGCCGCAGCATATATCCCAAACTCTTTACGAACAAAGATAGTCAATAATAGGAGAATACTAACAGTCCATTACAGTGTCTCTCACGCAAAACGCTCATCAACAGCAAGACCTCTGACAACATCAAAAACCTTACTTATCTGTTAGATTACCATTCCGTCGGGGCTGTAAGGTTTTAAACATAGCGTAGTGTGTATTTCATGTATTACTTGATAAATATTGGCGATTGTCAGTTGTTCTCCCTCTCCCTTTCAAGCCCCTTAACTTTCTTTTACACCATCAACCCTCTACACATCAAGGTAAGGCTGCTGCGCTCCCTTGTCATCTTCATCTTCCTATGCGCTTGCGAAACATGGACCCTCACAGCAGACCTACAACGAAGAATCAAAGCATGGTGATGAGGTGCTATAAAAGACCTCTGGGCATTTCCTATTCCCAGCGCATCACCAACGATGAAGCCCGACAGACAATCACGCAAGACATTGAACAACACGATGACATGCGCACAGTGGTGAAGAAACGGAAACTCCGATGGTATGATCACGTCACCAGAGCATCAGGCCTTGCAAAGACCATCGTGCAAGGCAGGGTGTAGGGGGAGGGGGAGGGGCAGTAGAAGAGGGAGACATAAAAAGAGGTGGGTGGACAACATTCAAGAATGGACTGGCTTGACACTGAGCGAATCCATTAGGGTTTCTAAGGACAGAGAAAGATTGTGTACGCTGGTTAAACGATCATCTGTGGTGCCCCAACGACTTTCGAGTTACGGGAAAGGATAGGATCTATTTTAGTGCAGCCATGCGGGTGAAATTGAGTTCGCGTTGTCCACGAAACCCAAACAACCAATAGTCAATGTAGGTAGTTTCCAGCAACCGAGTCATCGTGAACAGGTAGTATTTGTACATTTCCTGTGGGAAACTCCTATGTTTTCTTACGTAATTATATATGTTTTTCCTACATGTGCTTATGCTTAATATATAGGATAGTTGTTTGTTGCATCAAATTTTATTCATCAGATTAACGTAAGTTAATATATATATAGGATATATATTATATAATATAGGATAGGAAAGTAGTGTTTCTTTTCAGCCGCAATTATTTTGTTGCATTCTATTTTTGCCTTTTTCATTTCTTCAAAAGACTGGATTGATTTTAATTTTTTCCAGTTTTTGTATGTTTGTTTTTTCTTTTTAACTGCAGCGTCACAAACTTCATTCCACCAAACATTCCCGTTTCTGGTTTTTTTCTTTATCGATCTTCTTTTGGGAATTGCAATACTTGCTGCAATGTGAACATTTTTAGTAAATTGGGAATATACAAAATTTAAATCATCTACATTTTCAAAATCAGTACTATATGACATCAATAAAGATTTGAACAAATCCCAATCTGCTCTGTCATAAACATACTTAGGAATGACATCATCTTCTATCTGCGTTTCAACAGGATTATTGAAGGTTGTCACAATAGGCAAATGGTCACTGCCTAAAGAATCACACAAAACATTCCACTCACAGTCAATAACAAGATCTGGCGAAACAAGAGTTAAATCAAGCGCCGCAGCTCGGTGAGTAGAAACGTCAGGGATGCGAGTCACTTGCCCATCATTTAACAAGACCAAATGAGATTCAATAATCGCATCAACAAATTTTATATCTGATGTATATTTACAGTCATTGTCCCAGACTGGGGAATGAGAATTAAAATCTCCATTAATTATCCAATTTTCTGAAGCACCAACAAATCTTATCCAATCAACAGTATTGGCATTAGGTCCTCTTGGATAATATATTGACAAAATATTAAGACTGAATTCCTTATTTACTTTAAGTTTAACACAAGCAGAAAATATATCAGTTAGCTCTTTTGGTATCGGAGATGGGTTCAAAATGTAATCCATATCATTCCTTACATAAATCGCACACTGAACTTTGTTCCTGCTGAAATTCGTTACTGGTGGAAAGTAGAAGCCTTGCAACTTTGGTAACTTTTTATAGTTGACATTTAATGATTGCAAAGATAATACATGATGATCGTTTTTTGATAGATGTTCACGTAGATACTGTAGATTTGTAGCAATGGATCGGCAGTTCCACTGAAAAATAGACAATTTTTTTTCTTTTTGATTCATATTAACTTAAGAATATCAATAATCAAATCTCAAACAATAACAACTATATGCAAGAAGTTGAGTTCTTGATCTGGCTTAAATTGAAAAGCAGCGATGAATTGTTCTTAAAAAGCCATATCATTTCTGGAACCGAACATCAGTTAGTACCATTTCACTGGGAACACTGGTCTGGGAGCGGGATGCCACCTGCCTCGGAGGTCATAATATCCAGGGCAGTCACTTGCCCGGTAGCTTCGAGCAAGTTTCCTTCGGCTGGGTTTCTTCCACAGAAGACCTTGTACACATCTACCAATGTTTCCAGCTAGGATACTTGATCCTTTCCTGTTCGGGTGGACCTTGTCTCTTAAGACGTAAGTTGGCATGTTGTCATGGTTAACAAAAACAACGTTTGGCTCATCCAAAAGTTCGGAAAAAGATAACGCATTGAAAATGTCTCGTTTAGACCGCAGGACTGTATCCTTTACAGCCGCGATCTTACTGACCACGATTGTAGTGTTTGGATGCTGCAGTGCCACAGTCTTGACCGTTTTCACGAATTCTGAACTTGCTGACTTGGGGTCTTTGTCTTTAAGGTCATTCACACCAACATGAATGACCACTGTTCTTAGATCTTGGTTGTTGATCTCTTCACCCAGCTGATCAAGTGCTGGAATAATATCTTCAATAATCGATGCTTTAGTTTTGACCACCTCAAAACCGTAGGACCGGCCCAGTCTGTT
The DNA here is from genome assembly GCA_036898135.1 of Oncomelania hupensis. NCBI lineage: Eukaryota > Metazoa > Mollusca > Gastropoda > Littorinimorpha > Pomatiopsidae > Oncomelania > Oncomelania hupensis. The sequence continues at coordinate 64,649,540 of CM072514.1, read as the reverse complement.
TGCCTGAACTCCGTTCAAGACAGAATCATGAACAACAGCGACCACATCATCGAAGGCTTGCTGTATTTGACTTGGCCTACCTACTTTTGCCCCAGTCTTCTTGATTGCGTCATGTTTTGGTTTGACGTCATCATATTCGTCCTGTTTTACTTCTTTCTTCTTTTTATTTTTATGTCATGCAGAAGCGACTTGCGACGGTGAAGGATGGATTTGAGGAATTTTCGGACTAGCATGTACAGTAAGTGATTTTGACTTCACTGCGGTCGCGTACGAGATTTGAGGAATGGTCGATCGCATTCCAGTCATCTGCTCGCCATCCTCCACTGCGGATACCGATTGACGATCTATTTTGTTTATGAGCTGTGTGATCAAAGTCGATTGATCGCTTTACAGAGTTTTGTCTAACAGAAATAGCTAGTTCGCAAGACAGTACGAAGGCTTGGAAAAAAGTTGCTGAAATGAAAAATGGATATCGGCTGCCACAGTGTCCAGTTAAAGTTCAAAACAATATTTTTCCCTCTCCTGTTGAAAAAGCTGAAGAATTTGTAAACATTTTTGGAAATGTCAGCTGTTCCTATACTTTATCTCAGCAAATGTATAATGACAGAAAAGAGAAAGAGTGTTTAGATGAATATAACGATCCATTTCCAGACAATGACTTGTTCATAAATGCGAATATTTCCTTTAAAGAATTTAAGGATGCCTTGTTTAGTCTAGGACCTAGAAAATCAGCTGTAGGCCTTGATGGTATGTCCTATATATTATTATTTAATTTACCAGAAAAGTGGTTGCATCTACTACATACAATCATTCAAAAGTGTTGGTTACGAGGAACTATACCGGGAATATGGAAGTCTTCTCTAGTAATTCCTATTTTAAAAGCTGGCAAACAAAGAACAGATCCTGCTAGTTATAGACCTATCGCTTTAACCTCTCATGTTAGTAAGCTAATGGAGAAGATAATTTTAGAACGCATGACGTACTATTGTCAAAAACAACATATAATCCCTGTTAATCAGGCAGGATTTCAAAAAGGCCGATCCACTATAGATCACCTTGTTAAATTAACCACACAAATTAAAAGACAATTTTCTAAGAGAAAGAGTGTTTTAGCAACGTTTTTTGACGTTAAAAAAGCCTATGACAGGGTATGGCATGCACAATTATTATTAAAATTAAAACAAATAGGATTGTCTGGACACATATATAATTACATTAAAAGTTTCCTCTCAGGTCGAGAAATAAGTGTTAGAGTTGGTCATTCTTATTCAAAATCTTCTAAAACAGACATGGGAATTCCTCAGGGAGCCTTAATTTCACCTCTTTTATTTAATATTCTAATTCATGATTTACCTAAAAATGTAAGTAAAAAAATATTCCTAGTTCAGTATGCTGATGACATCGCGGTCTGGATGAATGTTTCGTTGAGAAAGAAAACTTCCATTTTCGAAGTAAAACACATTACTAAACTTTATCAGAGTGAAATAAATAATATTATACTTTATATGAGTTTAAATGGTCTGGAATTATCTAAAGAGAAGACAAACATGATCTTATTTAATAATGGTCAAGAGCCAAGGCAGCTGCCGAAAATTTTCATTGACAAAGAGGAACTTAAATATGTTAAAGAAGTAAAATTTTTGGGTGTTTATTTAACTTGTAAGTTGCATTGGAAAAAGCATATTGACTATTTAATACACAAAGCTGTTAAAAGATATAACTTGTTGAAAATCATTGCTAAACAACCTTGGGGTCAAGATTCAAAAGTTTTAGTTCATTTAGCTTGTGCTCTCGTTAGATCAACAATAACGTATGGACAGGAAGTTTACTTCTCTGCTCCTGTCTGCTACCTTAATAAATTACAGAGTTTAGATAGCAAAGCTCTAAAACTAGCGTTAGGTGTTCCTATTCATACTAAAACTAGTTTAACGTATGAAGTAGCAGGTGTTATTCCCTTAGAAAAATGGAGGAAAATGATGTGCGCTAAATATATTATAAGAGCAGCTGCGGTTTTTAATAGCACAAAGGAAGAATTGCAGTTAAGATCAGACGTCACCTTCCCTAAAAGAACTCAAAATACTAAAATGTTTCAAACTATTGCAACTTATACAAAAGATTTAGTTCAGGCACATTTTAAAAATATAGAATTTATGTATACAAGAGAATTGATATCACCCATCCCTCTTTGGGAGCTTGAAAATGCAAGGTATGATATAAATTACTCCACTGAAAAAAAGAATGAAAATACCAGCTTACTCATATTTGATGTTAATAATTATCTAGCAGAAAAATATTCATCTTCTTTAAAAGTATACACTGATGGTTCTGTTTTAAAGACAGGTGATACAGGCGCTGCTTTTGTTATACCTGATTTAAAAATTTCGGAATCATATTATCTAGGTAAGGGAAAATCGATTTTCACCGCTGAACTTCTTGCAATTTTAATGGCTTTAAATAAAATCATGAGCATAACATTTCTTATATTAAGTATTGTAATATTTGTAGATTCTAAATCCGTACTTCAGGCATTAAATTCCAATTCCTATAAAGAAAGAAAAGACATTATCATTGAAATTAAACACCTCATTAATAATTTAATTATAAATGGTACAAATGTAGACTTTTGTTGGATTCCCTCTCATTGTGGTTTTCGATATAATGATTGGGCAGATCGAGCTGCGAGAAACGGTGCTTTACGTATAAACGCGGTCTCTTTGTCAATACCATTGACTGTCAAAGAAGTTTCTAATTTGATAGTTCAGGAGGTAAAAAAAGGTTGTCATTTTAAACAACAGTATGATAAACATTGCGGACTTCACAGATCTGTTACTTCCATGGCCTACCGAATTTATATGAATTCTGTGAGAACCAAGTATTGCAAAAATGGTGTGTGTATGTGTAAAGAAAATTTTTCTTTGAAACATGCATTATTTCACTGTGACACTGTGAACGATACATTGCCTAGAAATTTAGCAAAAATAGGAGAAATTAGCTTTGAAATTTGTATTCAATTGGCAAAAGCGTTTATATGCTCTTCAATTGGCCAGTTTATATGATACATAAGTAGTAACTCTGATCGCCCAAATGTATTTCTTTATTCATGTACTGCAGTTTGTGACTATGTAAGACAATTCGTTTGTTGTTGGTTTTTTTTTTTTTTGGTCTTATCATTTCTATGAAGAAGACAATAAAACAAACAAACAAACAAACAAACAAACATAGGATAGGACTACTATACGTTTGAATACATAAAGAATGAATAAGCTGACCTACTGTACATTATTTACTTTTTGTTCTATTACTCAGATCACAATCTTGCAATGGCGTTTATTCTGTAGTAATGATGATTAAACGTAAATCCTTTATTTGGTTGATTGGTTGGTTTGTTTGCTGGTTTGTTGTTGTTGTTGCTGCTGCTGCTGCTGTTATCGGGGAAGAAACCCACTACCTACATTGAAGAAGAAGAAGAAGAAGAGTTACTCAAAGAGGAAGATTTAAGCGTACTGGACATTAGATAATCAAAGCTTCTTGCATTCATTCACGACAAATCGGTTAGATCATCTTTTCTTGTTCTTTGGTCTTTTTCAGATAGCTAGAAGTACTGAATTTGTAGCACCAGGCAGTCTCTCAGGTAATTATGACATCAGCATAAGAAGGGCCCCGAGTTCTAGGATCCTAGGTCAAATAGACGCTGATCAGAATGCAGATTATTGTAACTCAGAATGGGATCAGAGGACCAACATGGTACGGTCCTAGAACAGAAGTTATGTTATTTTATCTTTTCTTGTTTTTGTAATAGCTAGCGCTGTTTCAGCTCAAGAACTGCTTAAGTAAGAGGCAAAACAAAAGTGGGTTTTTTATTACACCACCTCCCATCCCCGTCCTCTCACATACCCTTCATTCACCATTGCACTCCTCTCCCATTTCAAAATGTCCAAATCGTTTGTATTATTTATGTACATATACAACCGCCATGTGCCCATCAAGCATTCATTGTGGATGCGTTTAAGGGATGAGTGTGTGTTTGGATGTTGTGGATGTAGAAATGAGTGCGTAACACGTGATCCTGTATGCTGTCACAAATCCCCGCTGGCGACGGCGCGGCTCCGGCGGCGACGGCGCGGCTGCGGCGGCGACGGCGCGGCTGCGGCGGCGACGGCGATGATGATGATGATGATAACGATGATGACAACGACGATGATGATGATATATATTGAGGACGACGCCGATGACGATGATGATGATGATGATAACGACGATGATAAAGATGACGGCGTCGATGATGATGATGCTGATGATGATGATACCGACGACGATGATGATAATGATGATGGATGATAATGGTGGTGGTGGTGGTGATAGGATTACACATTCAATCGGACAGAATTCGATAATTTAAAACTTGGCGGTGGATCTGAACTGCGACTGCAGTGACCATATCTCATTTTTGCATGTTACAACAAATGAAAATTCCCATAAAACCCACTTTTCGCGTAAAAAAAAAAAATCCTTTGGACACGGCATCGGATAATGCGTATTTTACCACCGATCCAATATCCAATTTCAGGATCACGATTGAGCTAAAGTAAAAAGAAAATTGGTTCAAAACACACCTTATAGTGCAATGATGGAAACAATTTTCTTCTGTGAAAGCGTCTTAAATCAAGCACCTGCATTGATTCTAGAATACCAGGTTTGCCTCTTCTTGCTAAAGCAATCTTGGAAACCAGCACTGGTCAGACTGCTGACAGGAAAGTGACCAGCCAGACCCAGAGGTGACCAGACAGCAGATGACCAAAGCCTATTCATCTGGGCCCTTAACCAAATAGTGGTGCAGAGAAGAAGAACAGAGGGCTATCACGCAGTCATAGGATTCACCACAACGTTTAAGCTGAAGAATACCTTAACGGTCTCTGATGCTCGGGAGTTTCCCATGGCTGTATGGTCCATCGTTGAGTGATAGATGCGTGTTTGTTGTGTATGTCAGAGTGTGTGATAAACATGCGAGTCCTGTATGTTGGTACAGATCGCCGCGCTTTGAGCCTGATTGGTGATTCTTGAAAAGCACAGCATAGCATCAAATATTAGAAGTCAGAATGGTTTGTTGTATAGACCACAAGCCCGTTAAGAAGAGTGGGGGGAAAATAAATAAAATAAAACAAATGCATGAACAAAGCAAGAAGACATGCGTGATGCAAGCCCTCTGTTACAATCAGCCCTTTTGGTTGATAGCCCTTTCCCGCAAATCCTATCCTATTCTAGCCCTTTCCCGCAAATCCTATCCTATTCTATCCTATCCCGTAACTCGAAAGTCGATGGGGCACCCCAGAGGATCGTTTAACCAGCGTACTCCATCTTTCTCTGTCCTATGCAACCCTCGTGGCTCCGCTCAGTGTCAAGCCAGTAAATTCTCGAATGTTGTCATCCCACCTCTTTTTCTGTCTCCCTCTTCTTCTGCCTCCTCCCCTCCCCCCTTCACTTCTCACCCTGTACCATGCCTTGCAGGATGGTCTTTGCAAGGCTTGATGCTCTAGTGACGTGGCCATACCATCGGAGTATCCGTTTCTTCACAAATGTGAGCATGTCATCGTGCAGCCCAATGACTTGTGTGATGGCCTGTCGGACTTCGTCGTTGGTGATGTGCTGGGTATAGAACAAATGCCCAGAAGTCTTCTGTATTGTTCGTTGTATATCTGCTGTGAAGGTCCATTTTTTTGCAAGCGTATATGAGGATGGAGATGACAAGGGAGCGCAGCAAACTTACCTTGGAATGTAGACTAATGGTCTAGCCTTTCCAAATGGGCGTCAACCGTGTCAGGGCAGCAGTCGTTTGTGCTATCTTGACCCACTGTCAGATACAATGCAAACAAAAGGATTTATTCGGAAATACATCAAGGCTCTTGACAACAGCTAAAGCTGGACATAACAACAGACGAAACCTTGACAAACAAGGATAGCATCCAGTATGAGAGAGAGAGAGAGAGAGAGAGAGAGAGAGAGAGAGAGAGAGAGAGAGAGAGAGAGAGAGAGAGAGAGAGAGAGAGAAAGGCAGTTTGTTTATCAATGAGCTCAGAATGCTCCGGATTCTTAGCAACCTCATAGTGACCATGCTTGACCAGTCGATCCTGAGGCGTGCTATGTCGCTCCAGCAGCTGTGTCCTGAGCAAACACGCACTATTCGCGTCCCTCACCATAATCGTGTAAGGGCGGTTTTGACAAGATGGACGGACTTGTAACACGCTATGACGATTAACGCCAAAGGAAGCATTTGACATATACTAGATTCCAAGCTGCAAAATATGGTCACCTGCAGTGACCAAATTCGGCAGTGGCCTCCCATTCTTTTAAATAGTCGTTCTCATCCTCCTCTTCTTCCTCATCCAGGATTCACAGATTTTCACTGTAGAATTATACGTATCTATCAACGCTACCCTTGCCAGTGAGAAGTTCTGGGCAAAAAATGTAATGAAACACTAGATCTTTACTGTGTAATTGTCTTCCCGTCTCCGCTGTCATCTAAATATCTTCCCCAAAAAGTATGCCCAAATCTCTTGGACTGCGCTTTGGAAATGTCCAAACTCCACCTGATTACGTGTACGTTAAACACAAGAAAAACCCTTGTTATAACAACCAAAAGTGCGACCGACGAATTTAGAAATATGTCCAAGCTACGATTTCTATTTTAAAAAAAGTTCAGTTCCTTCCCAAATCTGATGCCAAACAGCCAGACTTAAATAATAATAATACAGGATGCTATACGCGCCTTTCCCCAAATCATTCAGGCTCAAAGCGCGGCGATCTATACCAACATACACGCTCACCTGTCTCATCCACACTCACACACACCAAACACACATCCATCACATGGTGTAAAGGCAGGGAAATCGCTATTAGAAGACGGAAAGAAAATCGAATTTTTATTGGATACTTGTGGATACTTATTCCTGAACGAAGATTGTCCTCCCGATGACTGAACAGCACATCGTCTTTTCATGGTGCTGGACACCAGCTGTCACTCGCATGCCAAGCAAGCCCATCCGATACACAGAAGATCAGATAACATAGTTAAATGACCACCGAATATGTATGGCAAAATTCTAAAATCTTAAGCCAGTGGTAACAGCAGATGGGAAGTGGCCATTTGTGTTTATGGTAGAATTCCACAAACTTAAACCAGTAGCAACAGAAAATGGGAGACAGAAATATCTTATTGGTCTCTAACATCCTCAGAGAAGAATAGCATTTTAGTTTAAAAAAATAAAAAATGCCCGAGATGCTTTTATAAAACTTCAGTGTTATTCTATAGGCGAGACAACATACTTGAGGATGATGATGATGATGATGATGATGATGATGATGATGATGATGATGATGATGATGATGATGATGATGATGATGATGATTGTTACGCGCACTGGCAGCATTGCTAAGGGCGCAAACCCTTCATCTGTTTTACACACAGGGTTTTGTCTCTCCTTCTATATGATAAATCTTGGGACTAGTGTCAGCACTTTATAAGGGTAATGTCAGCCTGCTGCGACTGTCTTGGACCGATGGACCTCGTCTAAAAGGACGGACCGGAAAGAAAATGAAAACACTACATCTCTCTACCTAGACGTGCGAAATGCAAGGGGAGCTCTCCAGGGGCAGAGTCCGTTTTCATGGGCTGCAGACTCATCACCTTCTTTCTGACCCATGTCCCCCCTACTGTACCCACTCCTCCATCTTAACAACCATCTCCCTTCTTATAATCAACTCCTACCAGTGCATCCCTTCCCTCTATGTCTCTGTCTGTCTGTCTCTCTAAAATCCAACTAAAATAGGCTAATGAGGAACTGTCTGTCTGTCTGTCTGTCTGTCTGTCTATCTGTCTGTCTGTCTGTCTGTCTGTCTCTCTCTCTCTCTCTCTCTCTCTCTCTCTCTCTCTCTCTCTCTCTCTCTCTCTCTCTCTCTCTCTCTCTCTCTCTCTCTTTTCTTCTATGACACATCAAATCCATCGAAAACCTAACTCCAGCAAACAAATATATGCCTGTCAAAACATTTCTTACCCTGTGTTTTCCAACCTGTCTTTGCTACTTTTTCAGTTTTTTTTTAATCGCTTTTGTTCTTCTACTACTTTTTTCCTTCTTTGTCCACCTCATCCTCATCCTTTTCCACCATATATATATATATCTCCTCCTCGTCTTTTTCCCTCTTCTATTTCTTCTTTGTTTAAACTTCCGTTAGGTCTAACATATGCTTGTTTCTAGCATTTGTTTTACCTTTCAAATTCGCCTTATTTGTTCTGTTACCTGTTCTGTTTTTTTCATCCAAACAAATTCTACCCCGGCCCCCGAAGCCCCAAACTTCAGCACCTTGGTCAGTTCTCTGAGCTGGTAATGCTGATAAATAAGAACAACTAGGCGTTACTGTATACGTGAGGTTGGCTGTGTGTTTTTTAACCGGCCTGACTTCAAATATTTCGATTTTTAACAAAATACAATCTTATATAAATATATATGTCGTCTAGGGTAAAATAAGCGTCAAATGATCTTTAAAGCGTCTAGACGAACGGCTATCTCAAAATGGATAATACTTCAGACAGGATTTTTTTTCTCCACTCCCCCCTCTAACAACAATCCATTCCCGCCCCTCCCCCCACTTTCCCCTTCCACCACAACCATCCTCCCCCCTCCCCTAACCACATGTGTCGACTCAACAGCACGTTGAAGAATCCTGCCAGTTTGTGTTACCAAGCAGTTTCAAATTGAAATACGTACTCAAATATTAAAACATGCATGCAGAGAATTGTAATATTATTGAAAATTCCACAAAGAGATAGAAAGAATGACAGAGACAAAGAGACAGAGATAGAGAGAAACAGACAGGAAAACACAGAGAGAGAGAGAAAAACAAGGTAAGAGAGACAGATGTTATTTATGGTTAACAATGGAATTACATTTTTAGAAATGATGGAAATGCATTATATACACTCATGTCAAAACTGCTTGATAAACCTTTGGTGTTTAAGAGAGAGGGAGTAAGAAACAGACGGAGACAGACAGGCACACAGACAGACAGACATTCAAAGACAAAGAAGGAGAGAGAGCGGGGGTGAAGTAGAGAGAGAGCGAGTGCAACCGGAAGTGGAACCCACATCCATTGGGCCCGCACACTAACACAGATTATACCCCTGAGCCAATGCTACTACGTCACCACTAGCTCGTCCAGCCATTAAATGGAGAATTCCTGCAGCGAGGTAGACGGCTTTAAGCGAGGCCTTGTCGCGGATGTTGTCACACTGTTCCTTACTTTGTCTCCATCACAACAGTCTGGAACTCTCGCTATACTAGAGAACCAGTCTTCCGCCTCTCCCTCTTCAACATTCCCACCACACCCCAGACCTCCGGCTACCTACTATCTCACGCGACGATCCATCCGCTTTCCCTCCCTTCACCACCTACTATACAACCCATAGAAACACGTACTGATGATAACACACACGCAAAAAACGCAACTAAGTCAAACGGGCACGACTGAAAATTCTCACGTACCTAGAGACACGCAACGGAGGCCCGCGCGCGCACACACACACACACGCACACACACACACACTTGAAATCCAGCGACAAACGCATACTATACATATACAGATACAGTGAACTTCGGATATAGTAAAGTGCCCTGGGACCAAATAAATCTTTAGTATAACCGAATATTTAATATAACCGAAAATCCGTTTACAGTAAAGTTTTTAAAGTTTACTTTACTATAACCGAAACTTCGTTTATAATACAGTTTTAGAGGTTTACTTGACTATAACCGACTTCGTTTATAATAACGATTTTAGAGGGTTAATTTAGCATAACCGAAACTTTGTTTTTGTTTTAATTTAACGTTTACTAATCCGACACTCTCATTATAAAGAGATAGAAAACGCTGGTCTAAATTGTATGTGGGTGCACAGGGCCGAATCAATCCATTTTCGAGGGAGGGGGTGGGGTGGGGTGCTAGTCTAGTTCTTTTTAAAATGTATGGTACAGAGTGGTGAAACACCACAAGTAAAACTCGTGGCGCAGTGGATAAGTCGCCGGTTTCCTATGCCGAAGGTCGCGGGTTCGATTGCCGCAAGGGGCGAACGTATGTGACTTAGGTACGAGACTATTGAGGTCACCGAGGGTTTTCTCCGGGCACTCCGGTTTCCTCCCTCCCTTCAATAATGGTACAGGATGCAGTCAATATAAAAATTTCAAAAATAAAAATTAGATTTTCTTCCGTCTTCTAATAGCGATCTCCCTGCCTGTACACCACCTGTTTGAGTTATGTATGTGTATTTGGTGTGTGTGAGGGTAAAATGAGACAGGTGAGCGTGTATGTTGGTATAGATCTCCGCGCTTTGAGCCTTGGGGAAAGGCACGTACATAGCATAGCATCCTGTCCTGTCCTGTAACTGCCTTACATAACGTATTTCCAGTTGAACAAAAACTTCCATCTTCTACTTTCTTTATTTTATTTTATTTTATTTTTTTTGTTGTTGCCAAGGGGTGGGGGTGGGGGATGCTGCAGCACTCCTAGCACCACCCCCCCCCTACCCCCTGAATCCGGCCATGGTGCAAGTAAAGAAGAAGAAAAGCAAAACAAATCAGTGAACAAAATAATGACTTCTCGAATTTCCATCTTTTACCAGGATTTCTGCAGACTGTAATCGTCTGTGTGTCTATTTGTCTGTGTGTTCACGTAACTCAACATCGTTCTAAATTGAGCTGACATTTGGCGCGTTATATACATGTACATTGGAATTGGATCCCATTAATTGATTAGATTCACATAGTTGAACAATTAAAATAAGACAGTGCAAATCCTACGAATCGCTTTCGTTATTACATATTTTAATTTAGATTAATATTTCTGTTGGTTTGTTGTCCCTTGCTGAATTCCACACGAAAACTATGTTTTCCCATTTTAAAAAACACCCCCACCCTCCCCAGCTCCAGCCCCACACCCCCGGACAGCCGTCTATAAGTCGTCGTGGAGACGTTTGTCTTACCAGAGTTGCCAAGAACAAAATTCAAAGTATTTATTTGAGTGGTTGGACAAGCAAGCTCTCTCTCTCTCTCTCTCTCTCTCTCTCTCTCTCTCTCTCTCTCTCTCTCTCTCTCTCTCTCTCTCGAACGTGGTCTTTTCAAAATTTAGATTTTCTTCTTCTTTGTGTTTTTCTTCCCCCCCACCCCCCCATATGGGTGTTACCTATTGCTATCGTAATTACAGGTAAATAGCAATTACGTTACTTGAGTGAACATTATGAATATGCACTCATCGTCAAGATCTATTGTTTCTGGACACAGCCACATGATAACAAGTGATATTTCACGAAAGTGAAAAGGTCCTTTTAGCCTTTCGTATGAAGCCACCAGAAATCCATGGGAAATAGCTGAAAAAGATACTTTTTTTTAATGAACACTTGCAGTAGATCCATTGTCCCTTATTGGATTCTATTACGCTCACATAATGTTGATTGATTATTTTTGTTTATTAACTCGGGTATTATAAACTCTTCAAGAATACCTCTCTTATAACCCAGTTTGTGTATATTGATTGAAATGTTACAGTATTATTTGTTTATGTCCGTGTGTGTAAGTTCACGTGTGTGTGAGTGTGTGTGTGTGAGAGAGAGATAGAGAAAGAGAGAGAGGGTAAGAGAAAGAGAGAGAGAGAGAGAGAGAGAGAGAGAGAGAGAGAGAAAGAAAGAGAGAGAGTTCATTACCGATAAGAGATAACATGTGAGCCTTCGTGTCCTAATTATTTCAAACCAACCCTTTAATCGGAAGGATAAATCATAAAAGTAGATCATGAATTGTACATGTTGTACTATCGTCATTGTGGAAAACCAAAAAGCTCACAAAATTAAAGCAAACAAAGACATGGACAAAACCTAAACAATATGGTGGATTTAAAAAAAGGATGGTTTGTCTTGCAAAGCCATGCAACAGCTTAGGAATAAATCTCTTCTTTACTTCTCATTTGAAAGTGCAGTCCAGTCAAAACGTTGGTTTCCCAGTTCTCCATTGATTCGGATTCATCTCAGTACAAAAGGTATAATTATAATGTGTTCAACTTATAACACCCTTATTTAGTCATAAACGCATTTCATCGTGTATAGCGAAAGTGAAGTCTAATTTGCTTTGTAAGTTTCTAAGCTAGGTACTCTTTTTCTGCCAAACGTTTAAATCTCTCCTTCAGTTTTTCACTCTCCTTCATAATCACTGTTACTGTTGATGCGAAAATTCCAAATTGTTCAGCAATTTTTTTTTTAAAATCTTTTCATCTTCAAGTGCGTGAATTAGATCTATTTTAGGCTTCAGGGTAAGCTTGATGTGACGATGTTGCGTCATTATGAACGTCAGTATCTCATGAAACTTTAATACAGTAATCTCCCTTGAAACTTTATTATAAGCGGCAGCAAAACTCGCCAGGGGCCTTAGAAAACACTTTATTATAAGCGGACTTTACTATATTTTTTTATTATATCCGATTTTTAAAAACAGAGACAAAGAAGAGTTTTGGTCGGGACCAAGACTGGACTTTACTAAAACCGAATATTTACTTTATCCGGCCTTTATTATATCCGGAGTTCACTGTACAAACATGTTATGCCTACACACAAAAATACACACACACATATACACACATACACACAGGCTTCATACAGACCCTCATAAACTCGCACGCATACAGAGGAAGTGATGCAGAGGGAGAGAGGGATGGAGAGAGAGAAAGAGGGAAAGAGTGTGTGTGTATGTGTGTGTGTGTTTGTGTGTGTGTGTGTGTCAGTCAATCTGTATCTCTGTCTGTGACCCTATCAGCGAGTTTGTGTGCTGCCAGAGTAACTCTGCATCCAAGATACGATTGACTACGTGGCGGAAAAACACGTCAATTCTGGGCAATGTGATGTCTTCAACAACATGCCACTCATCAGTAGTGTAATCTGATTCAGTTTCCATCGGTTCTCAACATAACTGCATTTAATTTCCCATCTTAGTACATGGCAGTTTGATAGGTACTGTCAACGTTGACAGCAAACGTTCATTGGGAACGCTGAGTTAATAGTTCCTTTTCTACATACACGTAATCATCCAGTGTTTGGAAACTCTCTCTCTCTCCATATCTCTTTCTACATGTAAGATTACTCATTTGATCTTCTAACAGGACTATAACTATATAAATAATTTTATCTTGTACTGCGCTTTGCTGATTTAAATTGCCTACCTTTTAGATCATCAACCTGATCTTGAACGAAGACACACACGTCGTAGCAGAGAATCGGCGAAGACGTATCACGCTAGTCTCAGCTACGCAGTGTGGCAAAAAGGAAGGGAAGGGGTTAGGATAGGGTTGGGAAGGTGCAGAGAGGAGGAGGCTGGAGATGAGGGGAGTCGGTGTCAGGATTGACGCTTAAATGTTCAACGGGGAACTTATGACATGAATGGTTGAATGGACGAGGATTGGAGTGCTTCATATACTTCGATTGGCTTTCATAATGAATTGAGGTTTCGTTTTATAACTGACTAACTAGACTGTGTGTGTTGTATCAAATGTTATTGTTGTACATGATTGTTGTTGTACACTGCGATAAATGGTTCCTTGCTGTGCGTTGGGACAATAAAGATTCTGATTTCTGATTCTGATTCTGAGTCCAAAGGGATACTCAAAATCTGCATTTTCTATGATTGCTGTACACTGCGAGAACATTTTCTTTGCTGTTACTATGCTAGGGAAATAAAGTTTCTGATTCTGATGGTGATACTCAAGATACTCTGTATTGTCAATGCTTGTTGTACAGTACATTGCAAGAAACGTTTCCTTGCTGTTTCTCGGGATAATCAAGATTCTGATTCCAACAGTGTTCCTCATGATAATTTGCATTGTCAATGATTTTTGTACAGCACATCGCGTAAAACGTGTTCTTGCTATCTTTTTGTTTGTACAATACAGATTTCCGAGTCTGGTTATTACGGTGATATGCAAGATACTCTGTATATGCCAGCTTAAGCCTAAGCTTACTAGATTGTTGTTTGGTTTCTGTATCCCTGATTCCCGAAACTCTTTAGCTTAAGCCGAACAGATGCGCGTTTGATCTCACACAGCATCGTCTCTCCGGAGCCCTTAATCTTCTTCTTTTAAAAGTAAACAGAACTTCCGTGATCAATAGGTTACGAGCGCTTTTGGTGTCCATCGCGTGCTTTGAGCAGCTCGATGAGGGAAAATATCCGGATATTTAGTGCATCGCAAGAGCATAGCGAGTAAAGAGAGCAGATTGCTTGAAGAAGTCAAATACTAGATTTTTCTCTGAATGGGTAAATGAACACAAACAAAAAAGAATACAAAGCATGGAGATGAGGTGCTACAGAAGACTTCTGGGCATTTACTATACCCAGTGTTACGTTCGTGACGCGCGCGATAGATCTGATCGTTTTATTTTGCAAAGCATGCAATAATAGCGTGTTTTTACCTTTGATTTGATTTTGCGTTGTTGTTCGAAGAAGCTTTGTATAACGTTGATAATTTTAGTTGGTCGATATTATTTGAGAATTTTCTAGAGTTGGTTGTTTACTATCGATCGAAGCGTGTGGATAATAATAGTGGTAACTAGAGACGCTTCCATTCTAAATATGGTTGTATGACGTGAGACAGTGATGACGAAATTTGTTCTGATTGGTTATAATTGTGTCTTGCCCAAATGTTCTTTATTTGTCTGGAGCATAGATAGACTATATAAGTGCCGCACTGTTTCAAAAGAGGGGTTGTGATTAAAGTTGTTGAGAGGATTATAAAGTGAAAAGTGGAAAGTGGAAAGAGCGATTGTATGCAGTTGTTGATGATGTTCGCTGAATAAAGTTGAAAAACTACATACCACGACTTCTGTCTTGTTGTTGAGTGAGCAGGCTGCGTGGATAAACAAATCTGAGTTACACTTATCAGGTTTCAAGCATCGGGGCTGAATCAACTGATAAAAATACAACAACCAGTGTAACACCCAGCACATCACCAACAACGAAGTCCGACAGACCATCACCTAAACCATTGGACAACGCGATGAAATGTTCACAGTGGTGAAGAAAGGACAACTCCGATCTTGAAAAAAATCATCCTGCAAAGCACGGTTCAAGAAGGCAGAAGGAGGAGACAGAAAAAGGTGGGGGGAAGGGGGGGGGGGGGGGACAACATTCGAGAATGGACTGGCTTGACACTGAGCGAAGCCATGAGGGTTGCTAAGGACAGGAAAAAGATGGAGTACGCTGGTTAAACGATCATCTGTGGTGCCCCAACGACCTTTGAGTTACGGGATGGGATAGGAAAAGAAATGATTGTTCTGATATACAGCGTATTTAAAAGCTCACAGAGCTTCCCAAAGCATGGGTCACAGATACGATGCCCTGCAATATTCGCTTACATCAGGATTCATCCATGTGCAAGTACAGTTTAACGTACTATCTCTCTCCCCAACTCTC
The DNA here is from genome assembly GCA_036898135.1 of Oncomelania hupensis. Taxonomy (NCBI): domain Eukaryota; kingdom Metazoa; phylum Mollusca; class Gastropoda; order Littorinimorpha; family Pomatiopsidae; genus Oncomelania; species Oncomelania hupensis. The sequence goes on along the minus strand of CM072514.1, from coordinate 64,634,052 downwards.
ACTCTCTCTCTCTCCCACTGGCTGTCCCGCTCCCATCTCCTCTCCGGTACCTATAAAGTGCGAAAAGACAACTAAAGACGGCTAAAGACAACTAAAGACGGCTAAAGATAACTAAAGACGGTTAAAGACACCTATGTATAGACAACTAAAGACAACTAAAAGTTGTCTTTAGTTGTCTTTTCGCCCTTTATAGGTACCACTAAAGACAACTGAAGACGGCTAAAGACACCAGGGGTAGAAATTTTAGAGGGTATACAAGGCTACAAACAACTTAAAGAGCCCAAAAACACCTGCCATCTTTGAAAGACATTGGCTATGGCAGAAATTTGTTGCTGCGTAGAAAGTACAACGGATTAAAAAAAAATAATAATATTTTTCAAGTATATTATATAAGATAATTGATTTAGATACAAAGTGAAAGCGGTTCTGGGTGATTGTGTAGTCGGATTTAATGAAAATGCAATGCCCGATTCGAAACTGAGGCTATTGTTGTTTATAGGGTTAGGGTTAGTTGTCTTTAGTTGTCTATACATAGGTGTCTTTAGCCGTCTTTAGTTGTCTTTAGCCGTCTTTAGCCGTCTTTAGTTGTCTTTAGTTGTCTTTAGTTGTCTTTTCGCTTGTCTTTAGTAGTCTTTAGCTGTCTTTAGCTGTCTTTAGTCGTCTTTAGTTGTCTTTAGCTGTCTTTAGTTGTCTTTAGTAGTCTTTAGCTGTCTTTAGCTGTCTTTAGTCGTCTTTAGTTGTCTTTAGCTGTCTTTAGTTGTCTTTAATTGTCTTAGTTGTCTTTAGCCGTCTTTAGTAGTCTTTAGCTGTCTTTAGCTGTCTTTAGTCGTCTTTAGTTGTCTTTAGCTGTCTTTAGTTGTCTTTAGTTGTCTTAGTTGTCTTTAGCCGTCTTTAGTTGTCTTTAGCCGTCTTTAGTTGTCTTTAGTTGTCTTTTCGCCCTTTATAGGTACCGGTCTTCAGTTGTCTTTTGTTGTCTTTAGTAGTCTTTAGCTGTCTTTAGTTGTCTTTAGTTGTCTTTAGTTGTCTTTAGCTGTCTTTAGTTGTCTTTAGTTGTCTTTTATAGGTACCCCTCCTCTCTGCGGCATGCAAGACAAGCACCAACGACCGTGCGCGCATCCCCAGAAACACTTTCACACACATACACGCACACGTACATACACGCACGCACGCACGCACACCACACACACACATCAATCATGTAATAGGTTTCACAAAACATATTAGTTTACTTCCTTTACGTCAAAGTGCACCAAGAACAGTTATACGGCAAGCATTCAATGTTAAATATGCAGGCAAAACGTTAAAAGAATTTTTTATTAGATTAAAAAAAAATCAATAAAATTCTATTGGAAAACTACCAAACAAACGAACAAGGCAGGCATATTACAATTTAGAGAACACAAAATAGAGGCCCGTACCACTTTAAAAAGTTAAAACATACAAATATTATTTAAAATTAGAAACATATAGTAAGATAATGTGTCAGTAAGCACAAAACACAACTACACACATCTCTTCTCCTCTACACACACACATTGAGGCACACGCAGACATGCATACATGGGCAATCATACCCACATAATCCCTCATACAAATTTACAAAGTCACGAGCAACTTCATTTCAAGGCAGCGGGAAAGGTACACACAGGAGAGGGTCCTAGATGGTAATGAAATTAGTGCTGCAATCTCTAAATGAGATAACTCTTTAATAAATGTTTCAGTTACCTGCCATCCAAATTCTGGATGTTTACATTGCAGGGAAGCAGGGGACGGGGCAACGCCGTATTGTTGCAATTTTACAAACATTGAGTCTGATTTAGGATTAAGGCGCGTATAGCATCCATAATAATAATAATAATAATAATAATAATAATAATAATAATAATAATAATAATAATAATTATTATTATTATTATTATTATTATTATTATTATTATTATTATTATTATTATTATTATTATTACTATTTTTATTACTAAAAGATATAAAGATAGTACATTTTGTTCAATCGTCATGCACGAAATACTCTCAAAGACGGAATAGCATACAGTTTGAAGAAAAAGAAGGAGAAGGAGAAAAAGAAGAAGAAGAAGAAGAAGAAGAAGAAGAAGAAGAAGAAGAAGAAGAAGAAGAAAGGAAGGAAGGAAGAAATGAGGGAAGAAAGGAAGGAATGAAAAAAGAAGCCTGTTAATGTTAGTGTTTGGTAGAACGCTCCATTACCGTTGTATCCAGTGCCGAAACAGAAACTTGCATGGGAAGAAGAGGAAGAAGAAAGGCAAACGATGCAATGGAAGAAGAACAAGAAGAAGAGTACATGATTATTGCTTTCGGTCCAGTGGACTCTTCCGAGCCAAATCAGGATCAGTATAGCCGAATCAGGACCACAAAATCAAGACCACAACTTCGCATAAAGAGGACTCGCCCCTGATCCGCATAAAAGATCTGCCGACAGAACCCTAGTGGTAACACTGAAGGCACTCTACCAGCCGGTCACTTTACAATAAAGACATGGGAGACGCTGATGCTATACTCTAATTTATCGAACCCCCGTTTACAAACACAAAATAGAATATAAACATCATTATAAAATATCAACAAAACACATGCATATAAAATGCCTACATTGCCAAATAATAACATCATAGGAAGCCCCAGTGACCACCTGGCAGAAAGCGTCCAATATTTCCAAGCTGATCCAACAGACCTCACACAAAAATGAGGAGTGTTGTCCCGGAAGAGTTTTCATGAAAAAAGGTAGGTGACTGGTCTAGCGAAGAAAAAGATAATATAGTAGATTGATAGAACAGAGTAGGAATGAGAAAGAACAAAGGAGAAAGACAGCGACAGTGGGAATTTAAAGCACTAAATTGCCAGAAAGTGGGGATACTAATTATAAGGGGGTACAGTAAAGAGACAGTACTGGTGAATACCAGCCATGCAGAATAATCATCTTCGGTCCAAAATCACCTCATTGTACCAATTTCGATTGGATCGTTACAACTGGTAAAAGGTCAAGCAAGCAAGCAAGCAGAGAGAGAGAGAGAGAGAGAGAGAGTTAGAGAAAGAGGTGGGTGGTGGGGGATGGGGTTGAGGGGGGATATCTTTGAGGAAACGTCTACTTATAACTCATTATGTATTTCTCTTTTTTTATTTCAAAAATGTAGCCTACCGTTTATACAAACCCCACTCTTCCAACTCTTTTAACTTCGATCTTCTTGTGACAGGGAAAGAGCTGCATGTCAATCTAAACGTCCAATTTGTCCCTGAGTTCCTTTCGATATACACTCCACGCTTTTAGCTACCTTATGTAACATTATACTGGTTCCACATAGATTTATTCATTTTTTGACACGTGTCTAATGTTTAGAGTTGCTTTGTGTATATTGTCAATGCGTGAGAATGACTGTGCGGTCTAAAATCGCCTGTAATAAATTGAATTGAATTGATATTTATTGATGAAACAGAACGTGAAGCCATTTCTGCATTTTTTTAGATCCACAAGGAATTCTTAAAACAGAGAGTGGTTATCATTGATGCCGTCTCGGTATTGGATAGAGAAACTTCGAGATAGCAGGAAACATACAGGCACGGCACAGTACGATTGCGCTAGCTATATCAATTGGCCATCGAAACTATTAAAAAAAAAGAAGACCTCGAACCTTAACCTTGGCTCAAACTAGCGTGCCCGTGTCACACACTTCTGCAAGGAGCCAGCAGAAATGACTCCATCCAACGTCATTCTTAAGTGCCCCCCCCCAAATTGAATTAGCCCAGAGCAGAAGTTTTCAGACGACACCAGGCAGACGATGCGCCCGGTCATTTCCTTTCCAATGCCGGAAATGGAGACGGGCTATCCTATCACGTTCGCCGGAACCCGTCTTGGTTGGCGTTATATAATAGCAACCGCTAGAAGCTTCTAAACATTAATAAACACACACACACACGCACACACACATACACACAGAAAGAAAGAGAGAGAGCGAGAGAAACAGAGAGAGAACAAGAGTCATACTTCGTTAGCATTTTCCATAAATCAAGATTATGGTTTCTAAAACGAGCGAAGTGTTTTGAAACAAATTCTAAGATCAACACTGATGGACTCGTGCGACGGCACGATCCATCAGGTTATACATAGAGAAATATGTTTTGAAAATTGGACTGTATTTTCTCAATTGAGTAGGTTTAGAACGCCATTCGTGTTATTCATGGCATGCTATGTGAAATATAAACATTCGTGCGACAGCCCTAAATCATATATCAAAACAAAAGTGTTCTATATTCATGAGAAAGCCCTAAAAGCGATCGTGATGGCCGCGTGGCCAAAGGCGAGACTAACTTGCATTGTCCACAGGCTAGAAACCACTGGCGCCTGACTGGTGTAGGATCGATCCCACCTTCGGGCGTTAGGTTTCTCCAAAAATTATTTACTTTCGATTCGGGCCACTTCTCGGAGGTTTTTTCCGGGTACTCCGGTTTGCTCCCCTAGTAAAACACAATATTGGGAAGGTTGGGTTTGGGCGCGCCACAGGCTGCGACTACGTACGCCGTCCCCATGGGAAACGGCCCAGAATTTCCGATAAATAAATAAATAAATAAATACAGGATGCTATATACGCGCTTTTCCCCAAATCAATCAGGCTCAAAGCGCGGCGATCTATACCAACATACACGCTCACCTGTATGATCCACCCTCACACACCAAATACACATCCAGCACTCAAACAGGTGGTGTAAAGGCAGGGAGATCGCTATTAGAATACGGAAAGAAAATCGAATTTTTATTTTTGAAATTTGTATATTGACTGCGTCCTGTACCATTATTGAAGGGAGGGAGGAAACCGGAGTGCCTGGAGAAAACCCTCGGTGACCTCAATAGTCTCGTACCTAAGTCACATACGTTCGCCCCTTGCGGGAATCGAACCCGCGACCTTCGGCATAGGAAACCGGCGACTTATCCACTGCGCCACGAAGCCACCCCGATAAAAAGGGTTTTGAACGTTGAGACACATCTTGCATTATAGGGTTCCGTCAAACAGACGGACATCGCGCAGGCCGATCACCTCTGCTATCGTGGTCAAAACTTAACTTTTAGGCTTTGTGGACAAGCTGACTAGATGTGTTTTTTCTCGGTATGACAACATTATAGATATAATATAAATGTGACATTAATATTGTAAGATGAGCATCAAAAATATACCTAATCAAGAAGAAAAGAAACTAGAACTATATGCTCCCAATGAAGATTTTTACGTCAAAGTTGACAATATTACCTTGTCTTATACTTTGAAGGTAAGGCGATTGTTATTGAAATCTTCATTTGGGAACTCCGAGTTCTACTTTGTTTTTTTTCTACATGATCTCCCAGTGGTCGGTACCGCACGCGTTTTCTTTTTAAATACTCAAGTAGGAAAGGCAAGCAAATTTTATCTAGTCAACTTTCTTTCGTAGAAGAGACAGGCATTATGACTCTCCCCTTTTCTCAAGACCCGTTTCATGTAGATGGTGCCTATTTTATCTCTTCTTTCCTATTTTGACCCTTCCCCGGTGTAGCAGGCCAGATTATTCCCCGCCTCAAGTATACCCAGGGTATAAACTGGCCTAGCCCAGACTATGCCCCCGTATAAACTGGCCTAGCCCAGACTATACCCCTGGGTATTATATGGCCTAGGCTCGTTTAACCCTCTCCTGCCCATTTTAACCCCCCACTTCGGAAGAACTTATCCTTCACGTTGCTCTTTAATTTATGTGTTGTAATTGTTCTGATGAAGTCAGATAGATAGATAGACAGACAGACGGATAGATAGATAGCTAGATACACGCAAGCAAAAGGCTGTTACCTGAGAGTTGGTCACGCAAACGGTCATGTACAACAAACCCATGAGTGAAATCTCTTTAGGTGGGGGTATATTCCGAGCGCGAGGGGTATGACCTGGCCTAGGCTGATCTATACCCAGGGGGTTAAACCCTTCTAGGCTACATTATACCCAGGGTATAAAGTAGCCAGGGGTATATTCCGGCCTGTTACACCGGTTCTAACAGCTGGTTGGATTGACGTAACTTTCTCTTGTTTCTTGCTGTTTGCCGCTCGGTAGTCCCATTTAAGTTGAAAACTGGATTACTGAGACGTTAAGCCAACGCAATTTAAATCAATCAATAATTCAGTCGCTCACAGTCATTCAGTCTCTCTCTCACTTCATCTCCCTCTTTCCGTACCCATTATACAATACAATACAATACAATACAATACAATACAATACAATACAATACAATACAATACAATACAATACAATACAATAGGGAGAGAGATGGGCATCACCTTCATTACGCTGGCCCAAGATAAGTGTGATATCCAACATCACGCTCCCCTACGGCCACAAGGCTATGGGACAACCTTTACCTTTACCTTTTACAATACAATAAATGCAATAAAACTTTAATATTCGATTTAAAATAAAAACATTTGCGTTTCCATCCATACATGCAGCAACATAAATAAAGCCTAAAACAATATAAATTAAAAATACAATATGTTTTCACTACATTCCCAACAAAGTTATTCTTGCTTTTATTTCAGGGTTTCTTATTGTTGCTCCGTTGTATAAAAACTCCGCCCCAAGCTCTTAGACACAAACAAGTTATACAAGTTTTAATTAGTTGTTGCCACATCAAAGACTACATCGACGGAGGATTTGCAAATCTGAAGAATATAAAGCGAAGACCAAGCAAAGAACGTGCAACGTTTCACAATGACATCATGTCTTTTCTTCCTTAAAAAAAAAAACCAAACAAACAAACAAAAAACCACAGTCCTCTTCTTACTCCACTCGTCGTCTTCTTCGCAAGAACCCCTTCAAAACGTAGATTCGAAGATTTTAAGTCTAGTTTACAGAGAAGACGGCCGAATGACAATTTTGCAATTTTCACACCCCACCTCTCCCTATCCTGTATTATGTTTCTCATTGTTGTTGTTACTGTTGTTACTGTTGTTGTTGTTGTTGTTGTTGTTGTTGTTATTGCTCGTTGTTTATTTAGATACTCGTATGTATGCGGTTGGGGTTGCTTACAACGTCCATAGTTACATGACGTGCTTTACGCTTGTGTAAACTTGTACAACGTGTGTGTCGCAGTGGGCTCATTTCGATACAGTGTTCAGTGGTAGTTATGCTCGCTTCAGATCACTCTTGGAAGCCCAACAACACATGGAAAAGTGCTCCGTAACTTCACCATCGATCCTGCCCTAGTTGACACAACTCATTTTAAACTTGTCCACCACAGTTGGTCGTTGGTCGTAGGATAAGGGGGGAAGGGGTGGGGGTTGGAGAATAAAGAAGAAAGAGGAGGGTGAGGAATAGAAGGGGGAGGAGAAAGAGGAGACGGAGGATGAGAAGGAAGAAGAGGCAAAGGGGAGCCAGGATAAAGAAGTAGAAGAAGAAGAACAAGAAGAAGAAGACGAAGAAGAAGAAATGGTAGAAGAAGAGAAAAGAGGAGCAAAACAATCAAAGATTAAAGAACCATAACTTTGGATTAAAAAAGAAAAAAAAATAACAACAACAACAACAACAACAACAACAACAACAATTATATTATTAATAACCTTACCATGATCTCAGTATAATTATAGCCTCTGCAACATTGACTCATTGTATGACGTCAATTTTTCAAAATAGGCTTATTCTAGTTTTGTTTGATTTTTGTCATCTCCATTTTCTTATATGCTTGTGAAACATGGGCCCTCACAGCAGATCTCCAACGAAGAACACAAGGCATGGAGATGAGGTGCTACAGAAGACTTCTGGGCATTTCCTATACCCAGCACATCACCAACGATGAAGTCCGACAGAACATCACACAAGCCATTGGACAACACGATGACCTGCTCACAGTGGTAAAAAAACGGAAACTCCGATGGTATGGCCACGTCACCAGATCATCAGGTCTTGCAAAGACCATCCTGCAAGGCACAGTGCAAGGAGGTAGAAGAAGAGGGAGACCGAAAAAGAGGTGGGAGGACAACATTCGAGAATGGACTGGTTTGACACTGAGCGAAACAATCAGGGTTGCTGAGGACAGGGAAAGATGGAGTACGCTGGCTAAACGATCATCTGTGGTGCCCCTACGACCTCCGAGTTATGGGATAGGATAGGATAGGACATAAATAAATAAATAAATATATAAAGCGTTCTTCCATCGCAATCCATAAACTTGATCACGTGCGTGGGGCTACGTTTTAATTTTTTAAATTTTAATTTTATTTTTGCCTGTACGCTTATTTCAACATTATTTTGTTTCCCTGCTGACATTTTATGTCGGCGCAGTTGTCCCAAGGGATGGGAGCTGAGATTGTGTGGAATGTCTACGTAGCACGCAAAATGGCTATGAAATTTCTCTCATAATAATGATAATCATGGCAATATCAAATTTCGTGGCACTTTTAAAAGTTTCAATCGGCCGCTATATGGGAAGACCTTGATGGTAACATGATTGCGGCGGATGTCGGTCGCTTGTAAATGAAGACGCAGAATGTTTCTTCCTCTTCTTCTTTCTTTTCTTCTTCTTCTTCTTTGATTTTCATACAATAGGCTACAGTACTGCTGTGTGATAATGACAACAAAGCAAACTCATTTTTGGACAAAACTGAGATTTTATATTTCGGTATTTATTCAATAGTTCTGTTCTTATTTAGCGCTTCCCCAGCTGAAGCGCTGCTCAAGGCGCCCACTTGCAGTCTTTTGGGCGCATCATCTGATGCCCAGACAACTGAGCACAATCCTGTGCAAGCGGGTATTGGGGAGAAGGCACCTAGTGCTTGCTGGGTGTAGCCGGCACACACCCCGTACCCGTCTAGGACACGAGCCTCATGATCTTTGAAGTCTGTGCAATGTAATGCGCGCGTGCACAGACTAGAACCTACAAGGACAGACAGGATCTCAGTTTGGTACAAAAACTGAGCTTGCTCTGTTTTGCTTATTATTCTTCGGATGGAATAATAAACTGAGGTTCTAGTCTGCGTACGCACGCATTCCATCAAAATTAACACTGGAGATTCGTCACTTTATATCTTCGATCTAAAAGGACTGACACGATCTCAGTTTGGCACAAAAGCTGAGCTTGTTCTGTTTTGCTTATTATTCTTCGGATGAGAGAATAAGCCGAGAAGATATGAAGAGACGCATCTTCAGTGTTAATTTTGATGGTGGGATATCTTTAGCAATGTCCAGATCTGGATGAGAAAACGTAAGTCGTCCAAACGCATAAGTCTTACACACACTGTTTAAGTAGGTCCGGGACAATGTCGATTTTACCAAACCTACGTCGCTGCATTTGATTTGTTATGTCACTGTACAGCTTTTATCATCTTAAATAGATCTGTTTCGGACCATATACTTGTTTCTTTGTTTCCTTAATTTACCGTCTGTTCACCTAAGTGATTTTAGACTTGATGGGAGCAGGAAAAAATATGAAACAAATAAGGAATGGTCATAATGAAGGGAGAAAGGAACTAAACAAAAGAAGCAAAACTGAACAATGAAACAATCAAAATTGTAAAATAATTATAACTTATACAAATGACTCCCATTATAACTACAACCCAATCCTGGTAATATAATCTTAATGACATCTCATATTTTGTTAGTTAGTCATTGTTACATTAGTGATTACATTACATGATTATTGCTTTAGGTCCAGCGGACTCTTCCGAGCCAAATCAGGACCGGACAACCCCTGATCCGCATAAAAGATCTGCTAAAACAACCCTAGTGGTAAAAGTGAAAGCTCTCCACCAGCCAGTCACTTTACAATAAAGACATCCCACGCAGGGGACGCTGAGGCTCTAGTCTAATTTATCGAACCCCCGTTTACAAAAACAAAATAGAATACAAACATAATTATAAATTATCAACAAAACACATACATATAAAATGCCGACATTGCTAAATAATAACATCAGAGGAAGCCTTAGTGGCCGCCTGGCAGAAAGCGTCCAATATTCCCAAGCTGATCCAACAGACCTCATACACTGTTACGTTGAAACGCGCATGATGGTGCGTGTGAAATGTGCACGATATTATGTGTGAAGCACGCGCGATAGATCTGTTCGTTTTATTTGGCAAAGCAAGCAATAATAGAGTGTATTTACCTTTGATTTGAGTTTGCATTGTTGTTAGAAGAAGCTTTGTATAACGTTGATAATTTTCGTTAGTCGATATTATTGGAGAATTCTCTAGACCTGCTTGTTTACTATCGATCGAAGTTTCGGGATATTTGAGAACATTCTTTTGACAGAAAGGCAGGTTGTATGACGTAAAATAGTGATGACGAAGTTAATTCTGATTGGTTGTAACGCGTCTTTATAGAACGTCCTGAGGTCATCTCGAGTTGAGAGGAAAAAATATATAATGGACACACTGTGTTGTGAAAAGTGATTGTTGACAGTGAGTTGGAAAGTAAAAAGTTGAGAGTGAAAAGGTGATTGTATGCAGTTGTTGATGTGTGCTGAATAAAAGTGGAAAACTTCATACGAAGACTTTGACTTGTTGCTGAGTGAGCAGGCTGCGTGGATAAACGAATCTGAGTTACACCTTATCAGGATTTCAGCATTGGGGCTGAATCAGATACTGATAGAAAAACACCAACATCAAACGAAGTGTAACATACACAAATAAGGAGTCTTGTCCCGGAAGAGTTTTCAAGAAAAAAGGTAGGTGACTGGTCTAGCGAAGAAGAAGATAGTATAGCAGATTGATGGAACAGAGCAGGAATGAGAAAGAGCAAATGAGAAAGACAGCGACAGTGGGAATTTAAAGCACTAAATTTCCAGAAAGTGAGGATACTATTTATACTGAAACCCCCGGCACCCCAACGGGGGTATTAGTCATTGTTTACAGGGTCCAGCGGGCTGCAAAGAGTAGAATATATAATATTAAATATTCTGAATGTATGCATATAAAATAATCGATGTTCTGAATTTATGCGTCACAGAAAAAAATCCACTGGTTTATTGACTGTCTTTTACACACACAAAAAATCCAACAAAACTGTATATTAATGAGTTTGCAATTGTTATCCATTCATTAAAATTTTTATCCTGACTATTTAGTATATGGTGTGGGATCATATATTTAGGAAGCAGTAAGTCTATATAAATGTAGCTATATCGACCCATTTCATTATGCTTGACTCCTTTATTATTAAAAAAAAAATGTGTATGGCAAATGATGTACACGTAAATAACGCTATTCTATTGAGGCAATTCTAATAAGAGAAAAGATAATTGTCCCATGCAGGAAAAATAGCAACATTAGTCGTTACTTTGGCAGTACATTTACGATTGCCGGAGTCCTCCTCTATAGGCCAAAACACTGACGCTTTTACAAAGAGCGTTGCGAATGTTTTTTTATCAGGTTTTCCAGCCATCAAGCGAGAGTAGCGATTCAAGGGAGGAAACCCGAAAATAAATGGTCTACGTTCAAACGTTCGATTGTCTGCCTTTATATTCACTAAATACAAGGGGGAAAAAAGTGTGACCGACTCATAGAACAGTACGGCGGCTGCAAGAAATGCTAAATTCAAGTCTTAGATGGACAATCATCATCATCGTCATCATCATCATTTTATTCGTTACTTTATTGTATCACATTTTTCTTGTCTATTTTTCCTACACTGTGATTTACAGTGTTACGTTGAAACGCGAATGGTAGTACGTCGGAAACGTGTACGATAGATCTAATCGTTTCGTTTTGCAAAGTATTCAATAATGGAGTTTATTTACCTTTGATTTGAGTTTGCATTGTTGTTAGGAGAGGCTTTGTATAACGTTGATAATTTGCTTTGGTCGATATTACTGTAGAAGTTTCTGGATCTGAGTGTTTACTTTCTATAGAAATTTCCCGATACATGTCGAAGCAAGAGGTCGTTCCAGAAGGAGAAATAATAATGTATGACGTAAGTCAGTGATGACGATCTTTTATTCGATTGGTGGCAGTGCGTCATTTCTACATTATTCGAAATTCTTCCGGAAGAGAGAGAGGTTATTTAATCGTGTGCCGAGTTGCTGTTGAGAGATAGTAAAGTTGTTGATAGTGATTTAGAGAGTTGCTGTGAAAGTTGTTGAGTTGAGTTGAGAATTGTATGCAGTTGTTGATGTGTGCTGAATAAAAGTGGAAAACTTCATACGTCGACTTTGTGACTTGTATGCTGTTTGGACGGGCTGTGTGAATAAACGAATCTGAGTTACACCTTATCAGGACTTCAGCATCGGGGCTGAATCAAATACTGATAAAGAAAAACACCATCATCAAACAGAGTGTAACATTTTGGGGGTCAAGCCGCGATTCACGCCATAGCCAAGGGTTCAACTGCTACAACAAGCGAGTCAACGTTACGAGAGGCAGTCATCGAGGGTAGCCGCCAACGAGTTGCGTCGAGAGGGGCCAACATACTGGGACTACATCACCGATAGGTTCGGGTTGACTGCAAGGGCGTGTAGTCGCTGAAGAGTTGCTTCGTGAGCGAACAACAGATCGGGACTACGTTGCTGCCGTTAGACTACGTCGAGGGACAGTCTCGGAGCTACATCGCCAGTATTAGAGAGAGCGACGAGCGGACGTCGCGTCTACTTCAGCACAGGAGCGTATACATCAACACCAGCGTGGTGCAGCGTCGCATACGACGAGGACAGCGGTGCCTGCGTCAGCGAAAGCGACTAGTGACAAGCATCAGCGCTACTGCAGAAAGCGTGCTGTTCTAGAACAGTCTAGAAAGGTACAGCACAGTCAAGAACTTTCCAGAAAAAAAAGAACTCTACAGTCAAGAACTTTCTAGAAGAAGATCCTTCCAGAAAAGAACTTTCTTTAAAAGAACTTTCCAGAAGCATCAAGATGGCTGACTTCTGGCAGAAAGGGGTTGAACTGAATCTAAAAGGCAAGCAGCTGACGGAGTACGTCAAGTCTCAGGAGAGAATACGAGAAAGAGAATTGGAAGAGAAGCGTCTAGAAAAAGAAATAGAACTAGAACAGAAGCGTCTAGAAGTAGAAGAGCAGCGTCGCCGTGAAGAACGAGAATTAGAAGAGCAGCGTCGCCGTGAAGACAGAGAATTCTAGCTGAAGCGTCTTGAGTTCCAGCTAGAAATGGCGCGTATCCAAAACAATCAGCATGCGCCACAAGTCACCAACGACCATACGGCTCCAAAATTGCCAGCTTTCGTCGACGGGAAGGACCAGATCGACAGCTATCTGGCCAGATTCGAAAGGTTCGCCGAAAGCTCCAATTGGCAACCTCGAGACTGGGCGATTCGACTAAGTGCACTTCTGACGGGGCAAGCTCTCGAAGTTTACACCAGACTGTCGAACGATGACGCCAAAAACTACGACGTCTTGAAAGAGGCCCTGTTGCAGTGCTACAACTTTACAGAGAAGGGCTACCGTAAACGCTTCCGTGAATGCCGGCCTAAGTCAGACGAGACGCCAAAGCAGTTTGTGGAGCGCCTGTCGTCATATCTACACAAGTGGGTGGAGTTATCAGGCGAAATGAAGTCTTACGACAGTCTCCATGACCTGATCGTGAAGGAACAATTTCTCAATGCCTGTCACAAGGACCTAGCGACCCACTTAGAAGAACAAAAGCTGCAGACGCTTAAAGATGTGACTGAGGCTGCCGAAAGATATCTCATCGCTCATGGGAAAACCCTGGGGCCACCCAGCGCGACGAAACATTTTCAGAAGACTGGAAACCATGGGAACCAGATCCAAGGGAGCCAGACGAGCCAGAGACAGACTGACTCCACGCCACCTCCCAGGGAAGGGCATTCAAGAGGCTGTTTCATCTGCAACGCTACAGACCACAGAGCTGCCAGCTGCCCTCAAAGCAGAAATAGCGTACAGCGGAGCAGTACGGACAATGCAGCGGTGGGCAACCGACAGAGACGTTTCTCCAATCAACGGCAAACCAGTAGATCTGACCATCAAGTGTGCGGCGGGAGCGTCATTCTTCCGAGTGAGACCAAGCGCACAGCTACTCCTGCGGACGTGCAAGAGTGCATGACCGATGGCCAACTTCTCCTTGCCAACGGAAAATCCATCCCCGTCGTCGCCAGCGCAGCTGTGACCGTCCAGAACATGCCTGTTTCAAAGGGACGCGTCGGAAATCATGAAGTGACTGTCTTAAGAGACTCTGGCTGCAGTGGGGTCATCGTCAGAGAAGACCTAATCGCTAAAGAACAGTTCACTGGCGATTCAAAATGGACACTTATGGCCGACAGCAAATGTTTGAAAGCGCCAGTTGCGAAGATTCATGTCAACACCCCTTTCTACATAGGCGAAGTCGAAGCGGTTTGCCTGAAGAAGCCGCTGTATGATTTGATGATCGGGAATATCGACGGCGCGAGACGACCCGACGACCCCGATCCAGAGTGGAGTCCTGCCTCAACTCAACACGTCGAAGTTGCGGAGGAGGATCCGTTGCCATTTCCCGATGGAGACCTTTCAGAGCTGCTACGGGACAATGTGGTTACTCCGGCTCAGCCCTGCCGACCAGAGATCGTCGGTGCCGTTACAACCAGGGCCCAGGCCAAGAGAGACAAGATGTCTACGCCACTGAAGGTCGCCGACAACTCTAAAGCTGCCATCGTGGACAGAGATAAGCTGATCCAGCTCCAGGAAGCTGACAGTACTTTAAACAAGTACAGGAACCGCCAAGACCACGTGACCAAAGGCAGTGGCACGGTCTATTTTGAGGTGAAGGCCAAGATCCTGTATCGAATCTTCCAGCACCCGAGGGTTAACGGAGGGAAACCACTACGTCAAGTCTTGGTACCGTTACCCCTAAGGCGCCAGGTGATGGAAGTAGCGCATGACTCAATCATGGGAGGTCACCTAGGCATCAAGAAGACGTCAGACAAAGTACAGGCGGTGTTCTACTGGCCAGGGCTTCATGCGGACGTCAGCCGTTTCTGCCGATCATGTGACATTTGCCAGAAGACCATACCTCGAGGAAGGGTCCCGAAAGTACCTATGCAGAGGATGCCTTTGATCGACCGACCTTTCAAGAGGGTGGCCTTAGACTTAATCGGCGAAATAAGACCTCCGAGTGAAGAAGGTCATCGGTGGGTACTGACTTTAGTGGACTATGCGACTCGGTACCCAGAAGCAGTGCCACTGAAGAAGATTGACACTGAAACTGTAGCAGAGGCACTGGTGGACATGTTCAGTAGACTTGGAGTGCCTGAAGAAATTCTGACAGACCTCGGGACGCAGTTCGTCTCTGACTGCATGAAGGAGGTGAACAGACTGCTGAGCATCCGGCATTTGACTACGACACCCTACCATCCGATGTGCAACGGGCTTGTCGAAAAGTTCAATGCTACGCTGAAGTCCACCTTGAAGAAACTGTGCAGCGAGCAGCCCAGACAATGGCATCGCTACATCAACGCCTTACTTTTCGCCTACAGAGAAGTACCGCAGGAGTCCACCGGCTTTTCTCCGTTCGAGCTGTTGTACGGAAGAACCATCCGAGGGCCGATGCACATCCTGAAAGAACTGTGGACGAAAGAAGTAGACACCCCAGAGGTGAAGAACAACTACCAGTACGTGTTTGAGCTACGAGAGAAGCTGGAGCAGACTCTCGAGATAGCCAGAGAAAACCTGAAGAAGTCCCAAGACTGTGGAAAGCACTACTACGATCGTAGGGCTGTGAGCAGGAAGTTTAAACCTGGCAACAAAGTGCTGGTGCTGCTACCTACTGATCATAATAAGTTGCTGATGCAGTGGAAAGGCCCGTACGAAGTGGAGACCGTGGTGGGAATCAACGACTACAAGGTGAAGGTCGGCCAGCATTCCAAGATATACCACGCCAACCTCCTTAAGCTGTACGTGGAAAGGCCATCAGAGACTGTGCACGCAGCCACAGCAGCTGTGACCGACGACAGCTTTGACAGCGAAGAACTGTTGGAACCGGGAGATTTCCACAGCAAAGAAGGCATCGATAATGTTAAGCTAGGACCGAGCTTGACGGAAGGTCAAACGTTGGAGCCCGAGGACCTTATGGGCGAGTTTCCCCCTAACTTCAATGATGTCCCAGGCTCTACGACTTTGGTCGAACATGAAGTCCACACCCAGACCTGGAAGGAGCATCTGCAGACCTTGAGGGAGCTGTTCCACCGTCCCGCAGAAGCCAACCTGATCGTGAGACCCAGCAAGTGCATCCTGGGAGCTGACAACGTCGACTGCGTCGGACATCCGACGGAAGGAGGAGACAACGGAGGATGCACTGACTCCAGGAAAACCCACGTGATCGTCGTCTTTGACCCTGGGCCGATGACAACCGCAACTGACGAGGGCGACGTTTCCTTGCGGATGAAAGATCATTGACTGTGTGGACGAACTAAGAATATTGGTAATGACAGACTTGAAAATGAAAAACGTTGATTGGGTAAATGAACTGTGAACATTGACAGTATCCAGAAAGACTTGCAGATGAGAAACTTTGACTCTGTGTGAATGAACTGTGAACATTGACAATATCCAGACAGATTTGAAGATGAAAACCATTGACTCTGTGTGAATGAACTGAGAACGTTGATAGTGTTCAGACAGGCTGAAATAAGTCTTAATTCTGTACATTGTTTGTGAATTACGTTTCAACGTTGTTGAAAGAAATTGGGTAAATTTCTTCTTGAGTGGGGGGTTATGTTACGTTGAAACGCGAATGGTAGTACGTCGGAAACGTGTACGATAGATCTAATCGTTTCGTTTTGCAAAGTATTCAATAATGGAGTTTATTTACCTTTGATTTGAGTTTGCATTGTTATTAGGAGAGGCTTTGTATAACGTTGATAATTTGCTTTGGTCGATATTACTGTAGAAGTTTCTGGATCTGAGTGTTAACTTTCTTCAAAGATTTCTTTCACAAGCTCTTGACAGATTTCTCCAGACACAAGGCAAAGCACAGCCCCTTCTCTCAACGAGTAGAAGATGGTTGGAAACGCTTTCCAAGACTATGTTAAACGCCTAGAAGAACAATCCATTTCGTTTATAGGCCGAACTGCTATTATTATTATTATTATTATTATTATTATTATTATTATTATTATTATTATTATTATTATTATTATTATTATTATTATTATTATTATTATTATTAATTTATATATATATATATATATTAAAAAAATATTATTAACTCGACACATGCAAGCGCACTGTCATAATACAGCAGTGCAAGTAAATGAACGATTGTTTCAGCAAACGACTGTCTTGTTTTCAAACTCACCTGTCGTCGCTGACTTGGCCCATTTTCTTGTTTTTCTTTTGCTATTTTATTATTGCAGGCTCGTGCTGCACATGTGTTTTGAATTCTCTGGCGCAGATTTTTTTTTTCAAAGCTTGGTGCAAATAGAGAGGCCTCGTTTACTACAAGATGGATGCCAGTAGGCTATTCACACTTTTCTGCTATCCTATGCACCAACGGGAATCCCCTCTATGAAAAATACTTCCGTTTTTTTTTCTCCGCGTGTTTTAGTGAGTTATTTCCAAATATTCAAGAATAATAACATGTGTCACTGGCCACCTGTATCGTACCCTCACATATTTTTATTTTTTTTTGCTGCAGTTTATTATCCCTTTCTATCGCCAGTGGCGCGCCTAAACCCTACCTACCTAACATTGTGAATTTTTGAAAAATATTCGGAAAAAACATAACGCCCAGATGCTGGCTCGAACCCACACCTGTCAGGCGCCATTGGTTTCTGGCTTGTGGACAAGGCAAGTTAGTCCCGCCTTAGCCCACTTGGCCACAACGCTAGCCTAACATAGTCAGTTACTTCGTGTTTTGTGAAGGTTGCGACGGCGAAGCTATGGAAAACTACAAGAGTTTTCAGGTCCTGTTTCACTTTCTGTCGATGATCGACGCACCTCCGAAGTCGCCACAAATACAGGCCTCTACGATTGTTTTTTGCATTCTTTCACTGAGCATGTACTTCCTCCACCGTTTTTATACTTATCCCACTCGTTTTCTGGCTCTAACAATCGTCGTTTTCGGCAATTTGCTATATTTAAAAGTCACGCATCAAGCTTTGATAAAAGCAAAACAAGCCAAACCGGAACTTGGTTTCATATAACCTCGTTTTAATTTATAATGGCGAAACCCACGAGTTTTTATGAGAGGTGCCGGAAAGTTGTGAATAGGAGCCAGACACTCGTTATGGCAACTATTCGTCATCTTGAATAGTTAGAATTACAAGAACATGCGCCTTGAGCATGCCTCTGTGACATGGAGTAATGCGCTAGGCAAGTGGACATTAGGCCTAATACGTTGCATCGTAACGCGTGACTTGGTCGTTTTTGTTTTTTGTTTCTTGCGTTCGTTAGTTTGAATGGGATTAATGTTACTCCAGCAGTATTGGCTGTATTGCAATTTGGAGAGTGTATACCAATACTGGGCCTTTAGGCCTTTTGCTCATGAATGGGTGTAATGGGCATTAGCGTGGTTGTGTAAACGTACTGACTGCAGGGCCTTAGTTGTAGGATGGTGATCGTGTGTAATTGTGCGTGTGAGGGAGCGGGTGGTACAGAATGTATGTGTGTGTGTGCATATGTTCAATACTGCGTGTGTGTGGGTGTGTGTGTGTGTGTGTGTGTGTGTGTGTGTGTGTGCGTGTGTGTGGGTGTGTCTGTGTCCGTGTCTAATAGAGCGCGCGCGTGTGTTCTTAAGGAATCCAAATAGTTAGTTATTACTTACAGGGTCCAGCAGACTGCAAAGAGCCGAATCAGGACCACAAAATCAAGACCACAACGTGGTTTAGAGAGGACTCACTCCTGATCCGTATACAAAATCTGCTGAAACAACCCTAGTGGTAACACTGAAGGCACTGCACCAGCCGGTCACTCTACAATAAAGATATCCGACGCAGGCTATATTTTAAGTTACCGATCCCTCGTTTACAAAAACAAAACAGAATATAAGCATAATTATAAAATATCAACAAAATACATAAATATAAAATGCCTACATTGCTAAATAATAATATCATAGGAAGCCCTAGTGACCATTTGGCAGAATGCGTCCGATATTCCCAAGTTGACCCAACAGACCAATACACAAATGAGGAGTTTTGGGAGAGATTTCAAGAAAAAAGGTAGGTGACTGGTCCATCGAAGAAGATTTTATAGTAGATTGATAGAACAGCGTAGGAATGATAAAGAACAAAGAAGAAAGACAGCGACAGTGGGAATTTAAAGCACTCAATTTCCAGAAAATGAGGATACTATTTATACAGAAACCCCTGAAACCCCCACGGGGGAAGGAATCCAAATCCATGAACAGCACAACAACAATAATAATAAGTTTTACTTTAAAAGAAAATCCAGTACAAAAAAAAACAAGACAGTTAGGTTAACAAAAGGGTCATTGTCACAACGCAATCGTTTCACAATACAAACAACAATACTAGTATAAAACGAATATTAAACTTATTTTCAGTTAAAGAAAGAGATCCTATAATGCACAGACATGAAAACAACAATAATATCACAGCAGATTGCACAAAACTGCAACAGGCACATTGTATACACTATATTTTGTTACCATACTCTCGATATCTTGATTGCATGGATCGCTTACCGATGATCTTTATGATCAGTTCAAACGTTGCACAAAAAGAATTATAACTCGTAATTCCCAATATACACGATATTTCTTCATTCTTATTTAATTATCTCCCTTCTAACACAAACTTCTTTCTCTGTACTTTCTGCATCTTTATTTTTCACCCTTTCCCTCTGCCTTCGGTTCTCGTCCTTACCCCCCATCCCCAAAATCTATCGTACCTTCTTCACCCTTCCCCTCACCCTTCCACAACCTTCCCAAATCTTCTGCACTTTACATCTTGTAAGTCTTACGAACGACTAATGGGATTCTCGCAGTTCTGATGATATTGTCCCGTGGACATGTTTGTAAGATGGTGTATGCTGCGATTTTGTTCTTCTACTCTGTATTTAGTTCGCTGCCATGTATACAATTTAAAAATAAAAAAACTTTTCACAATAAAATAAAACAAAAAATTTATAAAAACTCTAGGCCTATTTTGCTATTGTGTAGTTCTTCCCCACGTTGTTGAGTCAAGAGTGGTGGTGGTGGGGGGGGGGGGTAGGTAGAAGGTAATGAAATAGTTAATTGAAAGATGTGCTTCGGATACAATCATATAGTTCATCCATCCCCTAAAATTATAAATAAGTTAACTCAACAATGTGGAGAAAATCTTCACAATAGAAAAATAGGCCTATAATTTTGTAATTTAATTTAATTTAATTTAATTTAATTTAATTTTTTACAATAACAATCTCGAACTAGAATTGTAGTGTGATTGTACTAGCATGTATAGCAATAGTTATAACAAATGTACACACAAACCAAGGCAAATATAACAAAACAAGTCATGTTTATATATAAAACTGGGCTTAAAATGGTCCTCCGAGAAAAAAGAGGAAAATCAGCGCGTTTTCCCAACTATGTAGGGGTACATCAGATGAGGGTGCGAAGCACCCGAACTTCCTAGGGGTGTCCGGGGGCATGCTCCCCCGGAAAATGTTTGAAATCTAGATTAAAATATGTGCAATCTGGTGCATTCTGGAAGTATTATGAAAAATAAAATTATAATAATTAAATTAACTGATAAACTTTTTATTTCTTTGATATTTATTTTGGTTACCCTTGAAAGATGTACATAGTCAGTCAGGGGGAAGAGGGGGTTTCTGGGCAGCAGGACCACCCCTTGGGTCTGGCCCTGTCTAAAGTAGTCTGGGGACATGCTCCTCAATAATTTTTATTTAGAATCTAGCTCAAAATCTGTGCACTTTTTGTTATGGGCAGTAGTGTTTACCCCTTTACTGCTGAATATAAATGCACCTTGTAAGTTTAACGCCAGGGAACAAATTAATGTAATTTACTTGTTTTGTTCTTTTTGCTAGATTTAAGAAACTACTAGGAGTAAAACACTAAAATTTAACACCATTAATCAGTGTGTGTTGTTGACTGCTTCCAACAAGTCCAAAGAGATTTATCAACATAAATTATTTGGTTTAAAAATTATTATAAACAATAAATTTAAATTAAATTAAACACAAAACAGTTGTTTTTGTGTTAGTTCAGCTGAACACAAACATTGAACAGAAATAAGGGGATTGTATCAATTATAAATGCATTTGACAAGCATAAAACACATCGCGCCCTCCCTACTACATTTACTTTGCGAATATGCTGACCTATTAGCTCAAACTTTTCTTCTCCATCTGGACTCGACTGAACCTTTACTGATTTTTCAGTCCATTCCCACCGCCACTTATTCTTTGCGGAGCTGTCATCAAAAGAATCTCCCCGGTTCACAATCGTTGCCGCCGCCATTTTGACTATTAGCAAAGAATGTAGCTAGCAAACCAAACAAAATAACCAACTGATGACTTGAGCCATTTGAGAATCATAACCATTTGCGAATAAAGCGCACCTTATACTTCTCAATTTTTATTGAGAAGGGAATATTTTTTCCGAGGAAATTTTTTTTCCCGAGGAAGAAGATCACTTTCACGAGGAAAACCTCGGATCCGAGGAGGATTTTAAGCCCTGATAAAAATAGACAACCAGGTAGTCGGAACAGAGCAGCCTACCCACCAAATCCTGAAGACACGACATGGAATGCTGTTTAAAACACGCTTGAAGAAAAATCCATTGATATAAATATAATTATTATCCTTGAGATGCAATGAATGCTGTACAATCAATGTTTTCAATAAAACTACTAGAAGAATCTTTTGAGTAAACGGTATTATTGGATGCTGTATACGATTTTAAATTTGCAATGAAATAATACGGACACAGTAAGAATCAAATCATAAGACATAAGACATTTTCTTTCGCTTCAACTTGTACATCGAAGAAATCTTGGTGCGCATAGGGTACTCAGTTGTGTAGGCCTATATATGTAATCCGCTTATGTATATACAGAAGAAAAGCACACAATTAAAAGCAAGCAATCCTGCATGACAAACACAATCATACATACACATGTACATGCATACAACATCCTTCCGACACTAGGGTGGTTAAATCTATAGATTAACACACTGTCTCATCACGGAATGACTAATAATTGAATGCTGTAAGATTGTAACCTTATTAACCAATTCGTTAAAAGACAATAATAAACAACAATTAGTCCAACTAAGAGGGACCCAGAAAGACCCAATAATCGAATACTGTAGTATTATTGTCTTGCCAAATAATTTGTTCCAGGTACAATAGTTTTAATACTTATACCAATAAAACACTATTAAACTACTCTTGAGCATTGAAAAACATAACAATGACAACACCTTTTGCATTTTGCAAATGATAATTGCAATTTCGGTTCAGAATAAAGTCGACACAGTTAGCAGGTTACACGTTTATCCATGCACATCCTTAGTAAAACAGCAACCCCACCCCCATCCCCACCCCTCACACACACACACACACACAAAAAGATTGCTATGGACATTCAAATATAGTTGTACATCATAACAATAAGAACAATACATAATTTGGTAAATCAACATTGCTTTCCAAATAATTATGTTTTTGAACTAATAATATTGCATATTTTCAACAAGAAATAATACAGCACAATAAGTACAGTGAAAGTAATAATACGTTCGTTTTCGGTTGCGTTATGATCATCAACATTGTAAACAATTCAACATACATTTATCATGTTCTAACAACAACACCAACGGCCACGACGATGACGATTACATTTTTTATATATTATTTTTTTATTTTCTGAAAGTCCAAACAGATGTTGTAGTGAGAATATTGAGATAGATTCTCTTATTACTTTATACAGCAAAAATTTAAAACATCGTCTTCCCCCCCCCCCACCCCCCCAGATATATTTTTTTCTAGACTGAAAATAAGATAGCGTATGTAAATTCTGTTTGCACATTTTTCATTTTGGGCTAAATTCCCTAGATTGAAAGTAAGATGGTTTAGACAAAAATCTTTTTTAATATATATTATTTTGCAAGGATTTTGTTTTAAAAAAATCACAGGGTTGGATAGTTTAAACACAAACGTTTTTGTTCCACATATAAAATTTGGATGGTATTTCTAGATTTTTAAAAATGGTTCAGACAAATATTTATTTTTATAGATAAAAGTGTGGACGGAGTTTTCCAGATTAAAATAAAATGAAATAAATTAATAAACGAATAAATAAACTTTCTTTTAGTGCGGTGAACAGTGTTACAAATGAATTGTTGATTGTTGCAATTGCGCTTTCTACATCTCACTGACATATGAAATCAATGCGACCATTTTCTGTTCTTGACGGGCAACCTTTTCTTTGTTACAAAATGTTGCAACCCCAGCAACATTGTTGCGGATAATCAGGGCAGTAGACCTTGTGCTCGTTACCGTAGACCCAGAACTTCCTGTTCTTGTATTCCTCCTTCCAGGTCCAAACCACTTCTGTCACGGGTACGGCTCGCAGAATTTGCCTCTGTTCAACAGATAAGGAGGCGAGGAATTTCAGACACAGGATTAAGAGGTTAGGGCTGTTTAATGAGAGAGAGAGAGAGAGAGAGAGAGAGAGAGAGAGAGAGAGAGAGAGAGAGAGAGAGAGAGAGAGAGAGAGAGCATTACATTACATAATTGTTGCTTTAGGTCCAGCGGACTCTTCCGAGCCAAATCAGGACCGGACAACCCCCAATCCGCATAAAAGATCTGCTGAAATAACCCTAGTGGGAAAACTGAATGCCCTCCACCAGCCAGTCACTTTACAATAAAGACATCCCACGCAGGGGACGGCTGAGGCTTCACCCCAACTTATCGAACCCCCGTTTACACAAACAAAATAGAACACAAACATCATTATACATTATCAACAAAACACAAACATATAAAATGCCTACATTGCTAAATAATAACATCATAGGAAGCCCTAGTGACCACCTGGCAGAAAGCGTCCAATATTCCCAAGCTGATCCAACAGACCTCATACACAAACAAGGAATCTTGTCCCGGAAGAATTTTCAAGAAAAAAGGTAGGAGACTGGTCTAGCGAAGAAGACGATAGTATAGCAGATTGATAGAAAAGAGCAGAAATGAGAAAGAGCAAATGAGAAAGACAGCGACAGTGGGAATTTAAAGCACTAAATTTCCAGAAAGTGGGGATACTATTTATACTGAAACCCCCGGCATCCCAACGGGGGTAGGAGAGAGAGAAAAAGAGAGAGAGAGAGAGAAAGAGAGTCGAATATTAAAAACTGTGAAATGAAAAACAACTGATATTTCAATGTCACCCAAGAGTTCCCAAACTGTATAAAAGAAATAATATTATTATCAGAATGTGAAATTCCATACACCAGAATCCGAATCTTTTTACTGTCCATACTAACAGCAAGGAAACGTGGCTAACAAAGTGCGGCAACGCAATAGAGAAATGGCAATTTGACAATGATGCACAAACAGATAAATTAGGAAATAAAACAAACCTAACTTGATTATATTATGTATAGAGGAGAAAGTTGCGCTATCTTTATCCTATCTTCGGATTCATTCGCTAACATCTACTGAGATGATGGGTTTAAGCCCACCAACCCGATACACCACTCATTTTAATTTGAGACTAAAGACGCCCGGCCCGCTCAAGGAAAGGGGGGCTACTCTTTATGATGCAATCCTCGAAGGTTTAAGAAATTTCGAACACCTATTCTCCCCTCTTTAATATTTCAGCGGTTTTATGGTTTGGCATTTTGGATAAAATGACGTGTTCAAATGTGTGTTAGACTGAAAAATCTCTTACGGCAAAATCGAATCCGGTACTGAGGTGAGGCACTCTCAGAGGAAGAACACTTCACAACGCTGGCCAAGCGTAGAGTTTGGAGTAGCAATGGCAAGACTAGACACTTACAACTCAAAATTACTGTAAACCTGCGAGGAGGGATGATTTTGATATAAGCCTATCTTCCGTAACACATTTATGTATAAACATATATAGATAGTAATAGCTTAATATTTCTAGTATATAATCACCGATACCAAATAAGGAAGAGTGACTGTCATGGTGTGTGTCAATCAATCAATCAACCCATCATCATCATCATCATCATCATCATCATCATCATCATCATCATCATCATCATCATCATCATCATCATCATCATCATCATCATCATCATCATTAATATCATCATCACTAACCTGCATGATCTTTCTCTCGTCATTGAAGCTGTTACGATGCATGTTACACAGGTTCTGCGAGTTTTCGTTCACCTCCCGAATCGGGTATGCGACGATCGGCCATACCTGCAATCATCACCGTCAATCATCATCATAATCGCCATTATCATCATCATCGATCAAACATCAAAACCATCAACAATCATCATCATCACCATCGTCAGCAATCGTCAAAATCATCAACAATCATCATCATCATTATATGTAACATCATCATCATCATCATTATAATGTAGCATCATCATCATCATTATCGTCGTCGTCGTCGTTCTTCTTCTTCTAGTATAGCGTTTAACCAGCTCAAGAGCGGCTTAAGGCGATGGCCGTAACAAGGTGCCAACTTTGACTGAATGATTTTGGGCTTAAAAATGTATTATTCTATAGCATTATTAACTCGTACTACACCTGGGCTAGGGTCTATTCAAATACTGTTGTTATTTTTTTCATCATTACTATTTGTCTGAACAATTACAGCGCGCGCGCTCACACACACAAAACACACACACTTGGTTTGACAGTACACATACACACACGCAAAACGCACACACACTCGTGTAAAAACGCCGTTGTTGTGACTTTCACGAAACGCCACATACCTTTTTTTCACGTTCTTTGACATTTGTTCCTTTGAAGCTAACCCTAAACCTAACTCTAACCCAAAGCCTAAGCCTAGCATAGCCCTAACCCTTACGGAACACTATTTTGACGTCAAAATAACAGGGCCGTCAAAAGAACGTAGGTGGAGTATAAAGAGTTCGTATAAATAACGGCGTTTCTACATCGACACACACACACACACACACACACCCACCCACACACACCCCCACACACACACACACACACACACACACACACGCGCGCACACGCACGCACGCACACCCACAAACACACACACACGCGCACGCACGCACACGCACACACGACCGCATACGCACGCACATGCACCCCACCCCACCCACACACAGACACACACACACACTCATGCACCCACACACGCATAAGCCTACACGCACACTATTGAATATGTTCCCATATTTATATAATGAAAAACAAAAATGTAAAGAATTATTTCACATTTATGATGCAACATGTAAATATTTTTGTTTGCAAACCTGGGGCAGGGTCTGCTCAAAGACAGGTTTGCCTCCAACGGTTCGCACCAACTCATCTGGCATGTCAGTCTGTTCCATAATATAGTCGTTCACATGGTTCTTGCTGAAATGCAAATCACACCCAACCCTTCATTAATAATAATAATAATAATAATAATAATAATAATAATAATAATAATAATAATAATAATAATAATAATAATAATAATAACGATAATGATAATAACGATAATGATAATAACAACAACAACAACAACAACAACAACAACAACAACAACAACAACAACAACAACAACAACAACAACTGTATTTATAATGCGCTACAATCAAGCAGTCTGGTCGGCACAGAGAGCGTACGTAAAATTTGAAATAACGCACAGTGAACGTTACATTAAACATAAGAATAATCCAAAAATATAGTGTACACACTCACCGCACACACACACACACACACACACACACACACACACACACACACACACACACACACCCACACACACACACACACACACACTCACACAAGTACACACTTGATATCACAGAGGAAAAAGAAACAATACGACTATATTAAATTTAATTATATATACAATTTTAACTATATAATCAAATAACCAAAACCAAAAAAAAAAATATCTGCACGGCATTATCAAGTTATTTTGACACAAGGTTATAAAAATACTACGGTTATAAAAAGGTCGTGCTTTAGATCCCAGAATCCGTTTCATGTCACTTACCTTATTTGCAAAATAATGTTAACCCTGTGTCAATGCACAAGATTATGATGGTGCTCTTAACATAACTGCCCCTGTTTATACAAAACGGCAGAACAAACTGAATCTTTTGAATGTTAAAGCGATACCATTGTAACCCGTACATTCAGTATTTCCAAGCTGGTTAACGACCTGCAGTGCCGACATAAAAATCGCATGATTCGGAAACAAAGGCAACGCGCCCTTGCTCCTTCGGACGAGAGTATAAACCAAGGTCTGGTCTGTGCATATACGTATCCTATCCCACAGGCTTTAAAGCTCCTGACGCTCATGTCCTAGACGGGTGAGTTGCGGCTACACAAATACCCCCAGCAAATACTTTTGTTCCATTTCCCACCATACACGGTCGCCCAGACTTTTGTTCAGTGGCTCTGGGCGCGCGTCAGACGATGCGCCCAAATGCAGAAAGTGGGCGGCTCGGGCGGCTTGAATTATCGCCGGCGCCTCGAGCAGTTCTCGGGGTAAAAAGTGCGCTAGGTTTACATAAAATAAGAACACCGTATCTTCAATATGAAACCTCGGATTTTAAAATAAGGAGAGAGGGAGAGAGAGGGAGAGAGAGAGAGAGAGAGAGAGATCCATATCTACCTATCTACCAGACCTACAAACTTAATGTATTAAGGCACTGTGTATGGCTTCCGTTTCATTTGTGTCGTGTCAAACACACTTTTTACGTCTTCGTCGATCTTGACCTCAGCAAAGCATCTTGTGCATGATCTGCAGTGTCTTGGTAGCTCTCTAGCATTGATGTGAAATGTCCGCTAATTAATATCAGTTATATTTGTTAACAATCTATTAATACAGAAACTTCTTCCCCTCCTCCCCCCCCCCAACCTCTTTTATTTCCCCCTCCTACACCTTCCCTCCATCCCCCTTTCGCCCAAGGTATTGGTACTATATATATGCTTACTATTCCACTTTTAGCTCAACGTAGGCCCGGAGCTGTCCGAATCCTTGGCACTCGCCGCAAGTGACTCTTCCATCGCCTCCACAGCGATGACAGCTGCAAAAGTCATCATCAATCACCATCAGTCATCATCATCAATCATCATCATTATCGAAAACAACAACAACAATAGTATCAAATTCTTTTTAAAAAATGGCCAAAAAAACAACGTTAATCAAGGTTATTTCTTCTTCTTATAATTATTAGAGTTATTGCATGTGGCAATTGATGTTCAAGGGCCAGTGTGTATGTACATCGTTTAAATATTTATCATTGCGAGTGTATATGTGCGCATGCCTGCGATCGCTTAGTGCAAGCTTTAAGTTTCATTTTGCGCTATAAAAAAATAAACTACTACTACTACTACTGCTACTACTACTACTACTACTACTACTACTACTATACTACTACTACTACTATACTACTACTACTGCTGCTGCTGCCGCAGCTGCTATTGCTACTACTACAACATAAGTGGATGAGTGTGCATGGATAAAGGCGAGAGAGAGGGAGGAGAGACACAGGAAGGAAACGAGAGCGAAAGAGAAAGAAAACTTTCCTGCTGACTTGTATGCATGGAAAATGTCATTTTTGTTCATTTATCTATTTTATGAAAGTGTGTTCTCAATGCCAAAGGCAATTTTGCGCTTTTATATATAATATGAAAGTTGGACAATAAATATGTTTTGTTTTGTAATGCGTTGTATTCTTCTTTTTTTCTTCTGTCTCCTTCTCTGCCTCTACCTCCTTCTACCTCACCTCCTCCATTTTCTTCTTCATCTTCTTCTTCTTCTTCTTCTTCTTCTTCTTCTTCTTCTTCTTCTTCTTCTTCTTCTTCTTCTTCTTCATCTTCATCTTCTTCTTCTTCTTCTTCTCCTACTCCGCTTCCTTCTCAGAAAAACGTACCTGCAGTAACCATTGTGGCAGCTGTGACAGTCGACCCAGATGGTTTGACCCTCGGGCGTATGCTGCTGCCTGCGACCCTGCCCCCCACAGAAGGTACAGCGGACCCGGCCACGCCCGTGGCATCGGTTACACTGCAGCCATCCACGTCCAGTGCATCGGTGGCAAGGCTGTTGCGAGTACAAGTAAGACAATAACCACAATTAATATCAGGAAAAAAAGGCGAAGAAAATATATAGGCAAATTATTACCACAAAACACAAAATTGTAAGTTCAAGACATCCATAATGAAGTTTTCAGTCCAAATAGTGACAAACAAATTATAGAGGAAAAATTACAAAAACAACTGTAAGCTTAGTTTTTACATAATGAAGCATTCGGGCAAAACAGCGGATACTGAGCCCTTGGCAACGGGTACACCGTGAAGGAGGAAGGTGACGAGGAGGAGAAGGAAGACGAAATTTAAGAGCAATTGATGCTTTGGTAGAACAGCTATACACACAGAAAAGAAATAAATTAATAAAGGAATGAATGAAGAAAAAAATGGCATACATTAATGAATGAATACACTTGGATACAGAAAATTTATTAATGAAAAAAGAACGAATGTAAGAATGAATGGATTGTTATAATCATAATTATGCCTCTAAAGTAAACTCTCCCACTGCATGCTCAAGGTCCGTGCGAAAACCTTGTGGTAAATCTTAGTGGCCGTCTAATTGCCGACTTGGAGAGAAGTGGGGGATTGGAAAACCGCCTAAACAGTCATTGCATATCGTCGACACCAGAAAGAACAATTTATTTTTTCTGCCCAATTAGGAATATAAAATTAGATCCAGAAACGAAAAACATGGTTATAATTAGCCTACATTCAGAAGGACGGGAAAATTCGAACGCATTATACCACCTAAAGGCCTTTACATTACATGTATAACTGCGGTATATTTAGCACTATCAAAAAAAGAACTGAAGCAAAAAGAAAAAACAATGCCCGTACGAAAGCATTACCTGCACGAAAGAGGTGTGGGGCACTTCAATCAGTTTGACTTGATTTTGAAAGAGGCTGTCGGGCTCGCAAGGGATTGCCCAGGGAGGCGGTGGTTGTCCGTTCATGGGACCATCTACAAATCCACCTCGATAGGGCACAGTCTTGTACCCGGTGGATCTCGCCTCGGCGAAAGTCTCCAGTGTGTACTGTCAGAACACCAGATACAAAGCCAATGCAATACTATGCCATGCCATTCAACAAACAGTTGCATCAATGATCAAGATCAACGCATGTAGCCTATATTATGAGTAAAGGGTTGCATTAGATTTCAAGTCTTCAGTGTATAGGCCTACTGTCACTGCCTATAAGCAGCAAAACTCAGAGATGAAGCTCATACACAGCAGTACTGATTTGGTATGTAGGCGGCTGAGAAGGGAAAGAGGTGGGAGTGAATGTATGTGTGTGGGGTGGGGTTGGGGGTATCCTTATATGTTCTATATTCCGCTGTAAGGTTACATGCCTACTTTTGTCACAATAAAATAATAGGGGTTGGTCAATCAAAAATGACTAAAATGTATAAATATTTCACAATTGAAATAATTATGGCAAAAAGGCAATAGTAATCCAAAGTGATCGCTTGGAGGGTTGCAAATAATGGTTTTACATTACATGATTATTGCTTTAGGTCCAGCGGACTCTTCCGAACCAAATCAGGACCAGAATAATGGTTTTAAAAACATAAATACTATCTTTGGTGGCTTAGCGGCAACTGATAAGTGTGGGCACAAACACTCACGTGCAAGGCTGTCTTCGGGGCCACGCTGCCGAAGGTCATCTCCTTGGCAGGGGCGCTGCCATAGCAACAGTTTTCGGAGACGAACTGGACCATAGCGTCTCGGCATCCCTGCTCGTCCATTACTGAGATACTGTCGGCAAAATAATTGCGGGATATAAGTACCTCTCGAAAGTCTCGACTTATATCGAAAATGTAAGCTAATACTTGGTAAAACCTAGGTCAACATTTAAAAAAAAGAGAAGTTATAAACAAAACCCCAAATATTCACAGTTAGGCTTACTATTTCGGTAATAAAACCTTCTTCATTACAAATTCAATGGGCGGTATTCAAGAGGTATCTTACCCAATTTATCTACCCGTACGGTATGGAAAGAAAGTGCCCACGACTTCGCGTCTTATGGGTAGATCTAAAATCCTTTATGAATACTGCACCTCAGATTTGTGATATTGGTAAAATTGTCTATGTCAATAACCAAAAGGAAATGATCTTCCACTTTGGATGACACGGTCAATGTACTTGAACAAAACACACATGATCCTCACAGATACATAATTGTATACAATATAAATATCTCCAGGATCGCACAAACAGCTGCTGCTCTGACAAGGTTGAAGCCCATTTACAAAGACAAGACCATCAGTCTAAACTCCAAGGTAAGGCTGCTGCGCTCCTTTGTCATCTCCATCTTCCTATACGCTTGGCGAAACATGGACCCTAACAGCAGATCTACAACGAAGACTACAAAGCATGAAGATGATGCGCTGCAGAAGACTTCTGGGCATTTCCTATATCCGCACATCACCAACGAAGAAGTCTGACAGACCATCATACAAGCCATTGGACAACACGATGACATGCTCACAGTGGTGAAGGGACGGAATCTCCGATAGTATGGCCACGTCACCAGAGCATCAGACCTTGCAAAGACCATCCTGCAAGGCAAGGTGCAAGGAGACGGAAGAAGATGGAGACAGAAAATAAGGCGGGAGGACAACATTCGAGAATGGACTGGCTTGACACTGAGCGAAGCAACCAGGGTTGCTGAGGAAAGAGAAAGATGGAGTACGCTGGTTATTAGACGATAATCTGCGTTGCCCCAACGACTTTCGAGTTACGGGATAGTATAGGACAGGATACATATATTGTATTCTTAGATGCTTGTGTGTGGAACATTGCAAGAGTTCAATTTAGTTCAGTGTTGAACGTGAACCTGATAATACCCTTGATAAAGCCCTGTATGAGTAGCGAAAATGTGAAGTGTTAACAAAAACGACTAGTTAAAAACATACAAGTGGTGCAGTGTCTGACCTTTTTGACAATAATATTGTATACATTTTAAAATCATGTATAGCATTAAAGTACTTACTCAGTGAATCGCATATCAGGGGGCGGTCCACTCGGAGCAGGGGGTGGAGGAGGAGGCGGCAACATCATCACTGTAGACAAGACACTTAAAGATCATCATCATCATCATCATCATCATCATCATCATCATCATCATCATCATCATCATCATAATCATCACCATCATCATCTTCGTCATCATCATCATCATCACCACCATCATCATTATCGCCACCACAACCACCACCGCAACCACCAACAAACAATATTACCACCACAACCACCAACAACAATATCACTACCACACACAACCATTTCAACAACAATGTCACCGAAACCACCCACAACATTAAGAACTTTGTCTAAAGATCACCATTTGTGTAAACAGACAATAAATACATGAAATAATATGACTTATTGAACGACTGGTTGACTGATGGATTTACTGCTAAATGTATTTTTGATTGATTGATTGTTTAGTTAATTGGATCATTTGATTGACAGAATCATTTCAATGATTGATTGAATAGTGTGATTGATTGATTTAAATCATCTGCTTGCTTGCTTGATTCTTACTTTGTCCCATAGGCTTCATGTTGCCATAGCCAGGGATCTGCGTGTTGAAGGCAGGGGGTGGGCCTTGGGGCAATTCATCCCCACTGTCACCCTCCGAGTCCCCGCCGTTGGTGTTGGGGGGCCCGCCCCCCATTCCTGGCCGCCATTCTGTACAAAAGGAAAGCAACAGATATGCATAAAAAACATTATCGTTCGCGTCGTTAACGGTTGATCAGTGTGTTCAGGTTTTCTTCATTGCGTGTTTGCGTTTGAATGCGTGAGAATTGCGCATTGTGCCAAAAGTTGTTTTTGGGGTTTGGTAAGATGCGCTATATTATTATTATTATTATTATTATTATTATTATTATTATTATTATTATTATTATTATTATTATTATTATTAACAGCAACACCGGTACGGTAACAACGATGGCCGCAGCTCAGCAACAACTGTGGTAGAAATAGAGGCCGCAGGAACAAAACAACAATAATAACAACAGCAACAACAAAAACACCGACGGCAACGACAAGAACCACAACAACAAAACAACAAGATCAAAACAACAACAACATGTCTTGTTTGGAATGTAAAGATTACAACTTTGTTCATTGAAATTGTAGTCACAATGATTGAATTTATTTACTTCGATTCCACTCAAAAGAAACTTGCAAATTAAAAAGATACGCGTCCAGATTTTTTTTAAACAGGAAAAAAAACACCAAACCAATTGCACTAAAATGAATGTCAAAAGTCAATGCGTTTCCAGTGAAGAAAATAATTTAAAAAAACATTTAGGGGTGTGTTTTGTTTAAGATGACTATCATTTATTCAGTATTTACGGCTTTGCAAAATAAGCAAAATTAAATTTGCACTGAAAAATTTAGACACTTTAACTCCAGCCTCGAAAAAATCACGAATACAGATCATACAAAAAGGATGTATGTGCTAGAAAGAAAGAAAGAAAAATCTTACGTTGAGGTGTTTGCTGCGGTTCTCCTGGACCTGCAAAACGAAACAAAAGTTGTAATATTTATCTGCAAGATACAAAGTCCCCTATACGCATCTGTGTCCGGGGACGGTAATCTACCCACTGAACTGAACTGCAAGATACAACAGACAGTAGTTTGTTAAGACTATTAAGTCTATGACTTTTCGTTGTCCATAAAGTGTGAAGGTGTAAATCATAGCATGTCAATGGGCAAAGGACGAGCAAAAAGGTAAATTCTGAGTTGTGGTGTATTTATAAGCGCGCAAATACTATTTATTTAATCGTTCCTATTTAGCGCTTTAATACCTCAAGAGCTGCTCATTTAGTAGGCCACCCCTTGGGGTCATGAGCAATCTTGCCACTGTAGATTGTTCAAACCTATAAAGGGAACAGTGAAAGCCACAGTTGAAAACCTGTCTTTCCTTTATAGGCAAGACGCTTCACTGCGGCAACAGTACCCCCGTTGGAGTGCCGGGGGTTTTCAGTATAAATAGTATCCCCACTTTATGGAAATTTAGTGCTTTAAATTCCCACTGTCGCTGTCTTCCTCATTTACTCTTTCCTATTCTTGCTCTGTCCTTCACTCTGCTATACTATCTTCTTCTTCGCTAGATCAATGACCTACCTTTTTTCTTGAAAACTCTTCCTGGACAAGACTCCTTGTTTGTGTATGAGGTCTGTTGGATCAGCTTGGGAGTGTTGGACGCTTTCTGCCGGGTGGTCACTAGGGCTTCCTATGAATGTACTATTTAGCACTATAGGCATTTTATATGTATGTGTTTGGTTGATGATTTATAATGATGTTTGTATTCTATTTTGTTTTTGTAACCGGGGTGTTCGCGTAGTTGAGGTCAACCCTCAGCCGTCCCCCGCGTGGGATGTCTTTATTGTAAAGTGACTGGCCGGTGGAGGGCATTCAATTTTCCCACTGGGGTTGTTTCAGCAGATCTTTTATGCGGATCGGGGGTTGTCCGGTCCTGATTTGGCTCGGAAGAGTCCGCTGGACCTAAAGCAACAATAAATCAATCAATCAATTTAGTAGGCCTACATGCCCTCACACACTGCGTAGCAGAGGCAGCCGAGGCTTACGTCGTCTATCGGCGTGGTAGAAAGATGAGGCCATCAGAGGCTTAGACGCCTCTCAGCGTAATGGAGGGAGGGGCGATGTAAGCATCGGCCGTCTCTGCTACGCAGTGTGATGTCCTTATCGACACAGTACAAATACAAGAACACATAACTTAGCTGAGATTCGCCGACTACCTCTCACGTTTTTAAAGGCACACGTAAACCTCGGAGACTCAGCAACGCTTGTGCATAGTACAGGCATTGGAATTGGAATTCATACTAATCGGTACAGTGCCCCAGACATTTGTCGGTTGTGGCAAATAGGCCTAAACCCGGCACAAATCCGTATGAATTATTACTATAAGGCGTGTTTTAGTACACGTAGGCGCAAGACTCGTACACTTCAACGAAATAAAACAACAAAAAATCAACAGCTCAATAAGCGCATTGCAACAGATCGGGTCATGCACTGAAAATGCAATTAACTCAAAACCGCTTGAAAATAATAGTTTTAAATATTTACTAAAATTATTGAAATTATAATAACAACATTACCTCAGTTCACGTAGCAGGCCTACAATTAAATTGTCCCGTAGAACGGTACAGTCCCGTAGAATTAGTACAGGAAGACACGCTTTACAATGGAATACTGTGCATTGAAGAAATAATAGGCTACTGCACGGAGCACAAAAGTTTCAGCTAACAGCTGAGACTGGACCATACATGCAAAATCAGCTGTGCTCGTTTCTTTACAGGCCAAATCCCCGTACACACTAAAACAAAATTTCAACCAACACACTCACCTCCGTACATCTTGCTGCCGAGGAGTTACAATCCAGAAATGTTCACTGTCGTTCAGCACCTTTACTTTGGGTTTTTTTTCAGGGTGGCTAAATATCCAAAATGTGAGGCTGGGAGTTAAGGTACACAGAACCGGCGTGTCTTGGTTACAGCGTGTACCCGACTATCGTGTAGCCTATAGGCCTACCCGTGTGTTAATTGAACCCGGCTGATCCCAATTGTCTCCGCGAAGTCGCTTCTACTGCCATGCATTGTATCGGAGTGGGAGCTAATACAGAAAAATTATATATGTCAACAAATAACCCTAGAAAGTGCTGTATATGCAGCTAAGTCTGCCAAAGCACCTTTTCTGCGGTTGCTAAATATTGACTTGACGCGGTATGAGAGTGTGTAAAAATAAAACCACAGAGCTTGGTATCATAAATATTCAGGTGATTATGACGAGTTTTAACACTTTTCGCCATTTCTGTTCTAAACCTATAGGCCTAATTATACTTTGATAAAGAATTGGCAGACTCGAAAACCTTGCTTTTGCTGTTAAAATGTAATTAGGCACGGTGATCTAATGGTAGTGCATTGGATTGCGGATCTGAAGGTCCCGGGTTCGAGCCCTGTCCGGGCCATTGTGTTGTGTCCCTGGGAAAGACACTTTACTCCCATTTCCTACTCCTGTGGATGAGAGTATAAACAGAGGTCTAGTCTGTGTGTCGCATACATTCCATCATAACGGACTTAAAAGATCCTGACGCTCATGTCCTAGACGGGTCAGTCACTTGGTCCTCAGTTAGTGCTCAGTTGTCCGGGCGTCAGACCATGCGCCCAAAGGCTGCGGGTGGGCGTCTCGGGCGGTTTGAGTTAGATCCTGTATCGACCAGCGCCTAGAGTCTGGTCAAGTACGGCGCGATAAGTGCGCTATAAAAATCCTCAATAATAATAATTATTATTATTATGCCCTATATTTTTAGCATTGCTTCCACTATTATTAGCATTGTGCAAAGCTTTTGCCGCTATCGGGCGGCTACTTAGCTTACAGTGGCAGTCGGGTCGAAAGTGACGCTGACCCAGGTCTAAGTGTTAGAGGTTGTTGATGACATACAACTACACGTAGATCTCTGACACTCCGCTAGCGTCAAGAGCGCCTATTTAGTGGGAACTTGCCTATGGAAACTCTTTTATTCGGCATAGTCTGATTGATTAATTCTAGAACTATTGCGCGTCATTTTGCATTGTGTCTCGCAAAACTCTTTGACAGTTAGAAACAGTGTAAACGTTTACTAATCCACGTGACCCAGGAAGCAGTGTGCCAGTAACGGAAGTAGTAGTAGTAGTAGTAGTAGTAGTAGTAGTAGTAGTAGTAGTAGTAGTAGTAATTTATTTAATCGCTCTTATACAGCGCTTTTCCAGCACAAGAGCTGCTCAAGGAGCTGGCCGATTCAGGATCTAGAGTAGGGTGACCACTTGCGGCCACGAGCGAACACTTTCTCATACTTCTTTTGTTTATGAACCAATCAGAATCCAAGTTTGATTTTTTTGAATCGGGAGGTCGCAGTAACGGCACTGACTTGGCCGGGGTTCTATAAATGAAACATTGTGGACCTACTTAGCAATATCTGCACAATTTCAGTGTACCATGATGCGGCCAGGTGGCCAAGGTGCGTCCAACAATAAGCCACAGCTGCGGCCACCATGCATACACGCGGCCGACACCATGCCCGACAATCGGCCAGGCCCTTTACAACTTTTTAAAACTTACAAAAACACAAATAAGACAAGAAACGAAAAAAATAAAAACAGAAAAAGCTGGTAGAATAGGAGTTATTAGAATTGGCCTCACCTCGGTCTGGCCGCGTGATGGTCACCGTAATCTCAAAAAAGAAACTTTTCTTGGGTCAATACTTACAGACAGTAAAATTCATATGCAGAGCGCGGCCATAAACTGGAAATCACGACAAAAAGGCTAAGGTAGACTCAAGGGAAGCAACTGTGATTCTTCAAAGCTTTAAAGCTAGTAGAATACGAGTTATTAGAATTGGCCGCACCTCGGTCTGGCCGCGTGATGGTCACCGTACTCTAACTCAAACCGCGCCAAGCGCCCACTTGCACCCTTTGGGTGCACAGTCTGAGGCCCAGGCGACTGGGCACAATCCTTAGCGACTGGGGATGGGGACAGAAAAGACCTGGAGCTTGCTGGGTGTATTTGTGTAGCCGGCATTCAGCCGTCTAGGACATGGTGGTCAGGATCTTTAGAGTCCATGCGATGGAATGCGTACGTACACAGAACAGATCTCGGTATATACACTCCTTCGAATGAGTAGTAGTAGTAGCCTAGTAGTGTTACTATCGAGGCGCGTACAGTAGTTCCGATCATTCAGTTTTGCAAAGCATGCAATATTAGCGTGTGTTTATGTTTGATTTGATTCTGCGCTAGAAACAAAAAAACAAAACTTAGTATATTGTTAATAATTTTTGTGCATAGTACAGGCATTGGAATTGGAATCAATAGTCGATCAATATCTTTGTAGTATCGTTGAGAATTTCCTGGAAATACTTCTTTATTTTCGATCGAATGTTCCAGGTATTTCTAGTGATAGCTGGGTGTCACAAGATGACTAGTTTTACCCTGCCTTATTTACGTTTTTGCTTGTATAGTCAGTTAACCTTAGAAAGTTAATGTAGTATAGAGCAGACGATTACAGTATAACTGAGGTACACACACTGCGAGCTTGACGCAAACAGTGTAGTGACGTCAGCACTGTGTGCCTTGAATCGGAAGGCTTATCCAATAGGACTCAGGCGAGTCGATTACCGGCCAATGGGAACACAGTTTAGAATGGATTCAACCAGGTCTGGCTGATTCAAATAGAGAGATAGAACGGCAGTCGAGTTTGAAACGAGGAGCAGTAACCAGCTACACAGTTAGCAGTAATATCTCCACTCATAGACCAGGAAGCAGGACTTGTGAATCTTAGAATTCAATCAAGTAGCCACGGGCCTGACTTTGTCAAACAGGTAAATGAACATACTTCTGTTTCATCGTGATATATTTATATTATTGTTGAAATTATGTTTGTGGAATTTGCTATGCATAGATTTGAATTGTTAATCCGAATTCGCCTTACCACGTGGAGGAGCCGAACACGTGTTGAGCACGACCGGTTTGGACGCCATGTTGTATACCTGACGGAACCACTGTTGTTTACCCTATATGTATGTTTGCAGACCAGTGGCTGTACCAGTGAATGTTTATAATATTATTAATTCTTTATGTGTATAATTAGCCACGATTTATATTTATGTATGTATAGGAAATGAGGGTTGAGATTCCAGTGGACCACCGACTTAGCAGAATGTTCATCGCTTATGTATAGAGATGTGGAGCTATCACTGAGGGCTACTTTGGCTTTCAGTGAGACGCTCTGCACAGACCTATTATTCAGGATTGTGCAGGATTTCGTCTCTTATGTTACAGATAGCAGGCGAGATATATCGTGTGCCCAACTCAACAGAAAAAACGAGTTGGCTGTTTAGCCTCTACAGCACAGGACTGAGAGAGCAACCCTGGAAAACACTCTCCAAGACAACACAGCGTGTCAAGGAACCAAACTACACGACGACCCAGCGTGTACCAGAAGCTACCTCAACGAAGGGCTTCAAACCCGCTACACGAAAGTTAAGTGCCCAGGAAACCGTGCACTAAAACTGATAGCAAAAGGACCGCAGTAGTCCACTCTTCAGAAACCTATAAAGAGGACCACAGTAGTCCAATCTTCAAGAACGCTAGTAGCCAGTGCCCTGTGAAGAAATAGCAGCTGCCTAGACTATCAGCGATCGAACCATTTGCATTGACTTATGACTCTTTAAGGTAGATTAGTACATCGAAGATCTTGTATAGAGTAGAAGAAATAAATGTGTGATTTTAACTGTTATCAAGTGGCTGGACTACATATGATGCATAGCCGTGTGAAAGCTAGTGTGACAGTAATCTTTTACCATTTCTCTATCAATCTCGGTATCCCAGCCTTAACACAGACCGAGCTAAACAAA
This sequence comes from Oncomelania hupensis, assembly GCA_036898135.1. Taxonomy (NCBI): domain Eukaryota; kingdom Metazoa; phylum Mollusca; class Gastropoda; order Littorinimorpha; family Pomatiopsidae; genus Oncomelania; species Oncomelania hupensis. The sequence goes on along the minus strand of CM072514.1, from coordinate 64,594,475 downwards.
TAAATGTATTAAAGTAATTCACCGGGTGACTAACTAGCAGTTCCCATCGAATAGACGTGAGGGTTACAGCATTCCATTGTGCAGAGCCCAGCAACAAAGAAACCCCACGTTACACTGGGCGATTCATGTCGAATTATAAATACCCTGTTCCGGTGACGAGTTTTATTTTGATTGGGTGCTATTGCGCCATTCTTGAATGTTCGACGCTCTCTGGATTGCAGAGAGGTTATATAAGTAATGCACTGCCTGCTTGGTGTTTTTTTGTTGTTGTTGTTTAAAGAAATAAAAATGATTTTCGGAAAGCGATTTGTTAATGTTTGCTGAATAACGTTTTATACGACGACTCCTACCTTGTTGCTGAGTGAACAGGCTGCGTAGATAAACGAATCTGAATTACACTTATTATCAAGATTCAAGCATCGGGGCTGAATCAACTATTCATAAAGTGGGTAACAAGTAGTAGTAGTAGTAGTAGTAGAGTAGTGGTAGTAGCAGTAGTAGTAACGGTAGTAGTATGAGGAGGAGGAGGAGGAGGAGGAGGAGGAGGAGGAGGAGGAAAAGGAGCAACAGCAGCAACAGTAGTAGTAATAGTAGTAGTAGAGTAACAGCGGAAGAAGAAGAAGAAGAAGAAGAAGAAGAAGAAGAAGAAGAAGAAGTAATACGGGTAGTGACTGCAGGACCAGATAAAATATTTTTTAAGGGTTTCTTTGCCTGTTGTGGTTCCAGAGGCCCTATATTATCTGCACAGTGTATTGCTCAAGACAGAGATAGGGCATTTTCAATATATCGTAGAAAACGTTACTCGGCAAGAATTTCGCAATGCTGCATACATTATGCCAATATTTAGACTACATTACGAAACGAAACGCTGCAATTTCTCTTCGCTTTCATTTCGTACTGACAAATAAAATACCAATTATTCAAAGAATAAAATAATTAAGAAATCAATCAATCAATCAAATCAATAAATCAATGATCAATCAAACAATCGGTTTAAACAAACATCAATCATATCGTCAGTCGTTATTAAGCGACTCCCTTTAAAGGGCGTGTTATCGGTAATATGCCAAAGAGCTTATTGTACTCGGTTGTGGTCGTCGTTATTGACACTCTTACAGCTGCGGGTCAACATGAATCAGCACCTTGCACTAGAACTGATGGCCGCTATGCTCTAGGTATTGGACAAGTGTTATGATCCTCGTATAGGCTAATACCCCTAAATATGTTGCTAATCCCATTGCAAAGTAGGCCTAGTCGTAATTTTGTTTTTGTTCTGTTTTTGATTTGTTTAACATTATTTTTTTAAAATCCTGCTTCAAAGAAAAATATATTTGTTTTATTTTTTTGTTGTTGCTTTTAATGCATTGGTACGTAAAAAAAATCTGTAATTAATTTTCAGTGTATCGCATGCCGTTGTGTATATTTAACAAACGGTATTCTTTGTCTTATCTAAATCAGGTATTCTTTTAGTATTTTACTTTGAGCATGTGTGCGCGTATGTAGGAACATAATCATTATGTGTGCGTATGTGTATGCGATTGGTGCGCGCGCGTGCGAGTGTATGTTTTGCATGTTTGTGTAAGCCTTTGATTTTCTTACTTTTAAAAATGGGCAATGTAAATTGTTTCATGCCTTGACGTATGTTCTTACTACTCAGTATGATGTGTTTATTTGTCATTTCCTAACAATTTATTCTTGCCAGAATAGGTGTGTGTAAATGCATGCGAACGCTTTAAGAGTGAACTTTAATTTGGATTTGCGCTTTACAAACCTAAATAATAATAATAATAATAATAATAATAATAATAATAATAATAATAATAATAATAATAATAATAATAATAATAATAATTGTTGTTGTTGTGTGATTGTTGTTGTTGTTATAATTATTATTATTATTATTATTATTATTATTATTATTATTATTATTATTATTATTATGCAAATTGTTTGGCGTCCTAAGGGGCTTGAGTAAGATCTGATTTTGGCCTGCCTCTATTAGCCAGTCTTAATTGGAAGATTCGTAGAAGGTTGATTGATTGATTGATTGATTGATTGTTGCTTTAGGTCCAGCGGACTCTTCCGAGCCAAATCAGGACCGGACAACCCCCGATCCGCATAAAAGATCTGCTGAAACAAACCTAGTGGGAAAACTGAACGCCCTCCACCAGCCAGTCACTTTACAATAAAGACATCCCACGCAGGGGACGTCTGAGGCTTTACCCCAACTACTCGAACCCCCGGTTACAAAAACAAAATAGAATACAAACATCATTATAAATTATCAACAAAACACATACATATAAAATGCCTATATTGCTAAATAATAACATCATAGGAAGCCCTAGTGACCACCCGGCAGAAAGCGTCCAATATTCCCAAGCTGATCCAACAGACCCCATACACAAACAAGGAGTCTTGTCCAGGAAGAGTTTTCAAGAAAAAAGGTAGGTCATTGATCTAGCGAAGAAGAAGATAGTATAGCAGAGTGATAGGACAGATCAGGAATGGGAAAGAGCAAATGAGGAAGACAGCGACAGTGGGAATTTAAAGCACTAAATTTCCAGAAAGTGGGGATACTATTTATACTGAAACCCCCGGCACCCCAACGGGGGTACTGTTGCCGCAGTGAATCGGTCATGCCTATAAAGGAAAGACAGGTTTTCAACTGGGGCACGTGGGGCCGGGTAGCTCAGTTGGTAAGAGCGTCTTGCTAGTAACCGAAAGGTCGCTGGTTCGAATCCCGGATTGGTCAACGTGTGATCATATTATTTTCCCCTTTACCAACAACTGGCCCGCTGGTGTCAGTATAAATCGGTCCAGTAGTCACCTATATGCGAAAGTGTCGTGTGACTATAATCTACAAACAACAACAACAACTGGGGCTTTCACTTTTCCCTTTATAGGTTAGAACAATCTACAGTGGCAAGATTGCTCATGACCCCAAGGGGTTTCGTAGAAGGTAACGAACCTTTTCTTCAAAGTTCTCAATCCCGAACCTAGGTTCCTGAACCGTTTTTTTTTCTTTTCAGGAACCTAGTTTCGGGATCTGAAAACCTCAAAACGAAAAAAAAGTTCATGAACTTCCAGTCCACGAACCTTCCAATTAGGATTGACCATACGGTAGCCCTCCGAGCTATTGCGCACAATACTTTCACTGTTACTGAGTAATAAAGTTACAGTTGTTGGAGAATATCGCTTGAGCATGAAATGAAGTGGTTTAAAATAGTACATTTGCCAATTCTAAGAGCTGCTTAAGCCGCTGGATCAAATTTTATCTATTATTTTGAAGTCATTCGAGACCCCGCAATTTGCACCATCAAGCGCCCTGTCGCACGCTTCGGGTCACTGAATCTCCCTAAAATAATGTGTGTTCATTAAGAGAGAGAGAGAGAGAGAGAGAGAGAGAGAGAGAGAGAGAGAGAGAGAGAGAGAGAGAGAGAGAGAGAGAGAGAGAGAGAGAGAGAGACAGACAGACAGACAGACAGACAGACAGACAGACAGAGAAACAGAGACAGAGAGATTGACAGAGACAGATAAACAGACAGACAGACAAGAAAGGCAGACACAGCGAGACACATAAACAGAGACAGACACAGACAGTCAGAAAGACAGACACAGAGATAGTACCACTCTTAGTCTCACTTTATCGTAAAGACAAGTATTCAGACTGGCATATACACTGAAAGTAAAATTATTACTAAGCACTTCAAAGAAGGAAATTAACAAACAAACAAATAAATACCTTCCTCCTTCCCCGTGGGGGTATCGGGGGTTTCAGTATAAACAGTATCCCCACTTTCTTGAAATTTAGTGCTTTAAATTCCCACTATCGCTGTCTTTCTGCTTTGTTCTTTCTCATTCCTACTCTTTTCTATCAATCTACTCTACTATCTTCTTCTTTGCTAAATCAGTCACCTACCTTTTTTCATGAAAACTCTTCCGGGACAAAACTCCTCATTTGTGTATGAGGTCTGTTGGATCAGCTTGGGAATATTGGACGCTTTCTGCCAAATGGTCACTGGGGCTTCCTATGATGTTATTCTTTGGCAATGTAGGCATTTTATATGTATTGTTTTGTTGATATTTTATAATGATGTTTGCATTCTATTTTGTTTTTGTAAACGGGGGTTCGATAAATTAGAGTATAGCCTCCGCATCCCCTGCGTGAGATGTCTTTATTGTAAAGTGACCGGCTGGTGGAGTGCCTTCAGTGTTACTACTAGGGTTGTTTTGGCAGATCTTTAATGCGGATCAGGGCTGAGTCCTCTTTCAGCGAAGTTGTGGTCTTGATTTTGTGGTCCTGATTCGGCTCTTTGAAGTCCGCTGGACCCTGTAAGCAATGAATAACTAACAAATAAGCAAACAAACAAACAAACAAACAAACAAACAAACAAACAAAACCAAATAACAGCCAAAGACAGAAAGTTTACAGCTTTATTGTCCTCTAATATACCACGAACAACATATTAAAACGTCGCCCACTGACCTCTCTCTCTCTCTCTCTCTCTCTCTCTCTCTCTCTCTCTCTCTCTCTCTCTCTCAAACACACACACACACACATACACAAACACACACGCATGCATTCATGGCAAACTCGGGTTTTTTGACGAAATGTATTCATCGAAAAACGTTTTTATTAAATGGCTCGTGGACCTATTTCGTCTCCTAACCCTAACCCTAACCCTAATCCTTTTACTTCAAATTTGTCCAGAAAACAGCCCGTCCCCGATATAGCACTCCCATGTACTTAAAAGAGTTCATGCACTACAAGAGCACCTCTCATTTACTTAAAGAGCACTCTCATGTACTTAGAAAAAGTGGGACGCTCGAAAAAAGGGTGGGGTTGGGGGGCGGGGGGGGGGGGGCGCTAGCTAAAAGGTCCATTTTGTGTATAAAAAGGCAAGTTTAGCACTCCATATCTCCCCCATGACTACACGCCCACACAGGCAAAAAAAACTAAACAAACAAAAATAACACACACACACACACACACACACCTCCACACACACACACACACACACACACAGTCTAAAACAGTTATCGATCCATCAAGCGAGTTCAATACACACACCTGTTACGAATGAGCTCCCTATCAGTTGGCCTATACACATTATACTCCGCTCGCTACCATCGCCACAACAGGTTACTGCTTCTACTACTGTTACTGGAACACGCTTCAGTGTACAGGTTGCCCATGGAGAAAAACAAACAAAACTGCAAACCTGGTGCTTTCCACAATCTAAGAAGTAGCGAATTACAGTATGTTGAGGTGTGCTTAAGAACAAAGCCAAATATTATATCTTGCGGTATAAACACTTTGCAGTGAGCTTCGTGATAGTAAAGGGGAATTGTCTGGGCTACAAAGTAGGATTATAAGATTGTGAGATTATGGGAAACAATAAGAGGGAGTAAAAGAGGGAGGAAGAGAGGGAGGTAGGGATGGAGAGAGACAAAAAGAAAGAGAGATAGAGAGAAATAGAGAGAGTGTGTGTGTGTGTGGGTGGGTGGGTGTACACGTGTGTGTGTGACAAGAGACAGAGAGAGAGAGAGAGAGTGTGTGTGTGTGTGGGTGTGTGTGTGTGTGTGTGTGTGATAATATAAGATAACGAGAGTGTGCGTGGTTGTGTATGTGATGAGAGAGAGGATAAAAAGACTTGACTTGACTTTTGACACTGTTTTTATTAGGCCTCCGGCCCATACAGTTTGGGGATGGGGTTTACAATGGGAAGAAATAAACATAAATCAACACACACTCACACACACACACACACACGTATACACATTTAATATCAATTCTTGAGAGAGAGAATAAAGAGAGAGAGAGAGAGAGAGAGAGTTGTGTGTGTGTGTGAAAAGATAGAGAGAGAAAGAGAGCGTGTATGAGTGCGTGTGTGATAAGATAACATAGTACGATGAGATAAGATGAGATAAGAAAATGTGGTAAAAGAGTAAGCACTTACATCTTGCCCTTGGGGTTTTTACAATTAGTATAAGAAAATAACTTCATAACAATAACATCATAATGTAACAATACAATCAAAATCCGTGCACATAACAGGAATGCGCGCGCGTATTTGTGTATTTGTATGTGTGCGCGTGTGTATGCGAGAAAGAGAGAGAGAGAGAGTTTGAGCGAGAGAGAGATCACTTTATTATCTAATATGCACAATATCACTCCTTCACCTATAAGAAAATAATTAAAATAAAATATGTGAAAGGAAAACGAACTCATGTTGTTGTTTTGTGTAGTAGTAGTTTTTTGATTGATTGATTGATTGTTGTTTTAGGTCCAGCGGACTCTTCCGAGCCAAATCATGACCGGACAACCCCCGGTCCGCATAAAAGATCTGCTGAAACAACCCTAGTGGGAAAATTGAATTCCCTCCACCGGCCAGCCACTTTAGAATAAAGACATCCCACGCAGGGGACGGCTGAGGCTTTACCACAACTACTCGAACCCCCGGTTACAAAAACAAAATAGAATACAAACATCATTATAAATTATCAACAAAACATGTACATATAAAATGCCTATATTGCTAAATAGGAAGCCCTAGTGACAACCCGGCAGAAAGCGTCCAACACTGTAGTAGTAGTAGTAGTAGTAGTAGTAGTAGTAGTAGTAGTAGTAGTAGTAGTAGTAGTAGTAGTAGTAGTTGTTGTTGTAGTAGTAGTTGTAGTAGTAGAAGTAGTAGTAGTAGTAATAGTGGTAGTAGTATGGTAGATTGTCTAGTTTACATAGAAAAATACAGCTAGGATTCATTATTGATAATAATAATAATAATAATAATAATAATAATAATAATAATAATAATAATAATAATAATAATAATAATAATAATACAGGATGCTATGTACGCGCCTTTCCCCAAGGCTCAAAGCGCGGCGATCTATACCAACATACACGCTCACCTGTCTCATTTACCCTCACACACACCAAATATACATCCATCACTCAAACAGGTGGTGTAAAGGCAGGGAGATCGCTATTAGAAGACGGAAGAAAATCGAATTTTTATTTTTGAAATTTTTATATGGACTGCATCCTGTACCATTATTGAAGGGAGGGAGGAAACCGGAGTGCCCGGAGAAAACCCTCGGTGACCTCAATAGTCTCGTACCTAAGTCACATACGTTCGCCCCTTGCGTATGCATGTCTTTTGTGAAAGAGTAGGAATCTGCTGAAAAGAGAGAACATTAGAAGAGAGAGAGAGAGAGAGAGAGAGAGAGAGAGAGAGAAGTCGAAGTCGAAATTAGGTCCTATGGGCCTGTCTTACAGCTAGTCCTTAAGAAATTTGTAAAATAAAAGAAATAACAAATTCAGAACAAAATAATTAACATAAAATTGATTTGAAACTAACACAAACCTTAACAATAGTAAGAATTAAAAATTTTACTAAGAAAATTAATGTACCAAAATACACATATTCCTTCCCCGCTCCCCTCCCCCTCCTCCAATAACCCTTTCCTACTCCCATTCTCCCCTCCCCCACCACCACAACCACACACATACACAAGCTAATTCACACCTCAACAAAGTAAACTCGCAAGATAGGAAAAAACAAAATATTAGGATCAAGGGAAAATAGAAATTTTGTGGAGTCTAATTTTAAACAATGTTAATGATTTACTTTCCTTTTTTTTATTTTATTTTTTTTTAATTTTAACAACTGTAATATCACCAAGGTGAAATTCGGGCACTTTTATTTTTGAAAGTACAGCAGCCCCAAGTGAAGCGCTTTACTCAAGGTACATGCTGGGTGTGTTTTTGTCACCGGCACTCACCCGTCTAGGACATGAGCGTCAGGATCTTTAAAGTCCGTTATGATGGAATGCATGCGACACAGAATAGACCTCGCTTTATACTCTCATCCGAAGGAGTAGGAAACAGGAGTAAAGTGTCTTTCCCAAGGACACAACACAATGCCCCGGCCTGGGCTCGAACTCGGGACCTTCAGATCCGCACGCAAGCCAACGCTCTAACCACTCGGCCACCGCGCCTCCCTTGATCTCTAGTGGTAGAGAATTCCACACACTTGGACCAGAATATGACAGAGATGTTTTAAATATGTCTAAGCGTAAGGAGAGAGAGAGAGAGAGAGAGAGAGAGAGAGAGAGAGAGAGAGAGAGAGAGAGAGAGAGAGAGAGTTATGTCACTTCCAACCCCACTCCTCACTCCTTCCCAATCCCCAAAACCCTTCCTCCCCCTCCCCTCCACACACGCACACACACACACACACACACACACACACACACACACACACACACACACAAACAGTACCAGACAATTCGATTCGTTTTATTTGATAAAGGACAATCACCATAGGCATGAATAACTGCAAGAAATTGAAAACAAAAAGATAACACAAATTTGTAATGAAGTCATCAATAATTATTTTTAGCTGTGACAACGTTCAAAAAATGTCCAGTGATGCTAATTTACCCAACTGTACAGTGATGAGGATACAAGACTGACCAAGCGACACCGAATAAGAGAGACAATTACATCATACCAAGCTTTTTAAAAAAAATAATAAACAGGGGAGACCATCAAAAGACAAAGAGAAGGGAGAGAGAGGCAGTTTTATTAGTTATTAGTAATAAGCAGTGAACAATGGTTTTTCATAATCGTATATACCATTAAAAAATAGTGCAAGTTAACTTAAGTTAAATGTTCAAAAGATACAAATGTGTAAAATATACAAGCAACCCAAAATGAGCAAAATTGTTTAGACGGTTTAGGAAGGGGGGAATCGAGAAAAATCACAACAAATTTGTTCATTTGAATTCCCAGCTGAATCCAATACAAATATAAATGCTGATACCACAATCTCATTCAAACGCATACCAAATATCCCGTATAATATAATGGGTGACTCAGCAAGGTTTAAAAACACCCTAAAACAAACTCGTTTGAATTTTAGCAATCCAGTTGAAGATGGGGGGATGGGGAGGGGGGGAAGGGGCGAGTGGAGGAAGGGAAAACACGCTATAATATTTTACTTTTTAATGGAATTAAAGTGAAAGCTAGTCCTAAACTTAAAAGCATTCAGACTCACAAAATGCGGAATACAATTTACGGGTAAGACAAATGAAAAATGCTTCACGAAATAAGAATTTTAAATTTGTACTGGTCCACAATAATATCTACTTGTATTTTTATTTGTATTATTATTTTTGGTTGTTGTTGTCTCCGTCGTCATGAGTGGATTTTTGCCTTCATCATGTTTTATCAGGGAATTAACATCTTATTGATGAAATTACATTTGTTTGGTTTATGTTTAATTACATAAAATAAGGCGTTAATCCTCTAATAATGTTTGTACGTGTCAATGAAATTATGTTTTAAACCAATTTAAACAATATAATGTTTGTGTTGGTCCTTATAATGATACATTACCTCAACCATAATATTAATTATGTATTGCCTCTTTAAATTCTAACACAGTGCACCTCTATAAGAATGAGATTATATTATCACCACAGAAAATGTTATTTTTAATTTGGTCTTCGAAATTTACTAACTAATAACACATTAACACTACTAACACCACACTTGCCGATGTCCTTTTCAATAACAATAATGTAAAGACTGTTAGTCATGTCATTGCGTATGCCTGTATCATTCAATGAAACTTTATGAACATTGTTAACCTTTACTTACTTAGTCATTGTTTACAGGGTCCAGCGGACTGCACAGAGCCGAATCAGGACCACAACTTGGTTACTCACCCCTGATCCGTATAAAAGATCTGCTAAAACAACTCTAAAGGTAACACTGAAGGCACTCCACCAGCCGGCCACTTTACAATATAAAGACATCCCATGCAGGGAACGCTGAGTCATTGCTCTAATTTATCAAACCTCCGAAAACAAAATAGAATATAAACATCATTATAAAATATTAGCAAAACACATACCTAGAAAATGCCTTCATTGCTAAATAATAATACCATAGAAAGCCCCTGTGGTCATTTGGCAGGAACGTCCAATAGCCCCGAGCTGACCCTACAGAAAAATGAGGAGTTTTGGGAGAGTTTTCAAGAAAGAAAGGTAGGTGACTGGTCTAGCGAAGAAGTTAGTAGATTGATAGAACAGATTAGGAACGAAAAAGAATAAATGAGAATGACAGAAACAGTGGTAGTTTAAAGCACTAAATTTCCGTAAAGTGGTGATACTATTTATACAGAAACTCCCGGCACCCTCACAAGGGGTGTGTGTGTGTGTGTGTGTTTGTGTGTGTGTGTGTGTGTTTGTGGATAACCTGTACCTTGAACGCTGAAATTATGTACTTTATGATGAAGATTTTATAAACTTTCTGTAATTTATGCCTATAATAACACTGATATTTTTACGACTGTGACAGTTCGATTTAAAGCTGCTACACACTGACAGTTTATAAAACTAATAACAAAACATTACGCTCCTAAACAAGAAATATTCCATCGATTTTCAAATGCTAAAAAAATCGATTACAAATGTCTTACGAAACATATGTTCGAATGTCAATATGACGATGTGTGTGCCTAATAAAGTAATACCAGGTTAGAAATATGTGTATAATTTATGTCTTGACCTCTTTCATCTATGTCTGTCTATCACTCTCTCTGGAGGGGCAGGTGAAGGTTCTTCTTATCCTCTGAGTTTAGCGTACACCGAGACTATTGTTATACCGGACCTTTGGCTTGTATTCGTGGGTAATAAGAGAGGGTGGAGTGAGGGTCTGGGGGGGGGGGGGGGTGGAGGGCGGGCAGTTTACACAAAAACAGGACATGACCCCCAACAACGAATCGCAAATTAACAGATGAAAATGTAATTTAAAAATGTAGTGCGATACGACCCAGGAGATGACCCAAACGAAAGTTGCAAGCTTCTGCAGCTGTATCGACGTTAGTTGTTGTTGGTTGGTGTTGTTCTCCGTCTATAGTATTTAAATAAATGACGGAAAACAGCTAATGTTAACATGTGCCGTTGTTGAGTATTAGCAAACTTCAATTGCAATATCGTGTAAACTTCATATTGTAAGGCACAAGTAATGGATCACTCGTGGTTATTGGTTAGCCTTAAATTGAACAATTTAAAGTTTGGAAATGGTGTCGATCAGCATTTGATACTGCCCAAATTTCAATGTATTATTAGGACTAGCTCAAAGTCTGATCATATATTTATATAATGTCTCGTTGTTGCTTTTTTTCTGGTTCTCACACTTTATTAACGTTTCAAGAAGAGCTGAAAAAGAGCTTAGCGTTTCAAGTAATATTTGGTAAAATATATCATTCTCCAAAGTCGTCTTTACTTAAAATTAAGCTAGTGCAATTTAGTTGGGCTTCTTCTGGGCATCACAAAGAATCACAGACTTTTCTTGGTGAACTTCAAATTGTAAGAAATGCGTGTTTAAAGAAAGGGGTCGTGGGGAATATCTATATACATGTATACATTCACACAATTTATTTCAAATCGAACACACAATAAAACAGCGCAAAGGGCATCACAGATCGACCCATAATTATACTACAAGGTAATTTGCCACTACGTATACAGTTTAAATATGAAATGAAAATGTGCAACTCTCACAACAGGTATTAGCTTTAACCTGAAATAAAATTTAGATAGTTACTTCAAAAGAACAAACGTGAAAATTGATACATTCACGGGAACTAAAGTGTACATACTATTAAAATATTAGCTTCAAGTGAGACATGACCATTCATTAAGGGGGTTGATAAAGGGAGATAACATAAGATCTCCGGACATTTCGTTCATTAGAAGCGTCATCGTAAGATTAAGAAAATGTTCTATCAACAATTGTCCTATTATCAACAAATGTCTTATCACCGCATTATTATGCTGATAAATCATAAATCACACGATAAATATTAAAATATAAGTGTACTGCCAAATTATCAACAAATAGTTACATGAGCATTGGGCAAAATCACCACACAACAATAATTTGAGACACAAACACGCACACACACACACACACGGGACGAAAAGCTGGATTTGCCGAGATCAAGCTCTTTAAATGCGCTACAAAAAAATACCAGGACAACTTATTCATTCTTTGAAAAAACAAAACAAAATCCACTCATTTAGTGTACTAAATGAACAATTTTGAACTACAAGGATTAAAGTGAAAACAACAACCCACAAGATTTCGTATCTGGTGTATTATTTAAGTAAAACAAATCAAATACATATTGTTGCTTTTAGTCTTTACATTTATATAACTGCTGGAGACTTGATTCAAGTACAAGAAAAACATTTTATATCAACAGCATTTTCAACTAAAAATACGGTTACAATCTTACTGACTACCAATGAAAGGTTAGTTAGTTTGTAATTATTCATTGTTTATAGAGTCCAGCGGACTGCAAAGAGCCGAATCAGAACCACAAAATCAGGACCATAACTTGGTTGAAAGAGGACCCACCCTTGCGTCATAGAAAAAGATCTGCTGAAACAACTCTAAAGGTAACACTGAAGGCCGGTCCCTTTACAATAAAGGCATTCCATACAGGGGAAGCGGAGGCCCCACTCTAATTTATCGAACCTCCTCCTACAAAAACAAAATAGAATATAAACATCATTATAATATATTAACGAAATACATAAATATAAAATGCCTATATTGCTATATAATAACACCCTAGAAAGCCCTAGTGACCAATTGGCAGAAAGCGTCCAATATCCCCAAGCTGACCCAACAGACCCCATACACAAAAGAAGGGTTGTGGGAGGGTTGTTTTGAAGAAAAAAGGTAGATGACTGGTCTAGCGAAGAAGATATATGTAGTAGAGTGGACATGAGAAATAACAGTTGGTGAAGTGGTTTTTGATGTGATATGAAATGGCATGAAGTTTTGAAAACATTATTGAGTGAAATGAGGAGTACTAGGAGTTGCAGTTGTTATTTTAGAAAGGTAGTTGGCCATTCTATTATGAGGACATTTAGAAAAGAATCACACATCTATGAATCCGATGTAAAATGGTAATTTTAAAGCGAGTCGTCGTGTTTGGTGTAAAAATAATCGAAATACAATTTGCAATTTGGTATGGTTTGAATAAATATGGTATTTATAAAAAAACAATTCAATATGTCTAATACGAGAGAAAGAGAGAGAGAGAGTGAGAGAGAGAGAGAGAGAGAGAGAGAGAGAGAGAGAGTACCGCCAATTAAATAATACGGGCAGAGGTTCTAAACAAAATCAGTAGCATGGTTTTGGGAACGCCAAAGAATGAATATCGTTAAATAAAATCCACAGTATTTAGATATAAGGTAAACATAAATATTGGAGGATGCTTGAACCAGAAAATGGTGAGTTAAATAAAGAACTTCATACCTTATTTGTTTTATCTGTACACCACTGTTACAACAAATCGCACCGGCAAAATACGTTTCCTGTAACTTACAACCTACTATATTCTGTTCGCCATCACAGAGTAAATATAAACCTATAAATATAAACATGAAATGAACACTTATATTTGTGATGTTTTTTCTCCAACCTGAACAAAACAGTAACCACGAGGCCAAAAATGATATTATAATTACATGTATTTATAAGGATATCTTCACTAAAATCAGCCGTTTTCGGACACTAATAACCACAGTAAGCCAAGATTTTACCTCGATCGATATCACAACAAAGATAAGAACATATGTTTAAGATAGACCGGTTTCCGGTAGCAATAAAGAGACGATTTTCGAACACTAACTGAAAACAATATATATTCTATAATACCATTTTTGTAATCGTGTTTTTTTCTATAGCACATTTTAAGCTCAACCCCTCCTCAATATCTCCATATTCACGTTTGATGGTGGAGGTCTAATAGTACTAACGCCAAAATAAGCGAAGTGCTTCAGAACACGAAAGTCTTTAAATATTTAGACTTCCTTACATTTTCAAACTACAACTGTTTAACACTACTCAAGATGCAGAGTCCTGAAATTAATGTCCCTGCTTATGCATCAACAAAGCAGATCCTCATCCCCGTACTATCATTTATATATCGCATTGATTGTTATTATAAAACAGCAGCAACACGAATATCTATAGCAGACATTGATTCTGATACATAAGGAGCATTTACCAAAACCCAAATATATATACTATAGAAAATGGTATTCACCGACATTGGATAACGATATAACACAAGGATTGGGGGGGGGGGAGTCTTCATTTGGGTCATGGAGTCATCTGTCTCTATTATAATTTTTTTAAATGTACACTGGTCAGTTTGGCACATAGAAATAGTATTTGTAATACCACTACAATAACAACCATACTATGGTTAAAAGCATCACTCACATACACGCACACGCACACACACACGCAAACTTGTTTGTAAAAAGACCGTTGATATTATTTTAATGAAGCGCCAAATATGTAGTTTTGACATTGGTTGAAATTAGTCCATTTTTTGAAGCTAACCCTAACCTAACCGTATGGCTAACACAGTCCTAACGCTAACGGAACACTGTTTTGACATTAAAATAATGGGGCCGTCAAAAGAACGTAGGTAGAGTATAAAAAGTGTGTAACGATAACGGCGTTTCTACAAACACACGCGCACACGCACACACACACATACACACACAAAACTATTGTCATAAGTATCATAAATGTCAAAACATATTAACACGTAATGATGAAACGAAGTACACATTCAAACAACAAATAACTGTTTTGATAAATATTTAGAACATCGTGCACACAAAATATAACATTATGGCTGGAACCATTATAATAACAGAATTCAAATATACGGAACCATTGTATTATAACCGTCCAAATACACTGTCCAACAATTAGAGGTCCCGCCCTTAAAAACTATCAATCAACAAAAATCCATTTGCCATATTTTTCAACAATAAAAAGTCTTTATTCATTAAAGCTTGTTAACTAATGTAAACATCCTCCATTGAATATTAAATGTAACAATGCACACATGATGTTTTTCCCCTTAAAGCCACACATGACAGATTACATTTGAAAACAAAAATTTCTTTTTAAACGTGCATAAATTAATTAAAAGTACCGATTAGTTTTATTTTTTAAAACGAAACGTAAACACTCTTTTCTTTTTCTAGCATAAGATAAATATGATATACATATAGAGACAATGAAACACACAACAATAATATATATCTTCATAAATGTGTGTGATATAAATAAATGGATTATGATGTAGATTACGAAGCAATAATAAATACGCAGTGATCTGATAATGTGAAGTTATGACTTGTTTCTCAAATGATTTATGATGATCTATGTTGATATAATGGTGTTAAAACGATACTTGTTAGGAGAAAAGGAACAACAGCAAAAGGTAACAATAGTAAATAGTAACGTTTCGTACCAAAACGACCATAATAACATTCAGCTATATTGTACGCTGTTCATCAAAATATCTTGACTTAAATCGCAGCAATTGTTTCTATGACATTGGTAAAATGCAAAGACGTCTTAAACAGACTGCAGTCATGTTTGAGCTGAGCCATCCATCATGCTCTGAAGTTCGCAATTAACCTTAATACAATACGCGAGTCACTTACATCGTATTGTAAGGGTATATACTGTCAATTGTAATATATAATATTTATTGCCATGATTGTACTATTTTAAATAAAGCAACTGTCCGATTAGCATTAAAAATTATATTGATGTTCTGTGACCCGTAAAACAATTACCACTGACACATATACTGGTACTATTTGTTTTTGAAGGTAGCTAGCATTGTCCACAACATAAATAAGGAAAAATGACGATTATGTTATAAAAGATGCTGAAAATCTGCACCAATATTAACTCGTGGATACAATTACAAAAACAGTGTCCATCGCAGCTGAAATGCCACTTTCCAAACATATTATACAATACGTAAAGTTATGGTTTGTTTACAATTTATTACATTTATCATCGAGATGATGAAACATGACAAATCAATCCTGGTTAGATTATCTCTCACACTCACACACACAAACACACACACTATCTCTCTCTCTCTCACACACACACACATACACACATTCGAGTTCAATAAACAAATTCATGACTTTGATCTGAGAGCATAAATTCGTTTACTCATGAGATATGTTTACAACGACAAATAATCTTTGTTCTTTCACTGTTCAAAAATCAATGTTTGCCATCCTTTAAAACCACAGACCCACTAAGTACTAAACAAATCGTTATGGTCACTTTCAGATCTAAAAACACAATTTAGAACAATCACACACAAAATCACAAGAAAAATATAAAAAAAAAAAAAAAAATCCACGTCAATATAAAAAGCGAGACCATGGTGAAGGACATTCCCAAAACATTGTGTACACGACAATACGGAGAGCAAGCCAACCATTTTAAAATAAAATAGCGTAAATGTTGGTACGCATTTCGTATTTATTCATTGCTGGTAGTCTTGATTAATGGTTTTATCAGAAATTGTGTCTTTTTTTAATGGAATACTCAAAGTATACAAGGGTTATTTGAGAGTCTTCTTTAGTCAAGGGCTTTCACTTCAACCAATGAATGAGGACTCCTTAAGCTTTAATCCATCAGTAAATATGTTTCTGCATTTCTATTTTCATATCTAGATTTAAACCTACTTAATTGTAGTCCTATAGGGTATATGTATTTGACTCTGTGGGATTCAAGTGGGCGCTGGCTGATGCCAGGCGTTGATGAATCGGTTCTTATAAGGCTGCACAATCCACCGTGCGCGTCTATGTCAGACCCATGTATTCAAGCAACATTAGCGCCAGATACAATAAAAGAAATACGCCTGCAGCGAGACAACAAACTCCCAACTGTGTCAGTATACGGCGCCAGCTCAAATTCTCTGTATGTTACAGATACAGAAAATGATACAGGACAAATGTTGCCTTTACTGTTCTCGATTGGTAATGAAAATAAACCTATTCAGTAGGTCCAGTATCACAGTGCGAATCAAATAAACAAAGAATCGTTACGTCTAGAATCGTGCATGTGGTCTATCTATTGGAAAATGAGACATAAATGGTGCTACACTTACGTCTCGTTATTTCAGGGATCTTCACGGCACAAGTCTTAATTTAAAGCCTGATTTTATTGTGCTTTCATTTTACGCTTGTGATACATTACTTTGTGATATTTGTTGTGATCGATCAGAAAATCTTACTTATATTTTCAGTATGTGTATAACTGTAACTAGAGGAACTGTGGATGGTTGAGGAACCTGTGCATCTGAAGAATGTAAGCTACTTTTTTTTTCAATGCGTGTGTGTGTATGGTATGAGTGTGTGTTCGTGTGTATTCAATGAGTGTGCGTGCGTGTGTGTGTGTGTTTGTGTGGTATGTGTGATGCGTGCAAGTATGTGCGCGCGCGTGAGGTACAAATCAAATAAATTCCTTTATAACCATAGGTTAATGTACATATAAAAATACGAAGTATTCAGGAAATTCTAATAGAAAACATACACACTGAACCGTAAAATGGTAAAACCTTTACAATCAAATTCACAATGGTGCTTAAATTATTCCTTGTGGGAATATGGTCGTGATACTGAACATCGTTGCTTCTAAAAAAATGCCTCTTTTGGATATAATTTATTTCTTGTGGAATATGATCGTGATATCGAAAATTGTTGCTCCTAAATAGAGAACAGTACTTTGTTGCTTCTCATATCCAAATCCAAATGCCATCTATGAGTAAAAATATCCACTATCTAAAGTAAACTTAATGTCAGTCATTTAATCTTTTACATAAGCCAATATTACTAGCGCCTGTCATCTGTTTTACCTGACAACATCTTAAATTATTACCCCGGTTGTAGAAGTTTGACGTTTTGTTCTTAATGTTGTGTCTTATCTACTTTTTTTCTCTTCACAGTCGTTTTACTATTATTACTACTACTACTACTACTACTACTACTACTACTACTACTACTACTACTACTACTACTACTACTACTACTACTATTACTACTATTATTACTACTACTACTACTATTACTACTACTACTACTATTACTACAACTACTACACTGCCTTCAACATCCACAATAATATCTTTCATGTCTTAGTCAGCTTCCTGCATCCAATAGCTGTATCTGCTTAAACCATCCACTCATCAAGTTTCAAAATGATGTTTCTCAGCACAACCTAGCCAATTTTGTATAATTATTTACTATATGTTCTCAGGAAGAAGGTCAATTACAAATCATTACCCAGACAGTTCAAAACCGCTGCCGAAACTAAATATTGATCTTGCGATTCATAGATCATCTCACAGACACACATTCAAAACAATGTCGGAATCCACATCGTCACCACATTTGCTAGCCCCTATTCAAGAACAATTTTCTTAGAGTTTGTTGTCACCAAAACATAGACGCACGTACAGACCTACACACCAACAAATGTCGCGTTTGTTGATCACCATGGAAAGTAGATTCGGCGTGTTCACTTATGAGAGTATGATTTCTTGCTCTTGCTCCACCACATATAAAGTACGTTGCGATCGAAAACCATATAACATAGTTACATTTTGTTTTGACTAAAATGCAAGTTTAGCCAGTTCTCATCACAGAAATTACTATGCACTAAAAAAAAAACAACAAAATGTTTAAACCATTAAAAATAATAAATATTGCTTCAAATTTTTTAAATTAAAATATATATTCGTACAACAGATATACATTTTTTTAATTAAAGTTTTTAACCAAAAAAGTTAAAAAAAAAAAATACGCATAATCATAAAAAAAATACATAATCACCTATAAAACACTGTTCACAAAAACATTGTTCACACTACAAAGTAGATTGTTTTACGAGAAAACGTTGGGTTCATTCACCAAAGTAGGTTCGGATTGTTTACATCAAAAAAGCCCTTTTGTGAATTTCTACGCATTATAGGTCGGCTTATTCTCCAAAGAAATATGTTGGTTTGTTCACATATAAAAAAAAAGTTCGGCATATTCGTCACTATAGATAGGTCATACTTATAAACCTGAACGCACACACCACAAAAAACATACGCACACAAAAAAAAAACATAACACACACCAAAGAATGTAAATTCGGTTTGCACACCAACAAACAATCGGTCTATTTTAACTACAAAGTAGCAGGCATTTGACCACAAAAAGTATTTACACCAACAGTAACTTTCGGATTGTTTAGCACACTACAGAAAAAAATTTCGAGCTGTTTTTGAATTTCTAACAATATAGGTCGAACTTACCAAAGAGAAGTATTTTCGGTTTCTTTATCAAAAAAAAAGCACTAAGTTCGGCTTGTATCCCCCCCACCCCCCCCCCCCTCACCAAATCCCACCCTCTCCTCTCAAAAAAAACAAAAAAACCACACTAGAAGTGAATTTCACCACAAATTATAGGTGAACTTACACACCAGTGGCCTCATTATTGGTGAACTCGAACACACACAAGTATATGGTGAACTTATCAGCACATAAGTTGTGAACTCCTCCACATACAAAGATCACAAAAAATTTTCACAAAATTGGCGATTTGCACACCAGCAGCACTAGTGAACTCGAACACCCATAGTGGTGAACTTATAGCACACCACACAGCAAAGAGGTGACTCGATCACACCATGATATTTGCACACCATTATTGGTGAACGTTATGCACACCACACAAGCAGCGATAGGTGTGATCTGACAGCACACCATAGAGGTACTCGTGCACACTGAGTAGGATGCGAGGTTGCCACAGAGGACAGAGTAGGGGCTGGGGGGAGGGGGGGGGTCGAGTTGGGGGTGGGGGGGTAGTTGCATAGAGGAGAAACGTAAGCTGGAATCACAACAACCCGTGGTTGAGCAGGCTATCGTCAGCAAACCCTTCTTTCTCCCCTATCAGCCAGAAGGTCGTCTGCTTCCCCTTTCCCTGCGAGAAAAAAAAGGGTTGTTATATATTTAGTATCAACTTCGTTAGTAAAACTCTGTCACACACACACAAAAGTCTGTATTCATGGCAAATTGAGGTTTTGGACAAAATGTAGTCATCAGAAAGCGGTTTTTTTAAACGGTATAACGCCAAATTCATTTAAAAATGTAAGAATTATTTTTAAAATGGCTGTTTTGGTTAAAAGATTGACCTATTTCGTCTTCTTACCCTAATCAATTTACTTAAAATTTGTCCAGAATTCAGCCTGTTCAGGACTGAGCACTCCCAAGTACTTAAAACAGTTCTACGCACTACAAGAGAACTCCCCTGTACCAAAACAAGCCTCCCATGTACTTCGAAAAAGGTGGGGCGCTGAAAACAAGTGGGGTGCTAGCTAAAAGCCCCATTTTGTGCATAAAAAGGCAGGTTTAGCACCCCATAACTCCATGAGTACACACCCACACCCACACACACAAACAACGGTGCAGTGTTTTAGTTTCAGTTACACAGAAAACCAACTAAACATGTCAAAACATACATGTGGTGCAGCGTTTAGTTTTAAATACCGAGACAAACGAAACATAGTAAAACGCTAAAATAGTGCGGTGTTTAATTTCACAGACACCCACACATTGAAACAGCCAGAAGGACAAGGAAACCAACACCACAAACGTAATATAACCATTTCTGCTATGAAGTGAACGAGCAATGAAAACTGAAAATAAAACACTGTTCAGTATCAACTTTGTAAGCAAACATACTATGATTTCAGTGCGATGTCTAATTTGAAACACAGAAGTGCACACTAACACAGGATAGAGAAACGATATCACACGCATAACAAATTAATGGAACAACACGAAAAAAAACACATAACAATTTCAAATCTGAACAGAACGCTTGGCATCTTTTTCAACCTCGAGGATAAAACGAATGAAAATACATTCTAAAGACCTACCTTCATTTCAACCTCTCCTCTAAGTTCTACTTCAAACTGTCCGAATTCCTTCAGGATGTCATTGGTTTGTGAGCTCATGTGAATTTTTAACGCTGCACATGGAAGACAAAAAAAGCTAATCTACCATCATCAACGTCGACGTAATCGTCATCTGCATCACAAAGCAAATCTACCATCATCAGCGTCGACGTAGTCGTCATTTGCATCCACACCACCATCACCAGAATTTTTATAAAAGGCGACACATAATATTGTTTCAGTTCTCTCATCATCATCATCCATCATCATACAAGAATGACCTTCTTCACCATTCTTCATACTCCTCATATTCCCCTTCCTCCTCCTAATGCAACTCATCATCAATATTCTCTTTCCCCTAATGCGCGTCCTCATCAATAAACTATCCTCATCATCTTCTACCTCCTCCAGTTTATCGTCTTCTACCTCCTCCAGTTCATCATCTTTCCCCTCCTCCATCTCATCATCAATATGCTTCTCCTCCTCATCTAATCCCTCCTCCTAATCCATATCATCCCCAAGTTGTTTCTCCTCCTCATAATAATACCACCTCATCATACATTTCCTCTTTTTCCTCCTCCTCATTATCATCATGACATCATCATCATCACATCATCATCATCATTATCATCATCATCATCATCATCATCATCATCATCATCATCATCATCATCATCATCATCATCATCATGACTTACGAAGTCCATTGGATTCCATTCTGGAAGCCGTATTAACAGTGTCCCCGAACAGACAATATCGGGGCATCCTCAGTCCCACTACGCCAGCTACCACAGAGCCTGAAAAATAACAAAACCATCACAACAATGAACGAGTGCACAACGCGTTTATGAACGAGCAGTTGAAAGGAGTGAAAAACTAATAATTGTCATCATCATCATCATCATCACATCATCATCATCATCATCATCATCATCATCATCATCATCATCATCACCATCATCATCACCATCATCATCATCATCATCATCATCACCATCGTCATCATCATCGTCGAAGCAATTGTAACAAATGAATCAGTCAAACGATCCAATCATCAATCCAACCAACATTTATTCAGTCAATTGATGGCTAAACCAACCATCAAACCAACCTATCCACCCATCAATTATGACATCAACTAGAGGTCAACAAACTAATGAATTAGAACCAAGGTTGAAAATGTGTGTGCGCATAATACATTTGAATTCATTATTTTATTCATTCATTCACTCATTTCTTCATTCCTCACCAGTGTGAAGACCTATCCTCAATTTGAGCTGCTCGTCCGGCCTGTGACGAATCTTGAAGGATTTGACCCCATTCAGCAACGCCAAGGACATTCGCGCAATCTCTCTGGCATGGAGCTTGCCGTTCTTCACTGGCAGGCCCGAAACTACCATGTAAGCATCTCCTATCGTCTCCACCTGTTCATTAGACTCAAGATTAATTAATCTATTTTTTTTTAAAGGAGCCCGAGGCCATTTTTTCCTTCAAACTTTTATCTTTTGATCAAGTAAGAGTTAATTTTGTCTCTTCGAACGTTTATCTACTGATCCTAAAAAAACTTCATTAATATGCATTATTGAGATGAAAGCTCTCAAAACAAGCGCTGATTAAACATGAAACTTACCTTGTACACATCAAAGTTCTCAAGGATGGAGTCGAACATCGTGTACAGATCGTTCAGCAACGCTACAACCTAAAACATTAAAACAACACACTAATATAAAATATTAACTCCAAACAGCAGTGACGAGAGTATACATATAACAAGGGAAGCAACTTTCCTACTAACCACACATCACTGCTTTTCTCCCTTGAATTGCAAAAAACCCCGATGTTTCGAGTTTCGTTTATTTTGACTGGGTTTCTCGCGTTTTATGGAGTATAAGCCTATTTTACAATGTCAATATAAACAGCATGCATTGGACACACGTGTTTGCACGCTCATACAAATACATTATCAGTGGAAACATGCATAGGGTACTAAAAAGAATAAGGTAGAAGAAAGAAAGAAGAAGATGATTAAGATAATGATCATGACGACGACGATGATGATGATCGTCAGTTTTTACCTGCATCGGGGTACTTGCGGCGGAGAGTGCGGTGAAGCCACAGATGTCGGAAAAATAGATGGTGACGCTCTCGAACGTCTCTGCCACCACGGACTGGCCTCGTATCAAGCAGCCGGCAACGGACCTGGGAAAAAAAAAGGTCACAACCTAGTCTTAAAAACAGATACAGAAATTAAAGTCACACATCTGGGGAAAGCAGTAGAAAAACAAAGTACAAGGTACAGGACTAGTCTATTGGCGCAGTAGGTGTGTAGGGCGCATATCTCCCAATTCCATAGGGAGTGGGTTCGTATACCAGGCTAGGGACGAATTATATAACTTTGGCATGATGAGGCTTATGAAGTCTCTAGCACTGCGGGTTTTCTCGGTCTACTATGGTTCCCTCCCCTCTTTTAATAATGGTACTGGATACGGCCAATCTGAAATGTCAAAAATACACAACCAATGTTTTTGATTCCGTCTTCTAACTGCGATCTCCTTATCGTTACACTATGCCTGTTTGTTGTATAATTACGTAAGAGCGTGTGTATTGTGTACGTTGGTTACTACTCACCGCTCGTTGAGTCTGGTTTAGGAGTGAACGGCGTTTATAGTATCCAGTATTACTTATTGAAACGATCGATACAGTTTACCTGCCTAAGCTTCCTCTAATGTGCTGCTCGCATTTTATTATTATTATTATTATTATTATTATTATTATTATTATTATTATTATTATTATTATTATTATTATTACTAGTCTTCTTCTTCTTCTTCTTCTTCTTCTTCTTATTATTATTATTATTATTATTATTATTATTATTGTTATTTTTATTATTATTATTATTATTATTATTATTATTATTATTATTATTATTATTATTATTATTATTATTATTATTATTATTAAAATAAAAGTCACGATGCTAACTTTGGCAACATAGAATAGAGGAGGTCCTCAGCTCTCTTCTTCTCTTCCAAGTAGTCCTGAGTCCTCTCGGCTACAAGGGCCTCCAGATTGTTAGCGTACTGCTCCATGCGTGAAAGAAGGTTGTCTAGAATATTTCCCTTGTCACCGTTCCTGCACAACAAAAGTAGATGTTACGTCTGCAAAGGAATGCTTAAGTACGAATATCAGTCATTGATGAATTATCTTCTGCATGATGAAATCAAAGATCTGGTTTATATCGACATTGCTCTTCCTCCCCCCCCCTCCCCCTCACTGTCATTCCCAGAGGGTGTTTGGTGGGTAGATGTTAACATCATCTGCAAAGGAATGGTTAGTTACAATTATCAGTCATTGATGAATTATCTCCTGCACGATGAAATCAAAGATCTGGTTTATATCATTATCGCTCTTTTTTCCCCCCTCACACTGTCATTCCCAGCGGGTTTTTGGTGGGTGTTTTATTTTTTCAAAGATCATTCGTTATCTACAAGAAAGGGTTAATGCGTACGTCCGTTGAACTGGTTTCCGATCGACAAATGAATAGGGTTTAAAAGTGGTCCCGCTTTCGTTACAGAACGTGAACAGCTATGTTAACTTTCGGAAGCATTATAACAGCTACATTGGTTTCCAGTGGAAAAATGGATAGTGTTTAAAATGCTCTCGTATTTGTACGGGTTTGCTGAAAAAGCTGAACGGTCCTGTTCACTTTTGGAAGCAGCAAAATGATTCTTTTCTACTGCACAAATTGTGGAACTTTCAAGACAGCTAAATTCAGCGGCACGGCTGGACAACATCACGTTTACATACCCAAAAGGGTTTCACCTTGTAATTCTCAATGTTAGGATTTTCCAGGAGACTTTCCTACTTTTAAGACTTACCACTGCGTTTTCACATTAACTATGACACAAGTATAAAAACAAATTTGAGTCAAACTATTATACAAATTTTAGCCAAACTTTCGATCACATATGCAGAGTCTTTGAGAAAGAGCAATGACTTACCCCCAAAATGGTGTTATTAACGATGATGATGATTATGATGTTGATGATGATGATGATGATGATGCTAATGATGATGATGATGATGATGATGATGATGATGATGATGATGATGATGATGATGATGATGATGATGGATTGTTCCTGCATAGCGCACTTACAAGTTATAAGCTCTGCAGCTGCGACACAATCTTTTAGTGAATTAATGGTCTAAGGAGTTATCATTTTTGCATGTACCTGTTCAGTTTCCTAATCTGGGATTTGAGCATGGTGAAGTCGGGCCGTTCGTAAGGGTCCTCGGCCCAGCATCGTCGGATGACCGTAGCCAACTCGTCCGACGGGCAGTCCAGCTCCTCGATGGTCGGACGAAGCACTGGCTTCGTTCCGTTAGTCACCTTCTCATAGATTTCTGCATTGAGAAGACAATTGCATGAAAAGATGTAAGTCGTGGAATCTGAAAGGATGTAAATGAAAGAGGTGACTGTAGCAGGAGGAGGAAGAGGAGGAGGCTGATAGAGGGAGAAGGGGCGGAAAAGGAGGGAAGAGGATGAAGATGAGGAGGAGGAGGAGGAGCAGCCGAAATATTTTAGTAAGAGTAAAACAAAGGAAGCAAGTCAGGTCACTTTCTTTTGCCCTCTTCTAATCCAGCATATGCAGCACGAGAAAGAGTGAGAGAGAGAGAGAGAGAGAGAGAGAGAGAGAGAGAGAGAGAGAGAGAGAAAGAGCGAGAGTGAGAGAGAGAGAGAGAGAGAGAGAGATAGAGAGAGAGAGAGAGAGATCCATATCAGCCTACTTTTTCTAAGCACAAGGAGTTAAGTTACTTCACTCATTTGGAAACACACCTATCCTATCCTATCCTATCGTAACTCGGAGGTCGTAGGGGCACAACAAAGTTTCGTTTAGCCAGCGTACTCCATCTTTCCTTGTCCTCAGCAACCCTGATTGTTCCGCTCAGTGTCAAACCAGTCCATTCTCGAATGTTGTCCTCCCACCTCTTTTTCGGTCTCCCTTTTCTTCTACCTCCTTGCACTGTGCCTTGCAGGATGGTCTTTGCAAGACCTGATGATCTGGTGGCGTGGCCATACCATCAAAGTTTCCGTTTTTCACCACTGTGAGCAGGTCATCGTGTTTTTGGAAACACACAACATTTTATAAATTGTCAGACTCCCAAAACCAAGGCCTGACCATTGACTTTCATCAGACTGATGGTTAAAATCGTCTAGTCTACCCTTCATCTATTGCTGTGCACTGCTAAGCTATGCTATGTTATGCTTTACTTCCCCGTCGAGGAACGCGCTTCTTCTGTTAGCTTTAATACGTTTTTATATAAAACACCACTGACATCGGCTACTTAACTACATGCGACAGATCCCTGTGCGGTACCTTGCAAGTATAGGCACAAAATAACGTTAAGTCCCCATTAGATAGCCTGCGAGCCGTTTATTGTACCAAATTCACGAAACTAACTTTGAGGAAAATCGGAAAGTTGATTTAACAACTACAATAATAATTTACAAATATTCTATACAGTAAAATAATATTTAAAAAAATTAAATTATTAATTTTTTTAAATGACATTTTTAAAGTTTTAAAATTAACTAATTGTTGTGGTCTGGGCGAATATTGAACCAAAGAGCAGGTTAAATTATTAATTTCTTTAAATGACATTTTTAAAGTTTTAAAATTAACTAATTGTTGTGCTCTGGACGATGATTGAATCAAAGAGCAGGTTGCTAAATTTAAGCCGCTTTATTGGAGTTTGTGTTATGTCATTATTAATATATTGAGCGTTCCCTTTTGTCTTTGTTTGTGAACCATGCGATGCTGTACATTTTTCTTTCCATGTTGAACCAATGTAAAACTTAAAACGGGTGTTTGACATTTCAGAGGTTTGTCTTGTGACGCCCTATGGCGCAGCTTTTTTTGTGCCGTTCATTGTTTTTAATGTCTGTAATTCCCCATCCCCCCTTTTCCCCTATTTTTTGGCTAAAATGCCCCCTGGGCTATGAGCCTTGTTTCATGCTTGGAATTATAATGTGGTTTTGCTAATAAAAGGACAAAGTTCCAAAGTTCAATTACTTAATTTGTGAAAGGCGTTAACATAAGTTGATTGAATAATTGATTGATTGATTAACTGAACCTTGAGGAGTGTAGTCGACGTTCTCGCAATGGAAGACGCCGTTGCGATAGACTATCTCCTGGCAGATGATGCCAAAGCTGTACACGTCCCCTTTCGGTGTGCCTTCCAGCGGACGTGACGCCATGCGCAGTAGTTCCGGCGCCGTCCACAGCTGACCTGAAAGTTGTAAAACAAATATCACAAGTTCATTCTGGGTGCGTGACTGTCTACACAGCCTACTGAGCTAAGAGCCTCGTTTTAATAGTTATTGAATGGTTACTGAGTGTTTAATTAATAAAAAAAATACATTACAGTTTCAAAGTTCCATTTTGACAATGTTATTTTGAAACTTAAAACAAAACAAGCATTTAGATTGATCGCATCCAAAATCATTATTGAAAGGAGGGAAGAAGGAAACCAGAGTACCGCGGAGAAGACCCTCGATGACTTGAACCGTCTCGTACCTAAGGTCACATAAGTTCGCCCCCTGCTGGATTCGAACCCGCGACCTATAGCTTAGGAAACCAGATTCTATAAACCAACTGCGCTACTTTAGCCACCGTTATTACTATATCCTCCTCCTATCCTATTCTATGCCGTAACTCGGAGGTCGTAGGGGCACCCAGAATCGGTCCTGATTTGGCTCGGAAGAGTCCGCTGGACCTAAAGCAACAATAAATCAAAGACTGTATCAACGTGTTGGCTTCATCGCTACTAAAATAATACTTAACTCTTAATACTTTCTATCCGTTAGGCGTAATCATGTAACTTTTAAACCAATGGCGTATGATATGTGTATCAGTGCAAGGAAGGTTATACAATGCCAATAGAAAAATACTAATTGATTAAAATCGTAGGTCTGACTGCTGTTGTTCTTGGACTAAATATATTTATAGTTATTTATTTTTTTATGTTAATACTATTTTATTTTTATTTTTTATATTTTTTTAGTACATCCTTTTTTTTCTTTTTTTTTTTTTTTTCTCTAATCATGTGTGTGTGTGTAAAAGCAAATTTTTGTCTCGTCCTGGTAATGCTGTCATGAGTTCAAAGCCCAAATCCTAACCTTGAACGAAGCGGCTTGAAAATTGGTACTCTTCAGGTTACCATGCTGCATCTCCGTGCTGTGCAGGTAGGCCATGTTAAAATAAGTTTTTGTTTATATTTTATTGGTTTGTTTTTTTTTAAGCGGCGTATTATAACAAACCAATTAAAGAATTTTGTATATTTAACAGTACTAAATTTGATCATTGTCATTATGTTAAATGTAATAACATGCATGCTCTCTCTCTCTCTCTCTCTCTCCTCTCTCTCTCTCTGTTCTCTCTCTCTAACTTCCCCTGTTCGGTACCATGCAATAGCCGTGTGACCTTTGACCTATAATGTCTGAATGAACCAAATCGCTTCAAAGTGCATCATTAGGGTCTAGGGTTGGTAGGGCCTATTGTTTCACTCTAGGAAAACCCTTGAGCATCTTTTTGTTTTTAAAATGTCTCTGCCTCTTATCAGCTTTGGTAGATTTTATATATATTATATAGTATATATATATTATATATATATATATATATATATATATCTATATATATATATATATATATATATAAGGTATATATCATTAAAATATAAAATATAATACAATTTTGTCTGGAGTTTCAATCTGTGACAGATCAACAAACCATCTAACCAATCAACCACGCACACACGGACTTTTACACACAAACACACTGCACGCACACACATACACAAACGCACTTCGCACACACAGCCCAACCACGTCTGTCACTATTCTAAAGTTGATAAAGTGTCAACAAGAGAGCCAATGGGGTTTAAATATCTCCCGATTGATCCCAACCTTTAATAAGGTTTAGGACAGAGCAACTGTAGTGTAAAGATGAAGAATTTCTGCAGCAGAACATCGTCATTACAAACCCATAACTTTCAGAGTGCCACTCTCTTACTAGTGTGCACTGTGGTTTTCAAAATATGTCTCAATTGGATTTGTTAGCCACCCTGACCAGACAGCTGTTTCTACTATGAGAGCGTCTTCAGTGGTCTCGGGGCTGGTAAGAAACAGAAAACGTGGCTCACGTGCCACTACAAGTCTATCTTGACCGCCTCTGAAACGGTCGAGACAGTTTGCTTGCCCAAGTTTCCTCTAATATGCTGCTACAAGGTAGATGATGAAGAGTTACATTACATTACATTATTATTGCTTTAGGTCCAGCGGACTCTTCCGAGCCAAATCAGGACCGGACAACCCCCGATCCGCATAAAAGATCTGCTGAAACAACCCTAGTGGTAAAACCGAAAGCTCTCCACCAGCCAGTCACTTTACAATAAAGACATCCCACGCAGGGGACGGCTGAGGCTTCACCCCAACTTATCGAACCCCCGTTTACAAAAACAAAATAGAATACAAACATCATTATAAATTATCAACAAAACACATACATATAAAATGCCTACATTGCTAAATAATAACATCATAGGAAGCCCTAGTGACCACCTGGCAGAAAGCGTCCAATATTCCCAAGCTGATCCAACAGACCTCATACACAAATAAGGAGTCTTATACCGGAAGAGTTTTCAAGAAAAAAAGTAGGAGACTGGGCTAGCGAAGAAGACGATAGTATAGCAGATTGATAGAACAGAGCAGGAATGAGAAAGAGCAA
>CM072514.1:64467308-64557308 GCA_036898135.1 Oncomelania hupensis | reverse complement strand
ACAACTTGGTTGAAAGAATTAGTTAGTCATGGTTTATAGGGTCCAGCGGACTGCAAAGAGGACTCACCCCTGCTCCGTACAAAGATCTGCTGAAACAACCCTAATGGTAACACTGAAGGCTTTCCACTAGCCGGTCACTTTACAATAAAGGCACTTCATGTAGGAGACTCTGAGGCTTTATTCTAATTTATCGAACCCCCGTTTACAAAAATAAAATAGAATATAAACATACAATATTAACAAAACACTTACATATAAAATGCCTACATTGCTAAATAATAATACTATAGAAGGCCCCAAGAACGATTTGGCAGAAATCGTCCAATATCCCCAAGTTGACCCAACAGACGCCATACACAAATAAGGAGTTTTGGGAGAGTCTTCCAGAATAAGGTAGGTGACTGACATATTAAAAGAGTGAATGCTGTAGACAACGGGAAAAAAAGCTAAGGCGGAAATACAAGGAGTGATACAAAAGAGGAAATTGTAACCACTAAATTTCCAGAAATTGGCGGAACTATTTGTACTAAAAGATCCCCCGGTATCCCCACAGGGGAAAGAGAAAGAGAGAGAGAGTGAGAGAGAGAGAGAGATGCAACTGATGGAGGAGCTGGCTGGTGATAAAAATAAGTGGGGGGAGAGAGGGGGTAAGGAGGAGGGAAGACGAAAGGAGGCGAAGTAAGGGAAAGAAAATCAACCAAAAAGAAATCGTTTGGAACACCTACAATATAATCAGACATTACCCAGGAGCGCAATAGGAATGGATCCGGAATCGACGAAGAACAATATGAAATGGACACTGGAGGTAGAAGTTAAAAACACAACGACGATAGAAGAAGAAGAAGAAGAAGAAGAAGAAGAAGAAGAAGAAGAAGAAGAGAAGAAGAAGAAGAAGAAGAAGAAGAAGAAGAAGAAGAAGAAGAAGAAGAAGAAGAAGAAAGGGAGAAAGAGATGAAAGCCGGGAAGAAAGGACCTGTTTGACGTCACCATCTTAAAGAACTCAAGAACATGGCGAAAAGATAAATTAAACGAGCTGAGAGTTGGACAATGAATGAAAAATGGATAAAAAGAGGTAATGGTAAAGAAGAAGAAGAAGAAGAAGAAGAAGTTTAGTAGTAGTAGTAGTAGTAGTAGTAGTAGTAGTAGTAGTAGTAGTAGTAGTAGTAGTAGTAGTAGTAGTAGAAGCAACACCACCACCATCCTCAACCCCACAAGAAGAAGAAGAAGAAGAAGAAGAAGAAGAAGAAGAAGAAGAAGAAGAAGAAGAAGAAGAAGAAGAAGAAGAAGAAGAAGAAGAAGAGAAGAAGAAGAACAACAACAACAACAACAACCTCAACAACAACAACAGCAGCAGCAGCAACACCTCCACCACCGCCACCACCCTCAACCCCACAAAAAGAAGAAGAAGAAGAAGAAGAAGAAGAAGAAGAAGAAGAAGAAGGAGAAGAAGAAGAAGAAGAAGAAGAAGAAGAAGAAGAAGAAGAAGAAGAAGAAGAAGAAGAAGAAGAAGAAGAAGAAGAAGAACAACAACAACAACAACAACAACAACAAGACATAAAAAGTGGGTAGATTGACCATTATGAAATCATTACGTCCCCTAGAAATGTGAAATGACGGATGCAAAATAACGCATTTTAGAGAGAAAGTTCAAAGAAAGTTGAACCAGGGTGACAGGACGGAATCGGGGACAAGGAGAAAGGCGAGAGAGGAGGTTAACAAAGATGAGGCTGAAGAAAATAAAACTAGTTACAGAGAAAGAATGTGGTTTTCGAAAAGTTGAAATTGCATATCTGAGGTCAAAGGTGGTTTTCATTAAACTTTTAAGAAGGATGTAAAAAAAATGTACCGAAGAAATTTAAGAATATGGTGATAATAGAGAAGAAGGAGGAAGAAAGGGACGAAAAATAAGAGGAGGAAGCGGATTAGGGGATAACAAAAGCCCCCCCCCCCCCACCTCTCTGTCTCTCTGTCTCTCTCTGTCTCTCTGTCTCTCTCTCTCTCTCTCTCTCTCTCTCTCTCTCTCAAGACTGTTCATTATTTGTTATGAGCTATAAGCCTGCATTCATCTTGTAATTGTGTTTGTTTTAGATGAATAAAAGGGCAAAGTTCCATCATCATCAATCATCATCATTATCGTCATCATCATCATCATCATCATCATCGTCGTCGTCGTCGTCGTCGTTGTCATTATCGCAATCGTACTGAACGTTTACATTTAGTGATTTAGACGCCCGACGCTCTGAGATTTCTTGCAATACTTTCATCACCGAATCAAAGGCAACAAGTTGTAAAAGGTGGGAGGGAAACTCCTTACCTTCACTTGACAAAAAGCTCACGTCGTAGCATAGCACTGTACTGGCAAGTTATATTTTCAAATAGTCTTTCTTTGTTAATTGGGTCTGGGGCAAGCACACCTTCTAGCATGGACATTAACGTGGGGGTAACGAGAAACGATTACGCGAAATATTATCACTGCTAAATTGGAAATAAAGTCTAAAAGCCGTTTTGAAGCCAATGAGAGTTTGGCACGCTATTTATTGGAAGAGGGCGAGTCCGTATACTTTCATATCAGCGATGCAAGAGAAAAATCCACAGGAGATAAGGGTAGGTTATGCACGGCTATAGAGGTCTATAGAAATAACCAGTCCAATACAATCCTATATACAACCAAATAATACCTTATCGATCAACTGAGTGTATAGGACTATCGAGTTACAGACTATAAGCGTTGGTCGAACTGGTAGGTATCGTCGACATTGTCGACACTGTCAGCAGTAGCAGCTTGTAGCCAGTGGCGGAGGTGACGTAATCGTCAAAATTATCATATTCATCAATATCGCATCATATTCACCATACAAAGTTTTCTTCTTGTTTCCTTCTTTCTTTCTGTTTCTTTCTTCATTCTTCTTCTCCATTTTCTTCTTCTTTGTCTGCCTTTTCTTCTTCATCTTCCCAAAGGTTAGTAGAACCTAGTCTAGCATTCATCGCGTGAACTTTGAAGATCCTGACGCTGATGTCCTAGACGGAATCAGACAGCGTAATCAAAAACTTTCTCTCTGACGCTGCTCTCCTCCTCTCCATCCTTCCCTCGTCTTTTCTAGTTTTCTTGTAAATATTTTTTGTTCATGTTTGTATTAGGTCTTTGCATAATGTATTGGTGTCTCGTTTTTTGTTTCACTTCTTCTCGTATGTGTTTAGATGTTTAAGTCAAGTATAAATGCGTGAGAACTGCGCTTTCAACTGATGTCATTAGGAAAAAGCGATATATAATTACCCTTATTATTATTATTTTTAAAATTATTATTAATATTATTATTATTATTATTATTATTATTATTATTATTATCATTATCATTATCATCATTATTATTATTATTATTACTATTATTATTATTATTATTATTATTATTATTATTATTATTATTATTATTATTATTATTATGTAAGTGCCGTCACCTCATATACCCCAAGCACACACTAGGTCCCTTCTCCCCATCCCCGGTCGCCCAGGATTGTGCTCAGTCGTCTGGGCGTCCGACGATGCGCCCAAACGTTGCAAGTGGGCGGCTTGAGTTAGATCCTGTATCGGGCCAGCGCCTTCAGAAGCTCTTGAGCTGGACAAGTTGTATAAAAACGATTATATAAATAAATGGTCTTTGATCTTGCCTTTCTTCTTCTTCCTTATCCTTCACGAGAATGTATTACCCCGAATTTCACCTTGGTGATAATAAAGTTGTTAAAATAAAATGAAATAACAAATAAATTTAAAAAAAATTAAATACCAGTCACTTAGACCATTTTGTAAAGTCTGTTTCACGCTTTGGTAAAGTCTCCAAACAATTAACGTGTTTCGTTTCTCCTCCCCATCATTATCATCATTATCATCGTCGTCGTCATCATCATCATCGTCGTCGTCATCATCGTCGTCATCAACATCATCATCATTATCATCAACATTATCATCATCATCATTATCATCCATCATCATCAACATTAATCTTCCATGATCATCATTTTCTTCTTCTTCTTTATCGCCCTTCACCTTCATGAATCAAACAGCGTATTCAAACATTTTTGAATTAAATTGTGACCTTGTCACGAATTGGCTAGTTTAAACTCTGCCTATCGACTATTCAGCATGGGTAGCCTTTGTAACAGTAGAGAGTTAGTATAGTACACAGCAGCAATTAAATTACAGCACACTGCGAGCCTGAGCCACACACCCAGCGCAGTGACGTCAGCACTTGAGTTTTGAATCGGACCGTTGGAACCAATGGGAGAGCTTAGGCAAAGTGGTTGGAGCCAGTTTGACTAGGTCCAAACCCCGCACATTTTTGGTCAGTTGGGAGTAATACACCGAAGTGGTAACAGCTAGACAGCTGGCAGAGAAATCTCGCCACACTTAGACCAGGAAGCAGGACTTAGGATCTTAGAATTCTATCAAGTCACAACGGGCCTGAACTTGTCAAACAGGTAAATGAACACCCTTCTGTTTCATCGTGATATATTTATATTATTGTTGAAATTATGTTTGAAGAATTTGCTATGCATAAATGTGAATTATTAATCCGAATTTGCGTGACCATGTGGAAGAGCCGACCACGAGGCGAAACACGACCGGTTACGCCGCCATGTTGTATCCCGTACGGAACCACTGTTGTTTAACTTATATGTATGTTTGCAGACCAGTGGCTGTACCACTGAATGTTTATATTATTATTAATTCTGTATGTGTATAGTTAGACACGATTGATATTTATGTATGTATAGGAATTTAGAGTGAGATTCCAGTGGAACCCGGAAGTAGCAGAATTTCGTCTCTTATATTACAGACGGGCAGGCGAGCTATCCCGAGCTATCCCGAGCTATCCCGAGCTATCCTGTGTGCCCCACTCCACAGAAACGACAAGTTGGTTGAGGAACCTCTACCGCACAAGTCGGAACGAGCGACCCGGTAAAACTCCCTGTCAGACCCCACAGCGTGGCAAGGGAACCCAACTACACAACGACACAGGTGGACCAGAAGCTACCTCACAGAAGGACTTCGAACTCCCCACACATGAGTTAAGTGCATAAGGCGAAGGTGCACTTAAACTGATTATAACAGGACCACAGTAGTCCAACTCTTCATAAACTGTAAAAAGGACCACAGTAGTCCAAATCTACATGAAATATAAGAGCAAGTGCCCGATGAAGATAGAACAGCTGCATAGACTATCAGCGATCGAACTATTAGCATTGAAAGAGACTTTTTAAGTTAGATTAGTACTTAGAGAACCTTGTATAGAGTAGAAGAAATAAATGTGTGATTTTAACTGTTATCAAAAGGCTGGACTACATATGATTCATAGCCGTGTGAAAGCTAGTGTGACAGTATTCTTTTACCATTTTTCTATCTATTTCTGTACCCCAACCTTAACACAGAACGAGCTAAACAAATAAATTTATTAAAGTAATTCATAGGGTGACGTACTAGCAGTTCCCACCGAATAAACGTGAGGGTCCATAATTCCATTGTGCAGAGCCCATAAACCCCACGTGACACTTTAATTGGCGAGCCTAGCCAGGATCTGTGTATAATAGGAATTGGGTATAACCGGATCTAAGTACAATAAAATTAGATAACAGTAGTAGAAGTAGAATAACTTAGAATAGTGTAAGGGTATAACACTGATCAGTTGTGGTGCACTATTCTTTAGTTAAAAACTTTTTTGCTTCAATTATTTTTGTGCCTGTATGTTGCATTGTTCTTTTGCAGGTTTTGCTTAAATAACTGTTGTATGCCATTTGACCCTTGTTTTATTCTATTAGTGATTACGAATTTGATTGTCTTTGCATTGTTTTTATTGACTTGCAATATTGCTAGTGTTTTGGTATTCCACGTGATTCAGAGGTTGTTCATAGACACGTTTGGCAATGTCGGACCCAGTGGCCTTGAGATTGCGCTTCAAGGAATTAGGGGAAGCTTTACACTTAGCAGGGGGAGACCTAATTGCGTATATCAATGCAGAGGTAGAGAAACAGGAGGCTAAGGCAGAGAGAGCAGCAGAGAGAGAACAGAAGAAACTCGAAGCAGAACAGAGAAAATTAGAACTAGAAGCAGAGCAGAAGAAACTAGCATTAGAAGCAGAGCAGAAGAAGTTAGAAGCAGAGCAAAAGAAATTAGAACTAGAAGCAGAGCAGAAGAAGTTAGAAGCAGAGCAAAAGAAAGCAGAGTTAGAAGCAGCAAGAGAACAGAAGAAATTAGAATTAGAAGGAGAACAGAAGAAGGCAGCATTAGCAGCAGAGAGAGAAGCAGAAGTTAGGAGATGGGAGTATGAGCGGGCAGAAAAAGAAAAAGAAAGGGCAGAAAAAGAAAAAGAGAGGGAAGAAAAGGAAAAAGAAAGACAGCATGAGTTAGAGCTAAGAAGATTGGGATCAGGAGCTTCAAGTTCTTCCTCAACCCCTTCCCACTCAGATCAGCTAGAGGTAGCATCCAACCCTGTACAAGGAATGTCATTTCCACTGGGAACATTCAATGAGAGAGAAGAAGGTCTAGATCTCTATCTGACTAGGTTTGAGCGTCTAGCAACAGAGTACAAACTAGATCCCACTCATTGGTCTTTTAAGCTTAGTCAAGGGCTTAGAGGAAAGGCTTATGACATCTACAGTAAGCTACCGACTGACAGAGTGACTGACTATCACAAAGTAAAAGAGGCACTCCTAACGGGATTCGAACTGACAGGAGAATGCTACCGGCAAAAGTTCCGCACCAATCGGAGAGTGAAAGGAGAGAGCTATGCGCAGTTCGCGGATCGGTTGTCCACAACGCTGGATAAGTGGATTAGCCAGTCAGCCACGGCTAAGACGTATGATGGACTGACAGAACTGTTAGTATGGGAACAGCTACGGGAAACCATGACCCCCGAGCTGAGAACATTCTCAGTAGAGCAGGGCGCGGAAAGACTGGAAGATCTGGTCAAGGTCGCAGATAGGTACGTGGCCGCACACGGAGAAGCCAAGAGCTTCAGGCGAGACCTAAAGCCTAACGGGAAAGAGGCACAGAAACGAAGCCCTAACCGGGAAGAGCGCACCGCGAATAAGCCGAATAACCCCAGACCTGGGCAAAATAAAGGACCCAACACGGAATTCGGGAAAAGAGGTCCCGCAGAACAGAGACGGTATTGTTCGTTCTGCAACAGAAACAATCACTCCACCGCAGAATGTTTCAAGTTGGCCGCACAACGTAGGGAAGAGCGCGAAAGCCGGCCAGCGCACAGAGTTCTAACTCAAAGCAGCGGTAACAAGCCACACACGATCGGAGATCACCCATCGGTGACAGACACGGTCAAGGTCAACGGAAAAGAAGCGAACTGTCTGTATGACACAGGTCTATCATACGACGCGATAGTTAGCGAATCTCTTGTATCGCGCGCGGACTTGACAGACAAGACAGTCGACTTACAAGGAGCAGACTTGACGAAACCGACGACTACTTGCCCAATAGCTTGGATCGAAGTAGAGAGTAGGTACGTCACAGGACGAATCCAAGCAGCTGTTTTACAGAAACCCCTGTATGATCTAGTGCTAGGTTGTAGGTATGTGTTCTTAGGCACGCCCCCAAAAACTGTAGAGATAGCTGCAGTGCAAACCAGGGCCCAAGCTAAAACCCAACCACCCCAGCCCGAGTTCGCTCCGAATCCAGGACTCGAAGAGATCAAAACAGCACAGAAAGAAGACACCTCGATAGCGAAGTGCTTCCAGAAGCTACCCAAGGCGCACACACCCCCGCACAAGGGAGACTTCTACATGGAAGAGGGAGTTCTACATCGACAAGGAGATGGAGATCACACCCAACTAGTACTACCAGCCACCCTTCGAGCCCAAGTACTAGAATTAGGCCACAGCATGCCACTCAGCGGACACATGGGAATTGGAGCCACAGTGCAGAGAATCAGCGCACACTACTATTGGCCAGGAATCACGGAGGATGTCAAGCGCTACGTGAAATCTTGCCACCAATGTCAACGATATTCCCCGCGACATCACACCGTACCAGTTACCTTAGGACCATCGGTAGTAGTCGGCGTACCATTCCAGCAAGTCTCAGTAGACATAGTAGGACCACTGCCCATGACCAAGAAGCGGAACAGATTTCTACTCACACTCGTCGACGCATGTACGATGTGGTGCGAAGCAGTCCCGTTGCCAGCGATCGACACCAAGAAGATTGCAGATGCACTCATCGCCATCTTTACCAGAGTCGGATTCCCGGACAGCATTAGAACGGACAACGGATCTCAGTTCACCGGCCGCCTGATGCAAGACGTGTTCGAGTTGATACAAGTTCATCACATTCGCACACCACCATACCACCCCGCCAGCAACGGACAAGTAGAAAGACTGAATGGAACCCTTCTCACCATACTCAGGAAAGTCGCCGACGACAATCCAGAAGCGTGGGACACCTACGTGAATGCGGCACTGTTCGCATACAGAGAAACGCCCCATGCAGCCACAGGCTACACCCCGTCAACATTGCTATTCGGCAGACCGCTAGCAGGACCGCTAGAAGCCCTACGCAGAAGTTGGACGGAAGCCAAGATAGACGACACACCAAGAGGTGCCACCAAGTACGTCGCAGACCTGCAGGAAACCCTCAAAGCAACGTGGAAGACAGCTGGTGAAGCACTGAAGAAGGCAAGAGCCCGTCAGGCGAAGTACTACAACCGCCACGCGAAGGACAGAGAACTGCAAGTCGGCGATCAAGTGCTACTCTTACTTCCAAGTGGAACCAACAAGCTGGACATCGCTTGGAGAGGACCGTACCGGGTGACTGCCAAGAAATCCAAGACAGTCTACCAAGTAGAGGTGAACGGGAGAGCCCGGTACCACCACATCAATCTCCTCAAGAAATACACGGACAGACCAGCGACCCCCAGCACTCACAACTTGTTAGCCATCGCCATCGCGGAAGAAGGAGAAAGCATGGAGACCAATGCAGTAGAGTATCCCCTGCACTCCAAAGAAACCTACAAAGACGTGATACTCAACGGAGACCTAGCCGCCAAACAGCGACAGCAAGCACTACAGGTCATTCGACAACATCAGACTGTGCTCACAGACCGACCAGGGAGGACAGACCTCGTCGAAGTAACCTTAACGGTGACCGACCCAACACCCGTCCGCCAGAAGCTCTACCCGATGCCACTGTCTCAGCAGCGAGCCATCAAGGAAGAGATAGACACCTTACTGGCAGCCGGAATCATCTCAGAGTCTACTTCACCCTACAGCGCAGGCACGGTATTGTTGCGAAAACCCAACGGAGAGCATCGACTGTGCATCGACTTCAGACTCCTGAATGCGGTAACGCAGTTCCAGCCAGAGCCACTCCCGGACCAGACAGACCTATTTGCCAAGCTACAGCGAGCGAAGTACTTCTCACGCATCGACCTCAGCAAAGGATACTACCAGATACCAGTGCAACCGCAAGTCCGAAAGTACCTAGCGTTTAGCACTATGGAAGGACACTTCGAGTTCAACGTACTTCCATTCGGACTCCACAACGCACCCAGCATCTTCAGCGCCATGATGCGAAAACTCCTGGCACCCCTGAGCAGCGAGCACCTACACTCGTTTATGGACGACATCCTCATCGCAACACCTACGTGGGAGGAACATGTCACGCTCCTACAACAACTACTCGCACGCCTCAGAGACACAGGATTGACGGCAAGACCCACCAAATGTCAGATTGGATTCACCGAGCTAGAATTTCTGGGACACACCATCAGTCAAGGAAGCCTGCGACCGGTAGAGAAGACAGTGAAACGCCTACTCGACGCTCCTAGGCCCAAGACAAAGAAGGAAGTGCAGTCATTTCTAGGACTCTGCGGCTTCTACCAGAAGTTCATCCCCAACTACAACAGCATCGCCGTACCACTGACAAATGGAACCCGGAAAATCGCCCCGGACAAAGTAGTATGGACCGCCGAATGCGAGACAGCATTCCAAACACTCAAGGACAGAATGACATCGGCGCCAGTACTCCACCTACCCGATTTGACTCAGCCATTCGTTCTTCGCACCGACGCAAGCGACTTAGGCCTCGGAGCAGTACTGCTACAGCGCGACCCCAAGAATGCAGAGACGCTATTCCCTGTCGCCTACGCCAGCAGAAAATTGAGACCCGCCGAGACCCACTACGCCACGTCGGAGAAAGAATGTCTTGGACTAGTCTGGGCCATACAGAAGTTTCAACTCTACCTGTATGGGACCCACTTCACAGTTCAGGTGGACCACCAACCACTATCGTTCCTGGCAGCCTCCAAGTCTTTGAACTCTCGCCTGATGAGATGGGCACTCACCCTTCAGGCATACTCATTCCAAATCGAGTACATCCCCGGCAAAGAGAACCACGGAGCCGACTACCTCAGTCGCCATCTCGTGGAGGACACAGCAGCTGTCGCCCACCCAACACAACTAAGGGCCACAGCACCAGAATTCGTCCCCCGCCCAATAAAACCCTGTCACTAGTGTCCATAGCTACCTGGCACAGCATTGCAGCTCAGGTAGAGCAACTTAACTAGTTTGTAAATAGGACCCTAGGATAGTGCAGCGTTAAACTAGGCTCTGTAGTAGAAAAAGGTCGAATCCAGTAGTCATCGCCTTTTTTCAGTTGAGGGAGCCTGTCACGAATTGGCTAGTTTAAACTCTGCCTATCGACTATTCAGCATGGGTAGCCTTTGTAACAGTAGAGAGTTAGTATAGTACACAGCAGCAATTAAATTACAGCACACTGCGAGCCTGAGCCACACACCCAGCGCAGTGACGTCAGCACTTGAGTTTTGAATCGGACCGTTGGAACCAATGGGAGAGCTTAGGCAAAGTGGTTGGAGCCAGTTTGACTAGGTCCAAACCCCGCACATTTTTGGTCAGTTGGGAGTAATACACCGAAGTGGTAACAGCTAGAAAGCTGGCAGAGAAATCTCGCCACACTTAGACCAGGAAGCAGGACTTAGGATCTTAGAATTCTATCAAGTCACAACGGGCCTGAACTTGTCAAACAGGTAAATGAACACCCTTCTGTTTCATCGTGATATATTTATATTATTGTTGAAATTATGTTTGAAGAATTTGCTATGCATAAATGTGAATTATTAATCCGAATTTGCGTGACCATGTGGAAGAGCCGACCACGAGGCGAAACACGACCGGTTACGCCGCCATGTTGTATCCCGTACGGAACCACTGTTGTTTAACTTATATGTATGTTTGCAGACCAGTGGCTGTACCACTGAATGTTTATATTATTATTAATTCTGTATGTGTATAGTTAGACACGATTGATATTTATGTATGTATAGGAATTTAGAGTGAGATTCCAGTGGAACCCGGAAGTAGCAGAATTTCGTCTCTTATATTACAGACGGGCAGGCGAGCTATCCCGAGCTATCCCGAGCTATCCTGTGTGCCCCACTCCACAGAAACGACAAGTTGGTTGAGGAACCTCTACCGCACAAGTCGGAACGAGCGACCCGGTAAAACTCCCTGTCAGACCCCACAGCGTGGCAAGGGAACCCAACTACACAACGACACAGGTGGACCAGAAGCTACCTCACAGAAGGACTTCGAACTCCCCACACATGAGTTAAGTGCATAAGGCGAAGGTGCACTTAAACTGATTATAACAGGACCACAGTAGTCCAACTCTTCATAAACTGTAAAAAGGACCACAGTAGTCCAAATCTACATGAAATATAAGAGCAAGTGCCCGATGAAGATAGAACAGCTGCATAGACTATCAGCGATCGAACTATTAGCATTGAAAGAGACTTT
Source organism: Oncomelania hupensis (assembly GCA_036898135.1). Lineage (NCBI taxonomy): Eukaryota > Metazoa > Mollusca > Gastropoda > Littorinimorpha > Pomatiopsidae > Oncomelania > Oncomelania hupensis. The sequence goes on along the minus strand of CM072514.1, from coordinate 64,545,491 downwards.
TTAAGTTAGATTAGTACTTAGAGAACCTTGTATAGAGTAGAAGAAATAAATGTGTGATTTTAACTGTTATCAAAAGGCTGGACTACATATGATTCATAGCCGTGTGAAAGCTAGTGTGACAGTATTCTTTTACCATTTTTCTATCTATTTCTGTACCCCAACCTTAACACAGAACGAGCTAAACAAATAAATTTATTAAAGTAATTCATAGGGTGACGTACTAGCAGTTCCCACCGAATAAACGTGAGGGTCCATAATTCCATTGTGCAGAGCCCATAAACCCCACGTGACAGACCTTAAAACACCCTTAAATCCGATTCCCGAAGAACTGAATCGTATCAGCTCCCATCACCCCCGCAATCACCCTCCCAACTCTCCCCAGTGTGCCTTCCTCTCTCATCGCTATCCCCTCACCTCAACTTCCCACACAACAGTACCGAAGACTTATTCAGTTGATCATTAGCAAGTTGATTAAACAATACCAGACTACTTCTCGCATCCATCTTCTGGCACCAGAACTCTCGAACTGTCCAACCCCATCACCGTCTTAATGACCATCTTTGTACGTCCACCGTCGGTGTCTTGGAGAGCCTTTCTGTCTAGAAGGTTGGAAGAGAAGTAAGAAGACATGAATGGAGGAGAGGAAGACCGGAGAAGGAAGTTGGACAAAAGTGAGAAGGCTGAAGAAGACAAATGAAGCGGAGGAGGTGGTGACGAGAAGAGGAGGGGAACATGGGGAGGAGGAGGTGAAGGAGAAGAAGAAGGAAGAAATGAAGGAGAATGGAAAGGAGGAGAACAAGAACCCCTGTTACATTGTCAATGATCAGAATCCCAGAATGACATTTGTTATAGTACCTCCTCCTCTACCTTCATCTTTTTCTTTTGTTCTTCTTACTCCTGTCCATCCAAAACCGATCTCTTTTACAAAAGCACCCAACGGCCTGTACGCTCTCTCTGTGACCAGTACTAGCACTCCCACGCACTACGAGAAGTATAATCTTTCCCAACTCCTGCATTCTGTTTGCCAAGTACCATATTTTTTTAATTTATTTATTTCTTTTTAATTATTTTTAGAACCAGTCGGCGAACATTATTCTCTTGATAGCCGCCAAAAAACAACCATGTCAGTATCTAGGACATCCGAGTTCTTATCCAACCTGCAATGAGTATAATAATAGTGGTTGTTCTATTGGTAAGTTTGGTCATTGGACAACATGATGACAATCAGACATGCTGACAGTGGTGCAAAAACGGAAACTCCGATGTTATGGCCACGCCACCAGAGCATCAGCCCTTGCAAAGACCACCCTGCAAGACACGGTGCAAGAAGGCAGCAGAAGAGGGAGACAGAAAAGTGGTGGGAGAACAACATACAAAAATGAACTGGCTAGACACTATGCGAAGCCATGAGGGTTGCTGAGGACAGAGAAAGATGAAGTACGCTTGTTAAACTATCATCTATGGTGCCCCAACGACCTACTATTTACGGAATAGGATAGGATAGTATTTTGGAAACTATTTCGGAGAAGGTTAGTGTTATTTAGTTCTTCGGGACAAGCAAGATGACAATTGGTCTTGGGGGTCTTGGCACATATAGGTATCATGATACCAACGTTTTATATTTATATACTTTAACATTCTCATACAAAATATCCTCTCTGCCACCTTTTCCGATAAAACATGCGCTCAATCCACGTATTCCTATCCTATCCTGTCCCGTAACCCGGAGGTCGTAGGGGCACCACAGATGATCGTTTAACCAGCATACTCCATCTTTCTCTGTCCTCAGCAGCCCTGATGGCTTCGCTCAGTGTCAAGCCAGTCCATTCTCGAATGTTGTCCTCCCACCTCTTTTTCGGTCTCCCTCTTCTTCTACCTCCTTGCACTGTGCCTTGAAGAATGGTATTTGCAAGGCCTGATGATCTGGTGACGTGGCCATACCATCGGAGTTTCCGTTTCTTCACCACTGTTAGCAGGTCATCGTGTTGTCCAATGGCTTGTGTGATGGTCTGTCGGACTTCGTCGTTGGTGATGTGTTGGGTATAGGAAATGCCCCAAAGTCTTCTGTAGCACCTCATCTCCATGCTTTGTATTCTTCTTTGAAGTCACCGGCCAGGGCGGAGGAACCTCACGTTACCACAGGTTCAACGACCACGCGCTCAGGGTCAAGGCGAGCCACACTGTATTCGTGGATTTCGGCTGTGACCAACAGCCTGGAGAGGATTGGGCACCGGCAGGTCTTTTTTGCCCAAGACACACTACATCCACCTATTAGACATTGGTGAAAAGGTCATGTTTCCGTATAAACTCTCGGTCGTTGGGAGAAAGAGAGACGTTCGGGCCATCCTATCTCTCTGGACCAGCTTGCCAACGGCGATGACAATCCCCTTTTCTACAATCCCTATCCCTATGTGCTCTGTGGGTTCGGGCAAATAGAATAGACCCAACGTTTCCCGGCGTGTCGTAAGAGGCGACTAACAGGGGTGATGTTAGCACGGCATCACTGGGCGAAAGTCTTCTACACAGAAGTCACCGGCCAGGGCGGAGGAACCTCACGTTACTACAGGTTCAACGACCACGTGCTCAGGGCCAAGGCGAGCCACACTGTATTCGTGGATTTCGGCTGTGGCCAACAGCCTGGAGAGGATTGGGCCCTGCCAGGTCTTTTTTGCCCAAGACACAACACATGATGAGGCTATCCACTAATTCCATGCCGGATCGGTCGTCGCCCGGCTACACAAGGACCGCGCCTTCCGTTGGCCACCAGGACGGAGGTGTTAAGTATGCTACTGATGGACAAATTAGCAAGATCCGCACGAGAAACAACATCGTCATAGGAACCTGGAATGTCAGGACCCTAACTGCGGAAGGAAAATTAGAAGAACTGGCCCACGAGCTGGACCACTATCGATGGAACGTTCTAGGTATCAGCGAACTGCGCTGGAAAGGCCTAGGTGAAACAACGACTGACAAAGGCCACAAGCTCTATTTCAGCGGTAGAGATGACAGGCACGAACACGGCGTTGGATTCTTGGTCCACAAGAACATTCTAGCCACTGTCATGGGTTGCCGCCCAGTCTCCAGTAGACTCATTACCATCCGTCTGAGAGCAACCCCTTTCAACATTACCATCATCCAGGCCTATGCCCCAACATCAGACTATGAAGACAGCGAAGTGAAGGATTTTTATGAAAATATACAGGCGGTCCTTGACCAAGTGCCGAAGAAGGACATAGTCATAGTGCAAGGCGACTGGAATGCCAAGGTTGGCCATGATGCGCACCACAACTGGGGAGACACATGTGGACCCCACTGCAACAACGAGACAAATGACAGGGGTCTGAGGCTATTGGAGTTTGCCAGATACAACAATCTGGTACTGGCAAACACGCTTGGTCTCCACAAAAAAATCCAGACGATGGACATGGCACAGTCCCGGCGGTGAACATCACAACCAGATCGACTACATCATGGTCAAGAAACGCTTCAGATCAAGCATCAACATTGGCAGGACACGCACTTTTCCAGGAGCAGACATTGGAAGTGACCACGATCTCGTGATGATGTCTTTCCGGCTCCATTTGAAGAGAGTAAATACAGCAAAGTGCACTAGGCTGAAGTTCGACCTGGACAAACTGCAAGACCCGGAGGTGGCAAAAATATTTCAGGCCACAATTGGAGGGAAATTTGCACCACTGCTTATTTTGGGGGCAGGCGAAGTAGATGTCAACACCATGACCAATACCTTCAACTCAGCTGTAACAGATGCCGCCACTGAGATCCTTGGCAAGCACCGACCAAAGAAGAAGCCGTGGATCACACCTGAACTTTTGGATCTGTGTGATAAACGAAGAGAGTTAAAAAAGAAAAAGAACACCTCACAGGGAGCTGATGTCTACCGAAAAATCAACAATGACATCCGAAAAGGCATGCGCACAGCAAAGGAGAACTGGATAGAAGATCAATGCCAGGAAATAGAGAACAATCTGAACAAGAACAACAGCAAGAAGGCCTACCAGACTGTGAAGCGGCTGACAAGTGTTAAACAGCCCAAAGTCTCCACTATCCAAAGCAAGCCTGGCATATGCCTTACAGAAGAACAAGAAGTCTTGGACAGATGGACAGAGTACTGCTCTGACCTTTACAACCATACACCAAATGGAGACCCATCAGTTCTAGCATGTCCGGAGAGCAAAGAAGAAGAAGAAATCCTCCCAATTCTCCGGGAAGAAGTTGAGGCAGCAGTGCAATCGCTGAAGAAAGGGAAGTCAGCGGGAGTGGACAACATACCAGCGGAACTGCTACAAGCAGGAGGAGAAGCGATGACTGATGCTCTCACCATTATCTGTAACAAGATCTGGCAGAGTGGGGAATGGCCTACACCATGGACCCAGTCGCTTGTCATCACTCTTCCCAAAAAAGGTAATCTTCAGGAGTGTGAAAATTACCGCACCATCAGCCTCATCAGCCATCCCAGCAAGGTCCTCCTGAAAATAATACTCAACAGGTTGAAACCACAAGCTGAACAAATCATAGCTGAAGAACAAGCAGGATTCATGGCAGGGCGAAGTACCACTGAACAGATTTTCAACCTCAGAATAATCTGTGAGAAATACCTACAGCACCAACAACATCTATATCATGTGTTCATAGACTTCAAGAAGGCATTTGACCGAGTCTGGCATGCAGCTCTATGGGCAACCATGAAAGTGTACAACATCAGCCCTAAAATTATAGAAGCTACCAGTGCAGTCCTCCACAACAGCGCCATCGGGAACTGGTTCAGAACAACAATCGGTGTGCGTCAAGGATGCCTACTCTCTCCAACACTCTTCAACATCTTCCTAGAGCGCATCATGTCAGATGCTCTTGCAGATCACGAAGGCACAGTCAGCATAGGGGGCAGAGCAATCTCCAATCTTCGTTTTGCGGATGATATTGATGGATTGGCTGGAGAGGAACAAGAACTTGAACAGCTTGTACAGAGGCTTGACACCACCTCCAGAGCTTATGGAATGGAAATAAGTGCAGAGAAGACCAAAATGATGACCAACAACACCAATGGCATCAACACGGACATCAAAGTACAAGGCCAATCCCTCAACACAGTGCACAGCTTCAAATATTTAGGAGCCATTGTGTCAGACAATGGGTCTCGGCAGGAAGTCCTCTCCAGGATCGCACAAACAACTGCTGCCCTGACAAGGTTGAAGCCCATTTGGAAAGACAGAACCATCAGTCTACATTCCAAAGTAAGACTGCTGCGCTCTCTGGTCATCTCCATCTTCCTATATGCTTGCGAAGCATGGACCCTCACAGCAGATCTCCAACGAAGAATACAAAGCATGGAGATGAGGTGCTACAGAAGACTTCTGTGCATTCCCTATACCCAACACATCACCAACGACGAAGTCCGACAGACCATCACACAAGCCATTGGACAACACGATGACCTGCTCACAGTGGTGAAGAAACGGAAACTCCGATGGTATGGCCACGTCACCAGATCATCAGGCCTTGCAAATACCATTCTGCAAGGCACAGTGCAAGGAGGTAGAAGAAGGGGGAGACCGAAAAAGAGGTGGGAGGACAACATTCGAGAATGGACTGGTTTGACACTGAGCGAAGCCATGAGGGCTGCTGAGGACAGAGAAAGATGGAGTATGCTGGTTAAACGATCATCTGTGGTGCCCCTATGACCTTCGGGTTATGGGACAGGATAGGATAGGATAGGATAGGATCCCTATGGATATATACTTTCACATACTATACACATACGTGAGTACATCCTCCAACTTCTCTGATACTCTACTACCGTTTTATTTTACTGTTCGGCAGATGCACCCGCACCTAATAATGACGTACTATCGGACACCACCCGTGCTATGGTTTAGAATGGAATTGCGTGCAAGTTAAACAGCCCTGTTCAACAGCATTTCAGTCGCGGTGGTAATCAGAGGAATTAGTGGTAAACTCCCACTCCAATTCTTTTGAGCTTATAAGTACGCCATTCAAAACAACATCTATTTACTTCATTTTTTATAAATCCCACACAGCGAAACACTGGTTTAAATTTAAGAAAGAGTTCGTCATTCTAAATAAAACAACAAATGACTTCAATTTGAAATTTCACCAGCTGATCGTTCTACATAATTTGAGAGGAAAATGCCCACGCGTTCTAAAATCGCCACGAGTTCTTCTAAACAATACCGCTACATTGTTATAATTATTGAAATTCGAACCTCACGTTGTTGTTGTTGTTGTTGTTGTTGTTGTTGTTGTTGTTGTTGTTGTTGTTGTTGTTGTTGGCTAAACCTATCACTTTGCTCGTTTACAAACACAAAATGACGGTAACTATAAGGTAAGGCTGCCGTCAGGTCCCCCGAAGTATTGGACAATCTGACAACAACATTAATATGTAGACCTGTAATGCAGCAAACCAACGCTTAGACCAAAATTCACAAACTGTTTTCTCTTAACGGAAAATAAGAAAACTGTCAACATCGAAATTAAACAGCAATTTTTTTTAAAACCTTCCACATATCTTTCCCCACCATCACCCCCCGCCCTCCACACACACACACACACACACACGCACACACAGACTAAGACTCTGGACTCAAGGTATTCAGATAATCAGACGCCAATGGCCGCTATTAAGACCACTCAGTCATTAGCATAAGAGCGTTATAAGTTTCCAATTCCCCAAATAATGTTTCTGTACTCATAAGACATTCATCGTGACCTGGCGTCTTCAGGTCTGACTATATTACAAACATGTGCCATCTAGAAATTAGGCCCATGTCGCGTAAGCGCGATTTTACTGTTTCGGATGCTAAAAGTGTCCCAGGCTCTTTGTACTGACCTTGACCTTGTTTGGCTGTGAAGTAGTAATAAGAAAAAGCTAAGTCTCCCCTTTTTGTACTTTTTTTTTTGGTGCATCTTTTTTAAAGTGGGTTTTTAAAATGTTAAGATAGTGGAAGGGGAGAAGAGAGGGAAGCAGTAAACGCAAATAAACTAAAACAGAGTGAGAGAAAGAATAAATTAATACTGAAGTTCAACGTCTACACCCACCGTTGGAGATACTGGCAGACGGGAATCACTATCCCAGGGAAGAGGGATAGGGACCTAAATCAAGGGATTCGAACATAGATTATAGGACCAGGCGAACGCTCAACTACCACCACCGCTGAACTACCGCGGTGAATCAAAGAACGAGAGAGAGAGAGAGAGAGAGAGAGAGAGAGAGAGAGAGAGAGAGAGAGAGAGAGAGAGAGAGAGAGAGAGAGAGAGAGAGAGAGAGAGAGAGAGAGAGAGAGAAAGGGGTAGGGGGATGGGAGAACCTTCTTTGTCGAGGGCCAGCTATGAGCAGCTCTGTTGAAATGGTAAGCGCGCTGAGATAATGCGTATTTGTTCTCTCGTAATGTTCCGTATTGCTTTTGCATGACAGAAACAGCAAAAGATGTACAGGGCGCAAGGGACACAAACTGGTGACAGACAACAAGACAACTAAAATGGTCATCCAATATACCCCCAAGCGACCGTACTCAACGGGGAAATTGTTTACGAGTGATGATGGGGTGATTGGGAGTGAGAAGAGCAGGAGAGGGAGACGGAGAGAGAGACAGAGAGAGAGAGAGAGAGAGAGAGAGAGAGAGAGAGAGAGAGAGAGAGAGAGAGAGAGAGAGAGAGAGAGAAAAGAGGAAGAGAGAGAGGGATGGAGGGTGGGGAGGAGTGAGAAGACCAGGAGAGATAGAGAGACGAAGAAGAAGAAGAAGAAGAAGAAGAAGAAGAAGAAGAAGAAGAAGAAGAAGAAGAAGAAGAAGAAGAAGAAGAAGAAGAAGAAAACGCGGGAGGAGTAGGAGGAGGAGGAAAAGAAGAAAAAAAATTGAGAACTGTTGTTGAATTAATAGATTTTTGATGTTCGCCCAAGAAATAGAGTGGAGCACTGACCTTAACAAATCCCGACCACCATAAAAAAGTTTAGACATTATTTTTTCTAAAGTTGGACAGTTTAAAAGCTTGGAATGCCTCTACTCCGTATGAGGTATGCATACTTTCATTGTCCATATAATTATCATTATATGAAGTGAAAGCATTCCTGCAGTTCATCAAACTTATGTGTTTAATAGACTACTGACAGTGTGTGTATTCTTGTTTGCATCGTGCAATTCATCTGCTGGTATATACTTCTGCGGCGATCTGAATCGACATACACCCTCAAATGATTTACCCACAAAATTTCTACCCTTACAAATGACGAACATTATCATTATTATTATTACAATAAACATAGATATCACTCAAAAATGTGGCGTAAAGGCAGGAAGATCGCTATTGGAAGACGACAAGAAAATCGAGTGTTTATTTTTGGAAATTTTAAATTGCCTGCATCTAATACCATCATTGAAGGGAGAGAGGAAACCAGAGTACCCGGAGAAAAACCTTCGGTGAACTGAACAGTCTCGCACCTAAGTCAAACAAGGTCACCCCTTGCGGGAATCGAACCCGCGACCTTCGGCATAAGAAACCGGCGACTTACCCACTGCGCCACGTGCTACTACTGCTGTTGCTGCTGCGCTACTATCAGCATGAAACCAAATGAAACTAAAAGCAACAATACTATATTCTTGTAAAGCCACCCTCCCCTTTACCCCCCTCTCAGACACCAACCACCACCACCACCCCTCCTAAAAACAAATACATATACGGATTGAGTACCCATTTTGCAGAAGCCATGCGGTCTTTCATTAAAACCAAATATCATCGCACGCGAAGCCTTTACAGACAGAAACCCTGTGGTCAGCTAGAGAAACCTCCCTGTAGTGGTCTTTTTAATTCCTGAGTCAGACAATCCCTCCCTAGGTTGCGAGGGGTGCAATGACGAAGATCACCACGTTGACGACTACTACTACTAATATTATTATTTACTACTACTATTACTACTACTACTACTACTACTACTACTACTACTACTACTACTACTACTACTACCAAAACCATCACCACCACCACCGCCATCACCAATTCAGTAATAATAAGTCTAGCGATACGCTTCCACGCCTTCCACGCGTTCGGCTAAACCTCTTTCAAGTGGTCATTTGATTTCCTGGGTCAGAGGATCCCCACCCCCTCGGCGGCAAGGGGTGTGATTCGGGGGCGCAGACAGCACGGAATGGAAAGTAACAGGGAATTCTGTACAGCCACTATAGTGGGAAGTACTTATTAGAATGTCTGGCGGAGAATGCCACTACCGGTCACTCGATAGCATCTAGGGAGCAAGGGAGCGGCTTAGTAAGAGTGAGCATAAAGAGAGACTGACGGAGCTCAACCAGCCGTTAGTGTCTTTCGGATGAGAGTATAAACTGAAGTCTAGGCCTAGGTCGGACTTAGTCCCCCATATGCTTTTGTGTCCGGGGACGTTAAATTAAACCAACAACAACAAGGTCGGACTGTGCCTGCGGGTATTCTATGGCTTGTGTTGATTGTTTGTTTTGTTTTTCAGTTGAATTTTAAAATTCCAATATCACCTTAACGTGTGATCAGACATGAAAGGAAATTATGGATTGACTGAACGCACCGGTGTGACATAGGTCAAAGTTCCTAGTATCTTATTTTCTGGCTGGGAGCGACTGGGGAGCATTCTGATTGGTCGACGCATTACAAAATTCGACGCATGCGCACAGTGCTATCGTAGACTTAGTAAGGATTAGGGTTAGAGTTAGGGTTAGGGTTACGACGCCTAAGAACATCGTGAAAAAGCCGGCCAGTCTTGACCTGGCGCATGCGCAAAGGCGCCCGGCTAAAGTAAGACATCCGAAACTTTGACGACGTGACGCCGGCATGTATAGGTACATGTACAAATTTTTTAGGTGGGAGAGTGCAAGATACAAACCCATATCCTGATAACATTACGTCCGAGTTTTCCCTCGCCTTGGATGACTCTGTCCTGTACTGCGGTTTACAATGCTTTCCTTCAGAAGGTTATAACTGGAACTTCGGCCCGCATGTTTGACGAATATCATCCAACAACTAAACTGCAAGGCCATGCTCTGTTGCCGCTGTTTTATCCACTACTATACTACTACTAAACTACTACTATTACTGCTACTACTACTACTGCTGCTGCTTCTACTACTACTACTACTACTACTACTACTACTACTAATGCCACTACTACTATTACTGCAGTTGTTGCTGCAGCTACTTCTTTAGGACAGCCTGTGCTGCTGCTGTTTTCTCTGCTACTGCTACTATTGCTGTTATTATTGCTGCCGCTGTTGTTGCTGCTACCGCTTCTTATTTTTCTTCTTTCACATCCAACACCAAGTAACACCAAAGAAAGTATTGGAATGTCTAGCAGGGAGACCTGACAACGAATGGCATCCAGAGCGAAGCTTAGGCTGGGCGTGAAGAGACAGAACAGGCGTTCTTATCTATAGACTCTTGTTTTAGTTAGTATGAAGGCCCAATGCAATATAGCAGGCACTATAGGTCTGTTCTCAGACCCCTAGACACAGAGAAATGGACAGTCCAAAGGCGAGAGAAACTAAAAGTGGAAACATCAAAACCAAACACGTGCGACGGTAACATAATTGTCCACATTTTGATTATTCAAATCTTTTGCCAAGATAGAAGTCGTGCTCGCACTCTTATCAACAATCGGCCAAAGAAAGTCTTTCAATGAATATGAAATAATACGACCAAAAGATAAACAACGATGAGCCGTGCCTTTTAAGACTGCGGACGAATGTACGTTGAAAAGAAATATAACGCCCATCTATATGTAGCAGCGGTACATGTGCCCCTGTTGGAAAAAAAAATGGTGATAACGACGAGAGGAAAAGAGAGAGAGGTAGAGGAGAGAGAGAGAGAGAGAGAGAGAGAGAGAGAGAGAGAGAGAGAGAGAGAGAGAAGGAGGGAGGGAAAGAGGGGATGAGATAGAGATGCATGTATAGGTACTGGAATGAATCGGAAATAATTTTTTTAAAATCATCCTGCGGTTCCATCTTCCTATATGCTTGCGAAGCATGGACCCTCACAGCAGATCTCCAACGAAGAATACAAAGCATGGAGATGAGGTGCTACAGAAGACTTCTGGGCATTTCCTATACACAGCACATCACCAACGACTGTCACGTGGGGTTTATGGGCTCTGCACAATGGAATTATGGACCCTCACGTTTATTCGGTGGGAACTGCTAGTAAGTCACCCTATGAATTACTTTAATAAATTTATTTGTTTAGCTCGTTCTGTGTTAAGGTTGGGGTACAGAAATAGATAGAAAAATGGTAAAAGAATACTGTCACACTAGCTTTCACACGGCTATGAATCATATGTAGTCCAGCCACTTGATAACAGTTAAAATCACACATTTATTTCTTCTACTCTATACAAGATTCTCTAAGTACTAATCTAACTTAAAAAGTCTCTTTCAATGCTAAGAGTTCGATCGCTGATAGTCTAGTATAGGCAGCTGGTATTTCTTCCTCGGGCACTTGCTATAATATTTCATGTAGATTTGGACTACTGTGGTCCGTTTTACAGTTTCTGAAGAGTTGGACTACTGGGGTCCTGTTATGATCAGTTTAAGTGCACCTTCGTGTTATGCACTTAACTCATGAGTGGGGGTTCGAAGTCCTTCTGTGAGGTAGCTTCTGGTCCACCTGTGTCGTTGTGTAGTTGGGTTCCCTTGCCACGCTGTGGGGTCTGACAGGGTGTCTTTCAAGGCAGCTCTTTCCGTCTGGTGCGGTAGAGTCTCCTCAACCAACTAGTCGTTTCTGTGGAGTGGGATAGCTCGGGATAGCTCGGGATAGCTCGGGATAGCTCGCCTGCTCGTCTGTAATATAAGAGACGAAATTCTGCACAACCCTGAATAATCGGTTTGTGCAGAGCGTCTCACTGAAAGCCAAAGTAGCCCTCAGTGATAGCTCCACATCTCTATACATAAGCGACGAACATTCTGCTACTTCCGGGTTCCACTGGAATCTCAACTCTAAATTCCTATACATATATAAATATCAATCGTGGCTAACTATACACATACAGAATTAATAATAATATAAACATTCAGTGGTACAGCCACTGGTCTGCAAACATACATATAAGTTAAACAACAGTGGTTCCGTATGGTATACAACATGGCGGCGCAACCGGTCGTGTTTCGCCTCGTGCTCGGCTCTTCCACGTGGTACGGCAAATTCGGATTCCACAAACATAATCCCACAAACATAATTTCAACAATAATATAAATATATCACGATGAAACAGAAGGGTGTTCATTTACCTGTTTGACAAGTTCAGGCCCGTAGTGACTTGATAGAATTCTAAGATTTCTAAGTCCTGCTTCCTGGTCTATGAGTGTAGAGATTTCTCTAGCTGTGGAGATGTTGACTCTACCTCTTCTCACACACGACTGATTCAAACTGTGCTAAGATCTGACACAGTCAAACTGCTCTACCCACTGAGCCTGCTTCTGATTGGTTAAAACGGTCCGATTCAAAGCTCAAGTGCTGACTCACTGCGATGTGGGTGGCTCGCTCGCCGTGGGTGGTCTGCTGTGTATTCTTAATTGCTGCTGTGTAGCTTACTGACTCTCTAAGGGTACAATGACTACACATGCTAAATAGTCAATGTGCAGAGTTAAAGCTAGCCAGTTCGTGACAGGCTCCCTCAACTGAAAAAAGGCGATGACTACTGGATTCGACCTTTTTCTACTACAGAGCCTAGTTTAACACTGCACTATCCTAGGGTCCTATTTACAAACTAAGTAAGTTGCTCTACCTGAGCTGCACTGCTGTGCCAGGTAGCTATGGACACTAGTGACAGGGTATTACTGGGCGGGGACGAATTCTGGTGCTGTGGCCCTTAGTTGTGTTGGGTGGGCGACAGCTGCTGTGTCCTCCACGAGATGGCGACTGAGGTAGTCGGCTCCGTGGTTCTCTTTGCCGGGGATGTACTCGATCTGGAATGAGTACTCCTGAAGGGTGAGTGCCCATCTCATCAGGCGAGAGTTCAAAGACTTGGAGGCTGCCAGGAACGATAGTGGTTGGTGGTCCACCTGAACTGTGAAGTGGGTCCCATACAGGTAGAGTTGAAACTTCTGTATGGCCCAGACTAGTCCAAGACATTCTTTCTCCGACGTGGCGTAGTGGGTCTCGGCGGATCTCAATTTTCTGCTGGCGTAGGCGACAGGGAATAACTTCTCTGCATTCTTGGGGTCGCGCTGTAGCAGTACTGCTCCGAGGCCTAAGTCGCTTGCGTCGGTGCGAAGAACGAATGGCTGAGTCAAATCGGGTAGGTGGAGTACTGGCGCCGATGTCATTCTGTCCTTGAGTGTTTGGAATGCTGTCTCGCATTCGGCTGTCCATACTACTTTGTCCGGGGCGATTTTCCGGGTTCCATTTGTCAGTGGTACGGCGATGCTGTTGTAGTTGGGGATGAACTTCTGGTAGAAGCCGCATAGTCCTAGAAACGACTGCACTTCCTTCTTGGTCTTGGGCCTAGGAGCGTCGAGTAGGCGTTTCACTGTCTTTTCTACCGGTCGCAGGCTTCCTTGACTGATGGTGTGTCCCAGAAATTCTAGTTCTGTGAATCCAATCTGACATTTGGTGGGTCTTGCCGTCAATCCCGTGTCTCTGAGGCGGGCGAGTAGTTGTTGTAGGAGCGTGACATGTTCCTCCCACGTAGGTGTTGCGATGAGGATGTCGTCCATAAACGAGTGTAGGTGCTCGCTGCTCAGGGGTGCCAGGAGTTTCCGCATCATGGCGCTGAAGATGCTGGGTGCGTTGTGGAGTCCGAATGGAAGTACATTGAACTCGAAGTGTCCTTCCATAGTGCTAAACGCTAGGTCTTTCGGACTTGCGGTTGCACTGGTATCTGGTAGTATCCTTTGCTGAGGTCGATGCGTGAGAAGTACTTCGCTCGCTGTAGCTTGGCAAATAGGTCGGTCTGGTCCGGGAGTGGCTCCGGCTGGAACTGCGTTACCGCATTCAGGAGTCTGAAGTCGATGCACAGTCGATGCTCTCCGTTGGGTTTTCGCAACAATACCGTGCCTGCGCTGTAGGGTGACGTAGACTCTGAGATGATTCCGGCTGCCAGTAAGGTGTCTATCTCTTCCTTGATGGCTCGCTGCTGTGACAGTGGCATCGGGTAGAGCTTCTGGCGGACGGGTGTTGGGTCGGTCACCGTTAAGGTTACTTCGACGAGGTCTGTCCTCCCTGGTCGGTCTGTGAGCACAGTCTGATGTTGTCGAATGACCTGTAGTACTTGCTGTCGCTGGGTAGCGGCTAGGTCTCCGTTGAGTATCACGTCTTTGTAGGTTTCTTTGGAGTGCAGGGGATACTCTACTGCATTGGTCTCCATGCTTTCTCCTTCTTCCGCGATGGCGATGGCTAACAAGTTGTGAGTGCTGGGGGTCGCTGGTCTGTCCGTATACTTCTTGAGGAGATTGATGTGGTGGTATCGGGCTCTCCCGTTCACCTCTACTTGGTAGACTGTCTTGGATTTCTTGGCAGTCACCCGGTACGGTCCTCTCCAAGCGATGTCCAGCTTGTTGGTTCCACTTGGAAGTAAGAGTAGCACTTGATCGCCGACTTGCAGTTCTCTGTCCTTCGCGTGGCGGTTGTAGTACTTCGCCTGACGGGCTCTTGCCTTCTTCAGTGCTTCACCAGCTTTCTTCCACGTTGCTTTGAGGGTTTCCTGCAGGTCTGCGACGTACTTGGTGGCACCTCTTGGCGTGTCGTCTATCTTGGCTTCCGTCCAACTTCTGCGTAGGGCTTCTAGCGGTCCTGCTAGAGGTCTGCCGAATAGCAAGGTTGACGGGGTGTAGCCTGTGGCTGCATGGGGCGTTTCTCGGTATGCGAACAGTGCCGCATTCACGTAGGTGTCCCACGCTTCTGGATTGTCGTCGGCGACTTTCCTGAGGATGGTGAGAAGGGTTCCATTCAGTCTTTCTACTTGTCCGTTGCTGGCTGGGTGGTATGGTGGTGTGCGAATGTGATGAACTTGTATCAACTCGAACACGTCTTGCATCAGGCGGCCGGTGAACTGAGATCCGTTGTCCGTTCTAATGCTGTCCGGGAATCCGACTCTGGTAAAGATGGCGATGAGTGCATCTGCAATCTTCTTGGTGTCGATCGCTGGCAACGGGACTGCTTCGCACCACATCGTACATGCGTCGACGAGTGTGAGTAGAAATCTGTTCCGCTTCTTGGTCATGGGCAGTGGTCCCACTATGTCTACTGAGACTTGCTGGAATGGTACCCCGACTACTACTGATGGTCCTAAGGTAACTGGTACGGTGTGATGTCGCGGGGAATATCGTTGACATTGGTGGCAAGATTTCACGTAGCGCTTGACATCCTCCGTGATTCCTGGCCAATAGTAGTGTGCGCTGATTCTCTGCACTGTGGCTCCAATTCCCATGTGTCCGCTGAGTGGCATGCTGTGGCCTAGTTCTAGTACTTGGGCTCGAAGGGTGGCTGGCAGTACTAGTTGGGTGTGATCTCCATCTCCTTGTCGATGTAGAACTCCCTCTTCCATGTAGAAGTCTCCCTTGTGCGGGGGTGTGTGCGCCTTGGGTAGCTTCTGGAAGCACTTCGCTATCGAGGTGTCTTCTTTCTGTGCTGTTTTGATCTCTTCGAGTCCTGGATTCGGAGCGAACTCGGGCTGGGGTGGTTGGGTTTTAGCTTGGGCCCTAGTTTGCACTGCAACTATCTCTACAGTTTTAGGGGGCGTGCCTAAGAACACATACCTACAACCTAGCACTAGATCATACAGGGGTTTCTGTAAAACAGCTGCTTGGATTCGTCCTGTGACGTACCTACTCTCTACTTCGATCCAAGCTATTGGGCAAGTAGTCGTCGGTTTCGTCAAGTCTGCTCCTTGTAAGTCGACTGTCTTGTCTGTCAAGTCCGCGCGCGATACAAGAGATTCGCTAACTATCGCGTCGTATGATAGACCTGTGTCATACAGACAGTTCGCTTCTTTACCGTTGACCTTGACCGTGTCTGTCACCGAGGGGTGATCTCCGATTGTGTGTGGCTTGTTACCGCTGCTTTGAGTTAGAACTCTGTGCGCTGGCCGGCTTTCGCGCTCTTCCCTACGTTGTGCGGCCAACTTGAAACATTCTGCGGTGGAGTGATTGTTTCTGTTGCAGAACGAACAATACCGTCTCTGTTCTGCGGGACCTCTTTTCCCGAATTCCGTGTTGGGTCCTTTATTTTGCCCAGGTCTGGGGTTATTCGGCTTATTCGCGGTGCGCTCTTCCCGGTTAGGCTTCGTTTCTGTGCCTCTTTCCCGTTAGGCTTTAGGTCTCGCCTGAAGCTCTTGGCTTCTCCGTGTGCGGCCACGTACCTATCTGCGACCTTGACCAGATCCTCCAGTCTTTCCGCGCCCTGCTCTACTGAGAATGTTCTCAGCTCGGGGGTCATGGTTTCCCGTAGCTGTTCCCATACTAACAGTTCTGTCAGTCCATCATACGTCTTAGCCGTGGCTGACTGGCTAATCCACTTATCCAGCGTTGTGGACAACCGATCCGCGAACTGCGCATAGCTCTCTCCTTTCACTCTCCGATTGGTGCGGAATTTTTGCCGATAGCATTCTCCTGTTAGTTCGAATCCCGTTAGGAGTGCCTCTTTTACTTTGTGATAGTCAGTCACTCTGTCAGTCGGTAGCTTACTGTAGATGTCATAAGCCTTTCCTCTAAGCCCTTGACTAAGCTTAAAAGACCAATGAGTGGGATCTAGTTTGTACTCTGTTGCTAGACGCTCAAACCTAGTCAGATAGAGATCTAGACCTTCTTCTCTCTCATTGAATGTTCCCAGTGGAAATGACATTCCTTGTACAGGGTTGGATGCTACCTCTAGCTGATCTGAGTGGGGAGGGGTTGAGGAAGAACTTGAAGCTCCTGATCCCAATCTTCTTAGCTCTAACTCATGCTGTCTTTCTTTTTCCTTTTCTTCCCTCTCTTTTTCTTTTTCTGCCCGCTCATACTCCCATTTCCTAACTTCTGCTTCTCTCTCTGCTGCTAATGCTGCCTTCTTCTGTTCCACTTCTAATTCTAGTTTCTTCTGCTCTGCTTCTAATTCTAATTTCCTCGTTTCTCTCTCTGCCTCTAATTTCTTCTGCTCTGCTTCTAGTTCTGCTTTTCTCTGTTCTGCTTCGAGTTTCTTCGCCTCTCTCTCTGCTGCTCTCTCTGCCTTAGCCTCCTGTTTCTCTACCTCTGCATTTATATACGCAATTAGGTCTCCCCCTGCTAAGTGTAAAGCTTCTCCCAATTTCTTGAAACGCAATCTCAAGGCCACTGGGTCCGACATTGTCAAAAGTGTCTATGAACAACCTCTGAATCACGTGGAATACCAAAACACTAGCAATATTGCAAGTCAATAACAACAATGCAAAGACAATCAAAGTCGTAATCAATAATAGAATAAAACAAGAGTCAAATGGCATACAACAGTTATTTAAGCAAAACCTGCAAAAGAACAATGCAACATACAGGCACAAAAATATTTGAAGCAAAAAAGTTTTTAACTAAAGAATAGTGCACCCAAACTGATTAGTCCTTGTTACCACTATTCTAAGTTATTCTACTACTCCTACTGTTATCTAATTTTATTGTACTTAGGTCCGGTTATACCCAATTCCTATTATACACAGATCCTAGCTAGGCTCGCCAATTAAAGTGTCACGTGGGGTTTATGGGCTCTGCACAATGGAATTATGGACCCTCACGTTTATTCGGTGGGAACTGCTAGTAAGTCACCCTATGAATTACTTTAATAAATTTATTTGTTTAGCTCGTTCTGTGTTAAGGTTGGGGTACAGAAATAGATAGAAAAATGGTAAAAGAATACTGTCACACTAGCTTTCACACGGCTATGAATCATATGTAGTCCAGCCACTTGATAACAGTTAAAATCACACATTTATTTCTTCTACTCTATACAAGATTCTCTAAGTACTAATCTAACTTAAAAAGTCTCTTTCAATGCCAAGAGTTCGATCGCTGATAGTCTAGTATAGGCAGCTGGTATTTCTTCCTCGGGCACTTGCTATAATATTTCATGTAGATTTGGACTACTGTGGTCCGTTTTACAGTTTCTGAAGAGTTGGACTACTGGGGTCCTGTTATGATCAGTTTAAGTGCACCTTCGTGTTATGCACTTAACTCATGAGTGGGGGTTCGAAGTCCTTCTGTGAGGTAGCTTCTGGTCCACCTGTGTCGTTGTGTAGTTGGGTTCCCTTGCCACGCTGTGGGGTCTGACAGGGTGTCTTTCAAGGCAGCTCTTTCCGTCTGGTGCGGTAGAGTCTCCTCAACCAACTAGTCGTTTCTGTGGAGTGGGATAGCTCGGGATAGCTCGGGATAGCTCGGGATAGCTCGCCTGCTCGTCTGTAATATAAGAGACGAAATTCTGCACAACCCTGAATAATCGGTTTGTGCAGAGCGTCTCACTGAAAGCCAAAGTAGCCCTCAGTGATAGCTCCACATCTCTATACATAAGCGACGAACATTCTGCTACTTCCGGGTTCCACTGGAATCTCAACTCTAAATTCCTATACATATATAAATATCAATCGTGGCTAACTATACACATACAGAATTAATAATAATATAAACATTCAGTGGTACAGCCACTGGTCTGCAAACATACATATAAGTTAAACAACAGTGGTTCCGTATGGTATACAACATGGCGGCGCAACCGGTCGTGTTTCGCCTCGTGCTCGGCTCTTCCACGTGGTACGGCAAATTCGGATTCCACAAACATAATTCCACAAACATAATTTCAACAATAATATAAATATATCACGATGAAACAGAAGGGTGTTCATTTACCTGTTTGACAAGTTCAGGCCCGTAGTGACTTGATAGAATTCTAAGATTTCTAAGTCCTGCTTCCTGGTCTATGAGTGTAGAGATTTCTCTAGCTGTGGAGATGTTGACTCTACCTCTTCTCACACACGACTGATTCAAACTGTGCTAAGATCTGACACAGTCAAACTGCTCTACCCACTGAGCCTGCTTCTGATTGGTTAAAACGGTCCGATTCAAAGCTCAAGTGCTGACTCACTGCGATGTGGGTGGCTCGCTCGCCGTGGTGGTCTGCTGTGTATTCTTAATTGCTGCTGTGTAGCTTACTGACTCTCTAAGGGTACAATGACTACACATGCTAAATAGTCAATGTGCAGAGTTAAAGCTAGCCAGTTCGTGACAACGACGAAGTCCGACAGACCATCACACAAGCCATTGGACAACACGATGACCTGCTCACAGTGGTGAAGAAACGGAAACTCCGATGGTATGGCCATGTCACCAGATCATCAGGCCTTGCAAAGACTATTCTGCAAGGCACAGTGCAAGGAGGTAGAAGAAGAGGGAGACCGAAAAAGAGGTGGGAGGACAACATTCGAGAATGGACTGGTTTGACACTGAGCGAAGCCATCAGGGCTGCTGAGGACAGAGAAAGATGTAGTATGCTGGTTAAACGATCATCTGTGGTGCCCCTACGACCTCCGGGTTACGGGACAGGATAGGATAGGATCCTGCGGTTATGGTAATGCTATTGCAAATGATGGTAGTAAAAATGATGCGGTGTTAAAATCTGTTGTTGATGCCATCGCTGCTGATAATGATTGTGATGACTGTAGCGGTAACTGATAATGATAAAGATGACTGTTGCTGCCACTGCAGCTGATAATGATAACCATGACTGTTGCTGCCTTTACTACTGGCTACAGCCGAAGATGGCAACAACGACGCCACTTTTGAATGCAATAACGGAGAATGGTACAAAAGTGAATGGTGGACCCAGCAGCATATATACCACAAAACAACCCCCCCCCCCCCTCCCCAACAAAAAAAAATTAATAAAAAAAAAACCAACTTGGCTCAGACAAAATGGAGATGTACTAGTGTCGAGGGAACAAAGAGAAACTGGTAGACTGAAGTCGGCAAGAATCGCCAACGCTGGGGTGCGACAGACAACAACGATAAGAGAGTAACGGAACAAGAGAAACTATACAGTCTCAGACCTAATTTAAGCTTAGAACCTCGCTTCTAGATTCAATCAAAGCTTTCTTCTACTATGGTGACTGCCACACTTAGTCTACAATCATCGGCTGAGCGCGACATATAACAAAGATGAGAGAATAGGAACCAGGAGAAAATATATACAGCCTCAGATCTAATTCAATCCTAAGACCTCGTTTCAAGATTCAATCAAAGCTTTCTCATAGAATGGTGCCTGCCTCATTACGTCTCCAATCATCAGCTGACCGCGACAGACAACAAAGACGAGAGAGTAAGGAACAGGAGTAACAATACAGAGCATCAGACCTAATTTAATCTTTACACCTCATTCTGCTTCTATCCTATCCTATCCTATCCTAATACCGTAACTCAAAGATCGCTGTGGCGCAACAGATGATCGTTTAACCAGCGTACTCCATCTTTCTCGGTTCCTTGCAACTTTCATGGCTTCGTTCAGCGTCAATCCAGTCCATTCTCGAATGTTGTCATCCCACCTCTTTTTCTGTCTCCCTCCTCTTCTGCCTCTTTGCATCGTGCCTTGTAGGATGGTTTTTGCAAGACCTGATGATCTGGTGACATGGCCATACCGTCGGAGTTTCCGTTTCTTCACCACTGTGAGCATGTCATCGTGTTGTCCAATAGCTTGTGTGATGGTCTATCGGACATCGTTGTTGGTGATATGCTGGCTATAGGAAATGCCCAGAAGTCTTCTGTAGCACCTCATCTCCATGCTTTGTATTTTTCGTTGGAGATCTGCTGTGAGGGTCCATGTTTCGCAAGCGTATAGAAAGATGGAGATGACAAGGGAACGCAGCAGCCTCAACTTGGAATGTAGACTGATGGTCCTGTCTTTCCAAATGGGCTTCAACGTTATCAGGGCAGCAGTTGTTTGTGCGTTTCTGGAAAGGACTTCCTGTCGGGACCCATTGTCTGATATAATGGCTCCTAAATATTTGAAGTTGTCCACAGTGCTGAGGGAATGGCCTTGGACTGATGTCCATGTTGATGCCACTGGTGTTGTTGGTCATCATTTTGCACTTATTTCCATTCCAT
This sequence comes from Oncomelania hupensis, assembly GCA_036898135.1. Classification (NCBI taxonomy): domain Eukaryota; kingdom Metazoa; phylum Mollusca; class Gastropoda; order Littorinimorpha; family Pomatiopsidae; genus Oncomelania; species Oncomelania hupensis. The sequence continues at coordinate 64,524,402 of CM072514.1, read as the reverse complement.
AGGCTCTGGAGGTGGTGTCAAGCCTCTGCACGAGCCGTTCAAGTTCTTGTTCCTCTCCAGCCAATCCATCAATGTCCTCCGCAAAACGGAGGTTGGAGATTGCTATACCCCCTATGCTAACTGTGCCTTCGTGATCTGCAAGGGCATCTGACATGATTGTCACGAATTGGCTAGTTTTAACTCTGCTCATTGACTATTCAGCATGTGTAGTCATTGTAACAGTAGAGAGTCAGTGTAGTACACATCAAGCAATTAAATTACAGCACACTGCGAGCCTGAGCCACACACACAGCGCAGTGACGTCAGCACTTGAGTTTTGAATCGGACCGTTGGAACCAATGGGAGAGCTTAGGCAAAGTGGTTGGAGCCAGTTTGACTGGGTCCAAACCACGCACAGTTTTGGTCAGTTGGGAGTAATACACCGAAGTGTTAACAGCTAGAAAGCTGACAGAGAAATCTCTCCACACATAGACCAGGAAGCAGGACTTAGGAATCTTAGAATTCTATTAAGTCGCCAACGGGCCTGAACTTGTCAGACAGGTAAATGAACACCCTTCTGTTTCATCGTGATATATTTATATTATTGTTGAAATTATGTTTGTGGAATTTGCTATGCATAAATGTGAATTATTAATCCGAATTTGCCGTACCACGTGGAAGAGCCGACCACGAGGCGAAACACGACCGGTTACGCCGCCATGTTGTATCCCGTACGGAACCACTGTTGTTTAACTTATATGTATGTTTGCAGACCAGTGGCTGTACCACGGAATGTTTATAATATTATTAATTCTGTATGTGTATAGTTAGCCACGTTTGATATTTATGTATGTATAGGAATTTAGAGTTGAGATTCCAGTGGAACCCGGAAGTAGCAGAATGTTCGTCGCTTATGTATAGAGATGTGGAGCTATCACTGAGGGCTACTTGGCTTTCAGTGAGACGCTCTGCACAAACCGATTATTCAGGGTTGTGCAGAATTTCGTCTCTTATATTACAGACGAGCAGGCGAGCTATCCCGAGCTATCCCGAGCTATCCCGAGCTATCCCGTGCGCACAACTCCACAGAAACGACGAGTTGTCTGCGTAACCTCTACCGCACAGGTCGGAGAGAGTTACCCTGGATCACACCCTACAAGACCCCACAGCGTGGCAAGGGAACCCAACTACACAACTACACAGGTGCACCTGAAGCTACCTCACAGAAGGACTTCGACCGCACCACCTAGCAGTTAAGTGTAACAACATAGGTGCACTTAAACTGATCGGAAACAGGACCACAGTAGTCCAACTCGTCAGAAACTGTAAAACGGACCACAGTAGTCCAAATCTACATGAGATATACTAGCAAGTGCCCGATGAAGATAGAACAGCTGCATAGACTATCAGCGATCGAACTATTAGCATTGAAAGAGACTTTTTAAGTTAGATTAGTACTTAGAGAATCTTGTATAGAGTAGAAGAAATAAATGTGTGATTTTAACTGTTATCAAGTGGCTGGACTACATATGATTCATAGCCGTGTGAAAGCTAGTGTGACAGTATTCTTTTACCATTTTTCTATCTATTTCTGTACCCCAACCTTAACACAGAACGAGCTAAACAAATAAATTTATTAAAGTAATTCATAGGGTGACTTACTAGCAGTTCCCACCGAATAAGCGTGAGGGTCCATAATTCCATTGTGCAGAGCCCATAAACCCCACGTGACACTTTAATTGGCGAGCCTGCCAGGATCTGTGTATAATAGGAATTGGGTATAACCGGACCTAAGTACAATAAAATTAGATAACAGTAGGAGTAGTAGAATAACTTAGAATACTTGTAACAAGGACTGATCAGTTTGGGTGCACTATTCTTTAGTTAAAAACTTTTTTGCTTCAAATATTTTTGTGCCTGTATGTTGCATTGTTCTTTTGCAGGTTTTGCTTAAATAACTGTTGTATGCCATTTGACTCTTGTTTTATTCTATTATTGATTGCAAATTTTATGGTCTTTGCATTGTTGTTATTGAATTGCAATATTGCTAGTGTTTTGGTATTCCACTTGATTCAGAGGTTGTTCATAGACACGTTTGGCAATGTCGGACCCAGTGGCCTTGAGATTGCGTTTCAAGGAACTAGGAGAAGCTTTACACTTAGCAGGGGGAGACCTAATTGCGTATATAAATGCAGAGGTAGAGAAACAGGAGGCTAAGGCAGAGAGAGCAGCAGAGAGAGAACAGAAGAAACTTGAAGCAGAACAGAGAAAAGCAGAATTAGAAGCAGAGCAAAAGAAATTAGAACTAGAAGCAGCAAGAGAGCAGAAGAAACTAGAATTAGAAGCAGAGCAGAAGAAACTAGAGCTAGAAGCAGAACAGAAGAAGGTAGCAGCAGAGAGAGAAGCAGAAGTTAGGAGGTGGGATTATGAGCGAGCAGAAAAAGAAAAAGAGAGGGCAGAAAAAGAAAAAGAGAGGGAAGAAAAGGAAAAAGAAAGACAGCATGAGTTAGAGCTAAGAAGATTGGGATCAGGAGCTTCAAGTTCTTCCTCAACCCCTTCCCACTCAGATCAGCTAGAGGTAGCACCCAACCCTGTACAAGGAATGTCATTTCCACTGGGAACATTCAATGAGAGAGAAGAAGGTCTAGATCTCTATCTGACTAGGTTTGAGCGTCTAGCAACAGAGTATAAACTAGATCCCACTCATTGGTCTTTTAAGCTTAGTCAAGGGCTTAGAGGAAAGGCTTATGACATCTACAGTAAGCTACCGACTGACAGAGTGACTGACTATCACAAAGTAAAAGAGGCACTCCTAACGGGATTCGAACTAACAGGAGAATGCTACCGGCAAAAATTCCGCACCAATCGGAGAGTGAAAGGAGAGAGCTATGCGCAGTTCGCGGATCGGTTGTCCACAATGCTGGATAAGTGGATTAGCCAGTCAGCCACGGCAAAGACGTATGATGGACTGACAGAACTGTTAGTATGGGAACAGCTACGGGAAACCATGACCCCCGAGCTGAGAACATTCTCAGTAGAGCAGGGCGCGGAAAGACTAGAAGATCTGGTCAAGGTCGCAGATAGGTACGTGGCCGCACACGGAGAAGCCAAGAGCTTCAGGCGAGACCTAAAGCCTAACGGGAAAGAGGCACAGAAACGAAGCCCTACCCGGGAAGAGCGCACCGCGAATAAGCCGAATAACCCCAGACCTGGGCAGAATAAAGGACCCAACGCGGAATTCGGGAAAAGAGGTCCCGCAGAACAGAGACGGTATTGCTCGTTCTGCAATAGAAACAATCACTCCACCGCAGAATGTTTCAAGTTGGCCGCACAACGTAGGGAAGAGCGCGAAAGCCGGCCAGCGCACAGAGTTCTAACTCAAAGCAGCGGTAACAAGCCACACACTATCGGAGATCACCCATCGGTGACAGACACGGTCAAGGTCAACGGAAAAGAAGCGAACTGTCTGTATGACACAGGTCTATCATACGACGCGATAGTTAGCGAAGCTCTTGTATCGCGCGCGGACTTGACAGACAAGACAGTCGACTTACAAGGAGCAGACTTGACGAAACCGACGACTACTTGCCCAATAGCATGGATAGAAGTAGAGAGTAGGTACGTCACAGGACGAATCCAAGCAGCTGTTTTACAGAAACCCCTGTATGATCTAGTGCTAGGTTGTAGGTATGTGTTCTTAGGCACGCCCCCCAAAACTGTAGAGATAGCTGCAGTGCAAACCAGGGCCCAAGCTAAAACCCAACCACCCCAGCCCGAGTTCGCTCCGAATCCAGGACTCGAAGAGATCAAAACAGCACAGAAAGAAGACACCTCGATAGCGAAGTGCTTCCAGAAGCTACCCAAGGCGCACACACCCCCGCACAAGGGAGACTTCTACATGGAAGAGGGAGTTCTACATCGACAAGGAGATGGAGATCACACCCAACTAGTACTACCAGCCACCCTTCGAGCCCAAGTACTAGAATTAGGCCACAGCATGCCACTCAGCGGACACATGGGAATTGGAGCCACAGTGCAGAGAATCAGCGCACACTACTATTGGCCAGGAATCACGGAGGATGTCAAGCGCTACGTGAAATCTTGCCACCAATGTCAACGATATTCCCCGCGACATCATACCGTACCAGTTACCTTAGGACCATCAGTAGTAGTCGGCGTGCCATTCCAGCAAGTCTCAGTAGACATAGTAGGACCACTGCCCATGACCAAGAAGCGGAACAGATTTCTACTCACACTCGTCGACGCATGTACGATGTGGTGCGAAGCAGTCCCGTTGCCAGCGATAGACACCAAGAAGATTGCAGATGCACTCATCGCCATCTTTACCAGAGTCGGATTCCCGGACAGCATTAGAACGGACAACGGATCTCAGTTCACCGGCCGCCTGATGCAAGACGTGTTCGAGCTGATACAAGTTCATCACATTCGCACACCACCATACCACCCAGCCAGCAACGGACAAGTAGAAAGACTGAATGGAACCCTTCTCACCATCCTCAGGAAAGTCGCCGACGACAATCCAGAAGCGTGGGACACCTACGTGAATGCGGCACTGTTCGCATACCGAGAAACGCCCCATGCAGCCACAGGCTACACCCCGTCAACATTGCTATTCGGCAGACCTCTAGCAGGACCGCTAGAAGCCCTACGCAGAAGTTGGACGGAGGCCAAGATAGACGACACACCAAGAGGTGCCACCAAGTACGTCGCAGACCTGCAGGAAACCCTCAAAGCAACGTGGAAGAAAGCTGGTGAAGCACTGAAGAAGGCAAGAGCCCGTCAGGCGAAGTACTACAACCGCCACGCGAAGGACAGAGAACTGCAAGTCGGCGATCAAGTGCTACTCTTACTTCCAAGTGGGACCAACAAGCTGGACATCGCTTGGAGAGGACCGTACCGGGTGACTGCCAAGAAATCCAAGACAGTCTACCAAGTAGAGGTAAACGGGAGAGCCCGATACCACCACATTAATCTTCTAAAGAAATACACGGACCAACCAGCGACCCCCAGCACACACACATGGATGGCCATCGCCATCGCGGAAGAAGTTCATCCGCAACTACAACAGCATCGCCGTACCACTGACAAATGGAACCCGGAAAATCGCCCCGGACAAAGTAGTATGGACAGCCGAATGCGAGACAGCATTCCAAACACTCAAGGACAGAATGACATCGGCGCCAGTGCTCCACCTACCCGATTTGACTCAGCCATTCGTTCTTCGCACCGACGCAAGCGACTTAGGCCTCGGAGCAGTACTGCTACAGCGCGACCCCAAGAATGCAGAGACGCTATTCCCTGTCGCCTACGCCAGCAGAAAATTGAGACCCGCCGAGACCCACTACGCCACGTCGGAGAAAGAATGTCTTGGACTAGTCTGGGCCATACAGAAATTCCAACTCTACCTGTATGGGACCCACTTCACAGTTCAGGTGGACCACCAACCACTATCGTTCCTGGCAGCCTCCAAGTCTTTGAACTCTCGCCTGATGAGATGGGCACTCACCCTTCAGGCGTACTCATTCCAGATCGAGTACATACCCGGCAAAGAGAACCACGGAGCCGACTACCTCAGTCGCCATCTCGTGGAGGACACAGCAGCTGTCGCCCACCCAACACAACTAAGGGCCACAGCACCAGAATTCGTCCCCGCCCAGTAATACCCTGTCACTAGTGTCCATAGCTACCTGGCACAGCATTGCAGCTCAGGTAGAGCAACTTACTTAGTTTGTACATAGGACCCTAGGATAGTGCAGTGTTAAACTAGGCTCTGTAGTAGAAAAAGGTCGAATCCAGTAGTCATCGCCTTTTTTCAGTTGAGGGAGCCTGTCACGAATTGGCTAGTTTTAACTCTGCTCATTGACTATTCAGCATGTGTAGTCATTGTAACAGTAGAGAGTCAGTGTAGTACACATCAAGCAATTAAATTACAGCACACTGCGAGCCTGAGCCACACACACAGCGCAGTGACGTCAGCACTTGAGTTTTGAATCGGACCGTTGGAACCAATGGGAGAGCTTAGGCAAAGTGGTTGGAGCCAGTTTGACTGGGTCCAAACCACGCACAGTTTTGGTCAGTTGGGAGTAATACACCGAAGTGTTAACAGCTAGAAAGCTGACAGAGAAATCTCTCCACACATAGACCAGGAAGCAGGACTTAGGAATCTTAGAATTCTATTAAGTCGCCAACGGGCCTGAACTTGTCAGACAGGTAAATGAACACCCTTCTGTTTCATCGTGATATATTTATATTATTGTTGAAATTATGTTTGTGGAATTTGCTATGCATAAATGTGAATTATTAATCCGAATTTGCCGTACCACGTGGAAGAGCCGACCACGAGGCGAAACACGACCGGTTACGCCGCCATGTTGTATCCCGTACGGAACCATTGTTGTTTAACTTATATGTATGTTTGCAGACCAGTGGCTGTACCACGGAATGTTTATAATATTATTAATTCTGTATGTGTATAGTTAGCCACGTTTGATATTTATGTATGTATAGGAATTTAGAGTTGAGATTCCAGTGGAACCCGGAAGTAGCAGAATGTTCGTCGCTTATGTATAGAGATGTGGAGCTATCACTGAGGGCTACTTGGCTTTCAGTGAGACGCTCTGCACAAACCGATTATTCAGGGTTGTGCAGAATTTCGTCTCTTATATTACAGACGAGCAGGCGAGCTATCCCGAGCTATCCCGAGCTATCCCGAGCTATCCCGTGCGCACAACTCCACAGAAACGACGAGTTGTCTGCGTAACCTCTACCGCACAGGTCGGAGAGAGTTACCCTGGATCACACCCTACAAGACCCCACAGCGTGGCAAGGGAACCCAACTACACAACTACACAGGTGCACCTGAAGCTACCTCACAGAAGGACTTCGACCGCACCACCTAGCAGTTAAGTGTAACAACATAGGTGCACTTAAACTGATCGGAAACAGGACCACAGTAGTCCAACTCGTCAGAAACTGTAAAACGGACCACAGTAGTCCAAATCTACATGAGATATACTAGCAAGTGCCCGATGAAGATAGAACAGCTGCATAGACTATCAGCGATCGAACTATTAGCATTGAAAGAGACTTTTTAAGTTAGATTAGTACTTAGAGAATCTTGTATAGAGTAGAAGAAATAAATGTGTGATTTTAACTGTTATCAAGTGGCTGGACTACATATGATTCATAGCCGTGTGAAAGCTAGTGTGACAGTATTCTTTTACCATTTTTCTATCTATTTCTGTACCCCAACCTTAACACAGAACGAGCTAAACAAATAAATTTATTAAAGTAATTCATAGGGTGACTTACTAGCAGTTCCCACCGAATAAGCGTGAGGGTCCATAATTCCATTGTGCAGAGCCCATAAACCCCACGTGACAATGATGCGATCTAGGAAAATTTTAAAGAGTGTTGGAGGGAGTAGGCATCATTGACGCACACCGATTGTTGTTGTGAACCAGTTCCTGATGGCCCTGCTGTGGAGGACTGCACTGGTAGCCTTGTCATTAAGGATTTTGATGACTTCAATAATTTTAGGGCTGATGTTGTAAACGCTTATGGTTGCCCACAGAGTTGCATGCCAGACTCGGTCAAACGCTTTCTTGAAGTCTACAAACACACGATATAGATGTTGTTGGTGCTGTAGGTATTTCTCGCTGATTATTCTGAGGTTGAAAATCAGTTCAGTGGTACTTTGCCCTGTTCTGAATCCTGCTTGTTCTTCACCTATGATTTGTTCAGCTATGGGTTTCAACCTGTCGAGTATTATTTTCAGGAGGACCTTGTTGAGATGGATGATGAGGCTGAGGGTGCGGTAATTTTTACACTCCGGAAGGTTGCTCCTTTTGGGAAGAGTGACGACAAGCGACTGGGTTCATGGTGTAGGCCACTCCCCACTCTGCCAGGTCTTGTTACAGATAATGGTGAGGGCGTCAATCATCGCTTCCCCTCCGCTTGCACCAATTCCGCAGGTATGTTGTCCACTCCCGCTGACTTCCCCTTCTTTCGTGATTGCACTGCTGCCTCAACTTCCTCTCGGAGAATTGGGAGGGTTTCTTCCTCTTCTCTGTTGTGGGGACATTTTAAATTTGATATAGGTGGGTGATTTGTTCATGTCCGCTGTTATTTCTTTCTTTCTTTTTTTTTTTTTTTTGAAATAACCGCTACCGACGTAATGACAATTTTGCGAACAATACTGTTATGGTGATTCTTCTTTTACCCTTTTAAGTATTTTAACTCATTTCGTGCAACCCTTTGCTTCACACTAGGAAAGTCCTACCACTAGTTATTCATTAGACATATTGATAGGAATACGTTCTTCACCGCGACGTAAAAGGAAGCGGAAGGAAGCCGTACGATTGTTCTCAATCATAAACAAAATTCGAATTATTTGTCAGATGAGAACATATTTGTTTACCATTTACAGAGGTCAAACTCGGGGTAGGCCTTCCGCTCTGTACCATGACATTTGCGGAGTGAAAACAAGTACTCTTCGATCACCCCCACTCTCAATTAAATGAGTCTTATGCATCCGCATGCAGCCGTTAGCTACACAAACAAAAAGAAAAAGAAAGAAAAAGAACTCTCACTGCAATGTGCATGTGTTAAGACTGTCTGAGCTGAGCTAGACGGTTAAACGGACCCAGCAGACGGGGATGATGGAGAAGGTTGGACAGTCCAGACGACTGTAAACGAGAAGAAAGCAATACGCTGGTAATATGGATCATCGACTACATGGCAGATTCGCGGGCCAGGAAGTAGAGACATTGGAATAAGCTACGATAATCAGAACTTGGACTACGTTGCCTTGCGAGGTTGACGTTAGTAATCACTTGCCAAGATATCCACATGCACTTACGCCGATGTTATTCGACTATACTGCACCCTGAATTTAGAGGTTCTAAACGCACTCCTGCCAAACTATCACCAATTTTTGTTCTTAGGAAACGTTCCCAATTCTTTTTGGGTAAGAAGATGACGAATTTTGTTTTGCACCTTTCTCAGTAAAAGGAAAAAAGAAAAAAAAGGAGTGGGTAGATAACAACATGAAGCAGAGGTAACTTCTATGTATCTTACCATTTGCAGTAAGTAAAGGCTGACAATTAATCCGAATAATAAAACTACGGTCTAAACAAAATAATATGATGATATTTCATGATCAGGCTGAAGACATGCCCTCGTCTAGCTGGTAGGGATCTTGCAAAGGCAACGCGCACCAAACAATGGATATGGCGAAGCGACAGCGAGGTGACGAAAGACTGGTCATTCGATATGGCCACGGTTGGGCAATGCTTTGGCCTCTCTTGATCCCTGCAGCGGTGATCCATAGATAAGGGTGCTATTGCTTTCATCCCATCCCTCCAACTGCCAGGCGCTGTTCAGACAAAATCCCTACCCCCGTATTATTTCCCTCTCCCCCCCCCCTCCCTTCCCTCTCCTCTCGAAATCCCAGCTCGAAATATTCTCCCCGAAACCGGCACGGACCAAGATACATGCCCTGTCCTCCACCCCAGGTAGTAGCAAGTATGCCAAAAGGATTTCTGGCACATTCCAAAACTGAACCCAACTCAACTAACAGCCCTGTGCACAACAGGTACATGTACGCACATCCGAATCCCAGAGAGCAAAATCAGAATGCATTAATGAGGAATCGACGGTATGTTGAAATCTAACATTTCTTTCACATTCGGATAATTATTTCCAATTGAAAAAAACATACACACTACTCTGATGCGTTGCTACATACATAAACAACATTTATTGGACAAGGGACTGTTCCTACGTGCCATGCTTTTCTGTTCAAAAAACGATTCAAGGCGCTGGTTTGCCCAATTCAATCACAAGTTGCATCCGATCTACCTGCCTGCCTGGAGGAAAAGCGCGTGTATTGTACTGTTATGATGATGATGATGATGATGATGATGATGATGATGATGATGATGATAATGATAATGATTAATAATAATAATAATAATAATAATAATAATAATAATAATAATAATAATAATAATAATAATATTATTATTATTATTATTATTATTATTATTATTATAGCAACGATCTGTACCAACATACACGCTCACATGTTTCACCCACTCTCACACACATCAAACACACATCTATCACTCACTGTATTAGAAGACGGAAAGTAAATCGAATGTTTAATTTTTGAAATTTTTTATATTCTCTGCATCCAATGCCATTACTGATGGGAGGTAGGAAAACGCTGTACCCGGAGAAATCCCCGATCGATGACCTCAATAATCTCGTATTTAGGCTAAGTCACATACGTTCTGGCCCATGCGGGAATCGAACCCGCGACCCTCGGCATAGGAAACTAGGGATTAATCCACTGGGCCACGAGACCACACCACGATGGTGCGAAAATATACGATTCGGATTGTAACATGTAAATTGTCACTATTCCTGATTGATTAGTGAAAGCTGCAATCAAAGATTGATTGATTGATTTATTGTTGCTTTAGGTCCAGCGGACTCTTCCGAGCCAAATCAGGACCGGACAACCCCCGATCCGCATAAAAGATCTGCCGAAACAACCATAGTGGGAAAATTGAATGCCCTCCACCGGCCAGTCACTTTACAATAAAGACATCCCACGCGGGGGACGGCTGAGGGTTGACCTCAACTACGCGAACACCCCGGTTACAAAAACAAAATAGAATACAATCATCATTATAAATCATCAACAAAACACATACATATAAAATGCCTATAATGCGAAATAATACAATCATAGGAAGCCCTAGTGACCACCCGGCAGAAAGCGTCCAACACTCCCAAGCTGATCCAACAGACCTCATACACAAACAAGGGGTCTTGTCCAGGAAGAGTTTTCAAGAAAAAAGGTAGGTCATTGATCTAGCGAAGAAGAAGAAAGTATAGCAGAGTGATAGGACAGATCAGGAATGGGAAAGAGCAAATGATGAAGACAGCGACAGTGGGAATTTAAAGCACTAAATTTCCAGAAAGTGGGGATACTATTTATACTGAAACCCCCGGCACTCCAACGGGGGGAACTGTTGCCGCAGTGAATTAGTCATGCCTACAAAGGCAAGACAGGTTTTCAACTGGGGCTTTCACTGTTCCCTTTATAGGTTAGAACAATCTACAGTGACAAGATTGCTCATGACCCCAAGGGGTCTGCAATCAAAGGAGAAGAGCATGAAAACATGCAAAAGGTGCAGAGGAGAGAAAGAAGACCGAATGAAAAAACGGCGATGAACAAGATTTAACGAGAGAGAGAGAGAAACTGAAACTGAAACTGAAACTGAAAAACGTTTATTACATAAGGATAGTAGCTTTAGGTCCTGAGGTCCTTTCTTCCAGCTAGTCCTTAACACATGCAAATATATGATCGATTTGAGTACATTGTAACAACATACATGAGCTACAAATAAGTAGTATAAATACTATCAGGATAACATAGGCATACACACAAGCAATCATACTCACAAAATTGAAATAAAAGTACTATATAAATTATATACACTGTACAACGTATCGCGTTAGAGAGAGAGAGAGAGAGAGAGAGAGAGAGAGAGAGAGAGAGAGAGAGAGAGAGAGAGAGAGAGAGAGAAAAGGAGAGGGAGAGAGAGAGAGTGCAATCAGCAAAAAGATGTTCTTCCTGCGTGCGCCTGTGCAACAAGGAACAAATCGCAAGCCGTGTTATATAGACGAGGCCCGGTCGCAAACTTGTTTTTTCCAACTTAGTTCCAGTCATTCGCCCAAAAAGGCAATCACCGAAGTCGAACGAAGCTCTCCGATGTGTTACGAAATGATGCTTGCATGACTACGACTAGCTGACATTAAAAATGATCGCTGTTGCTTCTAATTCTGTTCGATTTACACAGATTTAGCATATCGCAACGGTATACTTTGTTAATATGAGCATAATATGAGCACAATTATTATCGACCATATTTAATAGTTGCGTTCCTTGATTTGCATTTTGTTAGTTCTCAGCAGTAAAGGCTAATAATAGCATTGCCCATTTCCTGCCTAGAACCAAGTAGACACTGTTATACAGTATACATAAGCTTAATCTACATTATTATATTATAAGTCAGTCTCCGGGCAGCAAAGAAGCTCACTAGCTGAATATAATTATTAGACCTGTATTGTTTGTTTTATACGTAAATAAATGTATAAACTATATCTATTCTAATTAATAATATTTAGGCCTATAATTTATAATATTCGAATCTTGAAATTTCCGGAGAAGGACGAGTAGACTAAGCGATTTTTTTTTTATAACTCGAGACCAGAGTTAAATTAATAGTTAGTTATTCATTGCTTACAGGGTCCAGCGGACTGCAAAGAGCCGAATCAGAACCACAAAATCAAGACAACTCGAGATCAGAGTTAAATTAAAAGCTTATTAGTTATTCATTGCTTACAGAGTCCAGCGGACTGCAAAGAGCCGAATCAGGACCACAAAATCGAGACCACAACTTCGCAAGTAGTAGTAATAGTAGTAGTAGTAGTAGTAGTAGTAGTAGTAGTAGTAGTAGTAGTAGTAGTATAGTTATTTAGTTAAATCTTTAATTTATTTATTTGTTTTGTTTGTGTGTTATTATTATTATTATTATTATTATTATTATTATTATTATTATTATTATTATTATTGTTGTTGTTGTTATTATATTCCTACTTTAAAAAAAAAAGAAAAAAGAATAGTGTGCTGCTGTGCGTGCTCAATGGTGTAAATATGGTCAGTGACGTTTTGTTTGTTTTTGCTGAAGTTGGGTGTAACACGAAATATTCAGATAGTGTTACTGGTTATTTTTTCTTATAGATTTACCAAAGTTTTCAGATGATTTATAGAAATTTCCGCCCGCCACGCAACATGTTTTTAATACGCGTTTCTCATTAAAATACATATCATTGAAATACACATAACAAATGTACTGTATCAGTTAAAAAGAATAATATTAGTTAAATAAATAATTGCTTTGGTGCTTGCAATAAAAATGTCACTGTTTTTTTGAGACCATTATAAACTTGCTTTGCCTTGTTGTGCTGAAGTGACATCAACGTATCCATAGCGCTTTGAAGTTTTGTCATGGTTTTATTGTTGATATAGATGTGAAATCGTTGTATGTGTGCTTTATGTGTTATGTATTACTTTTACTCCTTATTACTAATTGTGTCAGTATATTACTCATCATAAAATAATAATAATAATACTAACTGCTTCAAAATGCAAATCTCGATTTGAGCTTGAAGCTGTGCAGATCGAAATAGAATTAGATCTAGCAGCGGCTATTTTTATGCACGGATGTTTCACCACAGGCTCTGAAGTCTTTTCTTTGGTCTTTGTAAACTCCTAAATACGTACGTAGTATAGTATGTAATTGAGGCCTACGAAAGACGAGAATTCCCAGACTGTGGTTTCACGTAGTCCTGCCAGCATTCGTTCGTAAAACATCGGATAGCTCCGCTCGACTCGGAGAGCTTCGTTCGACTTCGGTAATTGCCTTTTTCGGGAAAGTGACTGGAACTAGGTTGGAAAAAACAAGTTCGCGGCCCGGTCAGGGGGCAGCAATAAATCTCTGTTCCCTGTGACGACTGCAAGAGGCTGTTGCGAGGAATGAAAGTCGATAGGGTGGTGACCCAATAACTCAGGCAGCTGTCAACGCTTTTATCATGCTGGTGGACAACAGGGAAACCCACTCTCTCCTACTCTATTTAAAGTAGTATCTGTCTTTTCCCCCTGTCACGGATGTGCTAAAGCTAATTCTTTTACACAATTGGGCACACACCGGAAGGAGATGGACGGGGGTGGGCACGTGAGCGAGATGGAAGGAGAGACGCACAATACTGCAGCTTCAACTTACAGGACTAGCAACAGAGTATTTCCCTGACATATTCATCGCGTGTATAACACCGTACTGTTCCAATCACCAGGATAAAACATAGTGCAAACACACTTGGAGGATGTTGGAAAATAAGTAGGATAATAGTCCAAGGAATAATTTGTGCCACGTCAAATAATACTGTGAATATGAGCAGGTTATACTCATTTCCTAAAACGGTTTAAAAAAAATTTTTTTAAAGGGGTAACAACTAGGATAATTTGGGGGAGTCAAAATACAGTACTGAACAGTACATCTTCTCTTCTCTCCCCTCTCCCCTTTCCCCTAGCTTCCTCCTTTCACACCCACACCCTTTCCTGCCCCCCTACACATCTAACACGAAAACAACTCACACGAGACTATCCTATTCCCTAACAAATTACTATTGCCACAAGCATCTAGGACGAGAGAGAGAGAGAGAGAGAGAGAGAGAGAGAGAGAGAGAGAGAGAGAGAGAGAGAGAGAGAGAGAGAGAGAGAGAGAGAGAGAAGTTTCGGCATAAATCTATCTTTGTACCATAAGCCTACATATAGAACAATGCCCAAGAGCGATATTGCATTTCTACTGATATCGTGCAATAGTTACTCTTTTGCCCATAAATATTCCCAACAAACTACTTTCAGACACTACAGTACCTTGTACGAGACGACCAAAAAAAAAATTCCGGAATAAATATAATGATGTACCCAAGAGCGATATTGCATTTCTACTGATATCGTGCAAAAGTTACTCTTTTGCCCATAAATATTCCCAACAAAATACTTTCAGTCAATACAGTACCTTGTACGAGACGAAAAAAAAAAGTTCCGGAATAAACATAATGATGTACCCAAGAGCGATATTGTATTTCTACGTACACAGGCGCTCGCACGCACGTACGCACACACACATACACAAACATACGCGCGAATTTAATCAATCTTTTATAATAAAAAAGAAAAAACACAGTCAGACGAAAGAGAGAGAGAGAGAAAGAGAGAGAGAATGTGTAGTCCAAAGGCAATAGAGGCACGTTCTTACGCATTTGTACTTACAGAGAAGTACAAACATAAACACATAAGCACACAGGCACAGACACACACGCACACACACATGGATTGAGAGATCCCGCGCGCGCAATAGTGAGAAAGGGGCAGGCAGGAGTCAGAAAGAAAGACAGACAGTCTAAGCACGCACGCACGCAAGCACACACACATACACACACACACACATTTTTAGGACTAGCCATATACATCTGTACAATTATCAGTGTATATTTCCTAGGACCAAGAGGTAGGTAATACAGCTGTGCACACTGGGGCTATCGCTTTTACTCCAACTATATGACACACTACACTACGAGTCACTACCATTGGTTGGTTCGGGTATCGCAATTATGAAGCGTATCAACGCATCTATATCTGACCATCGTGTGCGCTATACAAATCTACCTCAGCCTCATTATCAACAGCTGCTGCACTTCTCATAAGATGAAGCATCGTCGTCGATTCCTTCACCTTTTTTCTTCATAAAATCATCATCATCATCCTCAATCATTTTATAATCACCATCATCTTCATGAGAACCATGACCACCGTCCTCATCCTCCTTCTCGTCGTCCCTATCATCATCATCATCATCATCATCATCATCGATGTAGCAGTTAGTTAGTCAGGTATTGTTTATAAGGGTCCAGCGGATTGCAAAGAACCGAATCTAATTTGGTTGAAAGAGAACTCACCCGATCCGTATAAAAGATCTGTTGAAACAACCTTAATGGTAACACTGAAGGCACTCCACCAGCCGGTAACTTTACAATTAAGGCAACACATCCCATGAAGGGTTGTTAGTATTCTGAAGTATCGAACCCCCGTTTACAAAAAGAAAAGAGAATATAAACACCATTATAAAATAATAACAAAAGACATTAATATAAAATGCCTACACTGCTAAATAATAATACCATAGAAAGCCCTAGTGACCATTTGGCAGAAAGCATCCAATATTCCCAAACCCCCCCCCCCCCCCCCCCCCATACACACATCAAGAGTTTTGGAAGATCTTTCAAGGGAAAAGGTAGGTGACTGGTCTAGCAAAGAACATTGCAGATTGATAGAACAGAGTAGGAACGAGAAAGAACAAAGGAGAAAGACAGCAACATTGGGAATTTAAAGCACTAAATTTCCGTAGTGGGGATACTATTTATAGAGAAACACACGACATCCCATAGGGGGATCGATGTAACAAATGTTGTTGTCTGATACTGACAGTGAGCATTGAGAAAGTACTGAAATGTAAGGACGTGTGGAAGAAGGAGAAGGAACAGAGAGAGAGTGAGAGACAGAAAGAGAGAGACAGAGAGAGAGAGAGACTGAGATAGAGAAAGAGAGAGAGAGAGAGAGAGAGAGAGAGAGAGAGAGAGAGAGAGAGAGAGAGAGAGAGACAAAGAACAAGAACAAGAACAAAGTTTAATGACTATAGGCCACCGGCCCCTAGTTTGGGTCCGTAAACATTATAAACAATTGTACCACAACGTATTAATAACGTAATATAAATATTAATTATAGAAGCACTGAATATAAACATTAAACAATATTTTCAAGGCATTCCACAACCCCCTGTCTGATCTTCATTGCATTGAATAAAAAAACACCAAGTTTGCGAGTGTCTGACACAGATCCATTACGTATGTAGTTAATATACGACTGATGCCTTACATTCAGATATTTCTGTCTTAAATTGGTGTATAATGGACACACAAATAAAATATGATCCTCGTTTTCTTCTATTCTGCAAAGTTTACACTTATTATCGTTCATGTGATTGCCAAACGTTTTTCGAAAAACAGATGCACCAATGGGTAGGACACCAAGCCTTAACTTAACCAGACAATCACGAAAACATTTAATATCTATGTAGTCAAAATACCTTTCACTTTCAAATATGTTTTTAAATAATTTATAGTCTCTAAATATTTCTTTACAGGTCACAGAACCATTCCATTCTTGTACATAGATATCTTTCATTCTCTGTTTGAATAATGAAACAAATGCTTTTTCACACCCTACACTTTGTTGTAACCAAACATGACCAAAGCCTAATGAAAATAAAGTGTCCTTTACCTTAGTTACCCAGCATTTTTTCCCTCTGTCATCCAAATTACGTAGCATTAGGTAAGCTTGTTTTGGAAGTCTATACACATCAAGAGAGAGAGAGAGAGAGAGAGAGAGAGAGAGAGAGAGAGAGAGAGAGAGAGAGAGAGAGAGAGAGAGACTGAGACAGAGAAAGAGAGAGAGAGAGAGAGGTGAGAGAGAGAGAAACTACTCATGAAAAACATACAGTGACTGAAACGGAGGAACACTGACAGTAACACTACTAACAAGGCACACACACACACAACACAAAAACTAATGACGTTACAAGTTTTAATAACACGGTATTTTTTGTATTTGGGGTGTTATTTATTTTCCCAATTCCCATGTAGGAACGAACATTACATGAAAAAAATTGCAAATGTCTTACATATACCTTGTAGTATCCCGTCTTGGTGAAAAGTTGTCTATTGGATGCATCGTTCAAGCATGCGATGGTGTCTCCGGACACGGAACTGTGAGCAGAGTAGCGCTGCAAGGGAAAGAAGAAACATATTTTGCTGAATATTTGTTAGTATTTTATTCAAGCATGTGATGATGCCTCCAGAAAATGCAAAGCTCTTGCCATCTTATTTCTGCTATCAGTGTTTCATGTGCACAGAGAGGAGGAAGTTGAGGGAGGGGATAAGGTAACGATTGCTTACAAGTAGAGGAGGTTGTTGGATCCTACCCTTTATTTTTTGTATACACCAAACAACCAACCAATACCTCACTCAATCAATCCTCTACTTACCCTGTTGAGGCTGATGCGACTTTCAGTCCGCTCCAAGCGCTTGCTCTTGCTAGGAGATCCGAACAGGATGTCATCGTAGCGGACACGCCAGTTCATCTCCGCCAGCTCCGCCTCCAGTTTGATGTGTCTGAGGGAATAAGGCAATTCCATGAGTCAAGAATAGCCACAACAAAAACCAGCCACATTTCAAGCAAAACGATTCTTGTCAAAATACAACACAACACAAATACAACACAGTGCAACTAAGCTTACAACAACAACTACTACTACTACTACTACTACTACTACTACTACTACTACTACTACTACTACAACTACTACTACTACTACTACTACTACTACTACCACTACTCTACTACTACTACTACTACTACTACCACTACTCTACTACTACTACTACTACAAATAATAATAATAATACAGGATGCTATCACCCGCTTTATCTGTAATCGAACTCAAAACGCGGCGATCTGAAGAGATTGCTATTACAGAAGGTGGAAGAGAAATCAATTTTTATTTTAGAAATATAGATTGACTGCATCCAATATCATTATTGAAAGGAGGGATATGGAACCGGAGTACCCGGAGAAAACCCTCCGTGTCCTGAAAAGTCTCGTACCTGAGTCACGTAAGTTCGTCCCCATGCGGGGTTCGAACCCGCGATCTTTGGCATAAAAACCTAGCTCACTGTCAACTGTGCTAACAGGCCACCTGCTTAAATATATAACACAATACTTGTATTATATTGTATTGTATTGTATTTTGAAGAAAAAACAACCGTTTTCAAGAAAATCATAACTAACAGCAAAATCATAATTCGATCTTCCACGTAAGCCCACCCCTACCCACCCTCCCCCACTCACCCCAAAACAATGTTCGTATTATTGCAAACATTTTTTCAAGAGCCAAGGATAAAACAACAAGCAGTCAAATGGTAACATACCTTAAACACAAATCAAATATATTCCAATATTATAAATAATAAATAAATACATGTAAAAAAAAGAAATAAAACAAATGTTCACAGCAATGACCATCACCATAAAATTAGCAGCACACACACACACACACACACACACACACACACACACACACACACACACAGACATCAATATTCAAATTATGTTTCAAGGTGCGATAATAATATTCTTACCATATAAGTAATGAATACTGCGACACGACATACAATACCATACATCAAACAAGAATGCTTCTTAGCACGAAAGTCCCGATGGCCGAGCGCTAAGAGTAGCACCAAGGAACATAGTGGGACACATTGACAGAAACAGACAGACAGAAACAGAGACAGATAGAGATAGACAGAGACAAGAGACAGAGCATCAAAGACAATAACGACATTGGTTCTCACTTAACATTGTCTACCATCTCCATCACTTTAAACATAAAAAGTAATTACACTCTCTCCGCATCCCGTACAAATGCCTCCAGAGGGCCAGAAGGTGCAACCCTGGAGAATGCTGGCCCTCCTCATTTGTATGATAGATGCAGGGTTGCAGGAATTGTACCTTCTCTTTCTCTTGGGGAAGCTTTGACTGATATACGGCCTCCAATGGGCTTCGATGCCCATTCTGCAGCGCAAGTATTTCCTTTGTTTTGCAGGACTTCGGGTTAGGAATAAAAATGGCCCCTTGATGAGTTTACAGTTTGCATACAGCTAGGCTCCGAGTATCGGTGAGTGGAAAGGTCGAAATGGGGCAATCGCGTGGGTTGGGAGAGGGGTGGGGAGGGGGAGAGGAGAAAGGAGAATTATTTTTGTGCATTACGAATTGCTCTCTGTGTGGATGTACTTGTGTGTTTCTGACTGTATCGGTCTGCCTTCCTCTCTGTATAATGTCCCAAGGAACTTTCGAACATTTTTGCGTATTTCCAGGCTTATTTAGAAATATCTTGAAACAGTCGGGAATCAGAACGAGGCAGAAGTTGGTCAGTCGGTCAGGTCCGCTGGAAACCATTTCTCCTAGGAACATTACTTCGGTTAGTGGCCTGCTCCCCGTGCAATCATATTTTGCTCTACCGCAAAGGTCGAGGTCACTAGACCCATTTTGTTGCTAAACAAGTTTTGCTCATTATCTTTTAAAAAACAACGTAAAAAGTAAAGAAGGCTGAAGCGATTTTTGTAACGGGTGCTTCAAATCATGGACCATCCTTCAGTAGAAGTCCGGTTGTCGGACACTCGGTCGGTCCGTCGCTCCCAATTTTAACTTTCGTTTTCTGTTCAAAACGCACTTTGTGACCTTATCTGAAGAACTGAACCGACATTCGTTTAATTTGTATATTATTGAACTACTGCTTAGCAGGTTGGGATATTCGTATGTTTTTTGACATGCGCATTCCTTACGTACCACGCAGACAGCTCCGTTCCTCATCAAACCAATGCACCTTCGTCATCCCACTTGTCAAAACAAAAACCTATGGAGAACGCACCTTTGCTTTCTATGCATCCACTGAATGGAATTCCCTTCCACACAATATCCGCCAAGCGCAAACGCAAAAAGCGTTTAAACGACAACTCAAAACGTATCTTTTCCAGAAATACCTTCTATAGCTCCTTCTCAATAACGCTAATGAATTAATCTCATCATCAGTCTAGTATGCACACATGTCGTGGCGCTCTACGGGCAATGGTGTTCGCTTTTAATAGTGTTTGCTTTTAATAATTCTTCTAAGTGATGGTTGCCTTTAAAAAGTTTTTTTTTTTAAATAATAGTTTTAGTTGCCTTTTTTATTATTTTAAATGTAATATTTTTATTCAATGCTTTTAACATTATGTTGTACATTTTTAGTGAATTTATTCAGATTTTATATACCTACTGTTGTTGTGTAGTATCAATGGTGTATGAATGTGTCAAGCGCGGAGAGCTGTGATGCGGCGCTATATAAATCTACATTTATTATTATTATTATTATTATTATTATTATTATTATTATTATTATTATTATTATTATTATTATTATTATTATTATTATTATTATTATTATTATTATTATTGTACTTTCTCAAAGGTCGAGGCCATTGTGCTTCATTATTTTCTAAACACGTTTTGCGCTGTATACATTGACTGATCCCACACTGATGATTTGATGCTTGCAGATGGTTCACATCGTGGACTATCATTTCATGTCTTCTTTTTGTTTCGTTAACATAAAGCCGAGTCACAACACCCCCAGGAAAATTAACCCTTTGGAACGTGCTACGTTTTAGGCTACCTGTATGAATCTGGAAATTCATTTGAATGGCTAGCCATCTTGTTTTCTTTGAGCCACGGTGGGGATCCTTCGGGAAAAGCAGGGGAGAGATGAAACACAAGAATAATTCTTATTTACTGCAACTGTTAAAGGTGATTTACAATTCGACCTCTCCCTAACGAACACAGAGTAATGTACTTGTCCTCGTAAGGTAGTGATTCTCCCTCTTTTAACCTACTTCACGTGACGGTAGGAAACGCGCATGAGCGGAAGCTCATCAGCGCGGACAACTGCGACTAGCTTCAGGGCAATCGAACGAGCACTTCGGCGGAGGGCCGGCAAACAGACTATAAAAGAAATTGGCAAACCCCAATCCGCGTCATCTACACGGAGGTGACGTTTGTTGAGAACGGTCATATTTCAGACATGAGAGGACTGGATCCCTGTTTTTGAGAGGAGAATCTACTTTTCCAGGCTGCATGCTTACGCTTCGGCATCAAGTTATGCTTTGCTGAACATCGGCCGAACCTTTACTAGCTGGACAGCGTTCGGGAGCACCTAACCCGTTGCCGCCAACTGTATTACAGAGTGGCGCACCTTCCGGTCGGCCACAGACCTGCTTCTTCCTCGCTTGGACCCAGCCCCGTTATTTGGTAATTATATCTCCTATTAATTGTCCGAGACCGTGTCTCTTCCCAAGAGTTTTAGTAACTTTTTAATGTTCAGCAAGTCCTGGACTTGCTATATTCTTAATAAATTTTGTAAGCCTTAGTGGCGTTTTATAGGCCCTGGTCCATTGTTATTCCTATGATCACATAACCTGTCTTATTGTGAAACTAAATTTTAACGGTCCTGATTAGGTTTTATCGTTCGGGTCTTTTTTTTTTTTTTTTTTTTTTTTTTTTTTTTGAGAGATCCGCGGAGTAAGAAATGGGAAAAAAGCGTTCCGGTAGGACCCATTCTCCCTTGGTCAAGGCGCGCCTAGAAACCATCAGTGAGGCCTTCGTTGAGCCACTTGTAAATATAGCACCCGCAGTGGATTCGGTCACATTGCAAGTAAATGAGCTGTCTACTCCGTCTAGGAAACGACAGTGGGAAACGTTGTCCGAAACTTCCTCTTCCTCCGAAGATTGTTCCGAAGTTGAGAATCGTGTGCCAGGCCTGGTCCAGGATACAGATTCGGAAGTGTCGGGACCGCCACTTGTTGCAAATGCTCCCTCGACCTCTGATTTACAGCCCAGTGTGGCTGAGCCCATGGAGGGTGTTCCCCAAGCTTGGACCGCAGTCGCGGGTAGGCGAAAACCGAAAAAATGTGTGGGTGAACCTTTTGTTCCACCGCCACTACCTAATCTAGGGATTTGTAGATTTCCTGTGGTGGTCAGACCAGCCGGCCCAGCTGGCTCAGATAAGCTAAGAGATCTCTCCTGGCGGTTTACTGAGATTCTGCGGTCCTCGGTTGGCTCTGTTGAGCGTGTCCGTCCGCTCGGCGATGGTTTTCTTGTAGGCTGTACTTCCCTAGTTCAACAGAAGAGACTTATGACCGAGAAAAGTCTGGGGTCTGTTGCAGTCGCGTGCTCTATCCCGAGCCCGGTGGTGGAGGGGGTTGTCTGTGGCATTCCGCCCTCTGTGTCGGACGCTGACATTCTGGTCAAATGTCAAGGTAGTTTGGACTCTGACGGCCTTGTCCATCCCTGCGCTGTTAGAAGTTTTAAGCGGCTGAACCGCGCGGATGGCCAGGCCTCTACCTCGGTCAAGGTCACTGTTGACTCACAGGAGCTTCCTTCTCTCCTCTTGATAAACCAGAGAGAGTTCCCCGTGCGCCCGTACGTAGCTGCAGTGATCCGATGTCATCAATGTCAAAAGATTGGCCATACTAAAAAGTACTGTAAGTCTTCTCAAGTTTGCTCCTCCTGTGGTCGTCCTGGACACGCAGGAGAGCATTGTAAAGCCAAGAAGCGGACTTGCCTAAACTGTTTGGGCGAGCATGCCGCTTCAAATAGCAACTGTCCTGCTCTGAGGGTGCGTGTTTTGGCTAACCACCTCAGGGCCTCCAACTATATGCCTCGAGCTCAGGCCCTGAGTCTAGCTCATACTCAGCTTTCATCGGACGCTGCGCGGCCGAAGGCACCGATCAAGGTCTGGGGAACTGTGCAAGCCCCCGTTTTATCCGAGCCCACGGCCTCGTCCGCTGAGACTGTTGTGCGTCAGTTGTCCTCTCTCCATACGCCGGATTCCGCGGCATCCGGGAAGTTGAATCATACAGCTACCACTGTACCTATTCCCCTGGGCGGGGCCGAGATCGGTGTTGCTTTTGCGAGACTGGAAGGTCTAGTCGAAAAACTCACCCATACGGTGGTAGGGTTAGTGGATACAGTGCGCGGCCTGGTCTCTGGGTGTATGTCTCCCACATCTAGTATGTCTGATTCACAGACACCTTTTATGAGCCCCGATCCGGTGCGGGACGCGATGTCGCAGACACCCCCTGACCTCGAAACTCCTGAGGACCGTTTGACTGTTCCCTCCGTAGCAGGCCGATGTTTGACGGCCAAAGAATTTGTTAAAAGAATGGACGGACCTATCTATAAGTTCATTGCTACTCAACCTAGAAGGCACTCCAAACGAGTCATGTATGCATTGCGTATGGGCCTTAGGTCCATGTTGACCGAGCAAGCGCTGGGCTCCATGCGAGTCCTTATTCAGGATCTTACCAGCCCAGATTTGGGCACAGGCTCTGCCGAACTTAGTCCTATAGGACAGGCGTCTATCGCCACTGCACATTCCGCATAGACTTTTTTTTCCTCCGTTGGATCTCTCATTTATACTTTTTAAATTAACAACTTGTACATATTTGTCACAGCCATTTGGCCTTTTAACATTAAAATAATGATTTTTAAAATTTTTCTATATTTTAGACCCGATCCTGCTTTGGCAATAGCCTTACAGACCTGGTCTGTCTTTATATCAAAATACATAATTTCTGATAATTTGATAAATACCCACATCATGCTAGTTATAGTTATCCTACTCCTTCCCTTCCTCGATGGCCTTGCCGAACTACCTCTCCACACCCTTTTTTGGCTTCCCTATGCCCTTTGTCGTAGCAGCCGTTGTGCTACTGGCGCTCCATCCTCATCCCACTTCTTATCAAGAAGAAATCCTTAATGACCTATCAACATTTCCTTGTCCCCTATACACAACGTGTCCGGGGACGTAAATCTACACAAACAAACAACAAACCAATCCGTGAAGAGAGGCCGGGTAGCTCAGTTGGTAAGAGCGTCTTGCTAGTAACCGAAAGGTCGCTGGTTCGAATCCCGGATTGGTCAACGTGTGATCATATTATTTTCCCCTTTACCAACAACTGGCCCGCTGGTGTCAATATAAATCGGTCCAGTAGTCACCTATATGCGAAAGTGTCGTGTGACTATAATCTACATACAAACAAACAATCCGTGAACCTGGGTACTACTATGGACTGACTTATCTATACGTGACGTACCCCTAGTCGATCATTGATCCTAGGGACCATACCACGACGACTATTAACATAAGACTCCTCTTATTGTATTTATGGGCATGGGAGATGCCCGTTACTTAGTTCACCAATTCTGGTGAAAAATCATAACTCCTTTTAGCTTAGTTAGTCCACCAATCCAGGTGAAAATTATAACCCTTTTAACCTCTGTTATATTTGCCTCAGCCCCTGCTCTGGGTCCTGGGCTGGGTGCCTAATTTTTAACTACGTTTGTCATCTTTTGTAACCCCGTATTTTGGGAAATTATATATATGCACTCTTTCTTTATTTCTTGACTGGCAGATTTATTATCCAGTCTTTTTAACCTTTTAATTTCGGTCCTGAAAGGATTTTTAACCTTTCTTATACTTACTGCAACCTATAACAGCCTATATCCTGTTCCATAGCTCATCGTATAGCCATATTAGCATTAGTCTCCTCGGCCTTAGTGTGGGGAGGGTTGTCCAACCCCATTTGGGCCCCTGGATCCTTCTCCCTAGTAAAAACTATACCTACCCTGTCCGAGTTATCTCTCCCTGTGGCCTTGTTGTGCACCTGACTGACCGCACCTCCTCCTCTCCCTTCCGCATGGCTGCGCCCTACCTCCCCCTCCCTGGCACCCCCCCTTGGTCTCAACTCTACTGCCTCCAGACATCGTATGCCACTTCCCCCCTGACCCTCCAGTCTCATCTGACCTGCCTTCTGGCCGTCGCAGCGGCATCACTGCGCTCCCTCTTCATCTAAGTACCGTCAGCATAAAATGAACTCTTAACTCATCGGAACTACTTCATACAAGTCCCCTATACGCACTGTGTCCGGGGACGGAAATCTATCCATGCCAAGCCAAGCCGAAAAGTGAAGAGGGAAGTTAAGGGGATTACGTCCTCTCGACTGACGTGTACAGGTCGAAACCTCACAAGAAAGATCACAAGCACATGGAGATGATAATGAAGGAAACAGATCTCAAAAGAACACAGACAGACAGATATACATAATATTCAAACATACAACGAAATAATAAAAGAATAATAATAACACAAGGATTGGACAACGCTCAAACATCTCCTAGGATGCGTATTCATTGTTCGTACACCAACAAAAATGCTAAGTCACAAACGATTAATAACATACAATTTATTTAATAATGGAATAAAGAAAATACAGGAATAAAAAAAACGGGTTTGAGAATGCCATTGGTATATAAAGCAAAATCTGAAATTATGAAATAATGAAAATTATACACACAAACGAAATATATTAAAACAAGTAATAAAACTTAAATACATTTTTTACAGGTAAAACATTTACGCATGCACATTTGACGAACCAGTTTTTGTATTGCGAAAACCAAATCTGCCAACAAGCTGACCAAATGTATACCAAATGTATTTCGTCTTCGACTTGTCAATGTTAACCAAATTTCCAAATTAAGTTGCCGACACTTCTTCAACATGCAGGCAGAAGTATTGTCACGGCACGACGTATAAAAATGTGATTTTTATTTTCCCCTACACTTCAACTGATCAAAAAATATAACAAAGATAATTATTGATTCCCCACGCCTGTCCCACCCCGAAAATAAAAGGTTAGAAGATTACAACACGCAACGTCAATGCTTTATTAATAGTTCAGAGAAGAAATCTCGGCATACAGCCGTGGAGAACCGTTTAAGCTAAATATTATGACACACCTAGCTACCTAGCTTTCACCCACCCACTCTACCATCTTCCTCCCTCATTCCTCTACCCCTCTCCTACCCCGCCCCCACCGCCACCAAAACTTTACAACGTTTTTCCTTATCTCAGTTCTTCCAAAGTTAAGAAATGACAGTTTACTACTGTTTTATTGTCCTATAGAACAAACTAATAAGAATGATAAAATAATAATAAATAAATAACTTTATTTATAGCACATGCAGAGCTGCACACCCAAGAGGTTGTAGAATAAAAAGTATTTAAAATAAATAATTACAATGTTTAAAAAAAAAGCAAAGATGCAAATAAATGTTCGTTTTGGACTAGAAAATGTCATCATACTTGCAGTAGAAATGAAGAATGAGATTCATACAGTCTTATATCAACAAAAACAAATCCAAAAGATGAACAGTCTCGTTTGTTTAAGCGCATATGTGAGTAGAAAATTCTGTACTTTTTAAAGTGCTTTCTGATTTGAACACTGAGTCATCTGGTAGCTTAATTGCTTATCTGATTACAAAATTCAGCCATATCGTTGTTTAAAGAGCTTGTAATCTGATTACAAAATTCAGTCAACGTGTTGTTCAAGGGCTGATCTGACTAGAGCCATCACTGACAGATGTCAGCTATCTCGGTATTTTGTTTTTTAAAGTGCTTCGTGAAGATGATGCAGTCGCATTTTGAAAGGAAGAAGATGAAGTCACGTTTCGTTCGGATAAATGAGCAGTCGCATATCGTTAGAAGAAAAAAGATGAAAGACAGTACATAATTATAGACCTAAATTTTGACACTTTGTAAGGAAAACCATTTAGTCGCATAGCAAAGAGAAGAGCTTGCAGTGGCGTATTGAATTGAAGAAGAAGAGGATGTGATGTAGCGGTATTGTAGAGCGGCTATATTCCATGAGAACATGCTCAATCCGTTTGCACAGAACGTAAGTAAAGCAAATAAGGCACGTGCATTTCGTAATAGGAGAGAGATTTTTTTTAAATGTTGAAAGTAAGGATAGGCAGTCGCGTTTTGCAATGAGGACGAAGCAGCCGCGTTGGTTTCTTAAGAAATACATTGATATAGCTGCAGTTGGAATGGAAAATGATTCAGTTGCATGCATTCCATGCGAATGAGTAAGCAGTTGCTTACCGAAAGTAATGGCGCTGCAGACGCATTTCGTTTTGAGGAAGCGCGGAAGAGGCAGTCTAATATCTAAAACTAAAGAATGTGATGCAGTGGCATTTTGAAAGGCAGAAAAACAAATCGCATTTCGAAAGTATTCGCAGAGTCTAATCATGCCAAAATGTCACCCAAAACAAAAAAGCAGTGAATAATATAGTTGTTCCGAAATGTTCTGGCAGCAGTAGTCCGGTATCTTCAGTAGCTGAATAAACCGAATCCTCAGTCTTTAGCGACAATTGAAGATCTTGACCTGGTGTGCAGGAAAGAGTAGAATGAACTCGACCAGGCTGAGGTAAAAAGGACCGAGTAGAGAATGTGGAGATGTCCCTGGTGACGCTCTGGTGGGGTCCAAATTCTTCAGCTTTGGATCCAACCTGACAGCTCTGGAGAGGTCCAAATATCTCAGGTAGGTTTATCGAGCAGTTCGAACGCCATGGATTCTATGACGTCAGCGCTCGGTCGCTTCATGCATTCCCATTTCCTGTTGTGAGTCAATTTAATTGCATTAAATTCAACTGGGGTGACGACTTAAAAAAACAAAAAAAAAACTATTCATTTAAACTTGGTAGATCCATGTAATTAGAGCGTACAGATGCCTTTTTATTTTTGTGTGGGGATTAGTCTGTCTATCCGGCTGACACTTGTGCGCACTTTCCTCTGAAACTACTGGACGGAATTCTTAGAAATTTGGTAAGTAGTTAGAACATAGTGAACCTTCCCAGATCACTTTTTAATTTAAAAAAAATACCTCCCTCTCCTCTCCCCCTCACCTATCCTCTACTAACCTGAGAAGCCAGTGACAGCTGGATGGCTCAGGTAAAATATGCATTGGCTAACTTCAGTGATTCATCACAAGACCAACATCATAATAAAGGAGGACTGCATGCACGCGACAAGTGGGAAGAGCTTCGTCACTGCCCGCTGCACTCGCCGATGGCAAACTCCAAACTCCTCCTCCTGAACTATTAGGTGGTTAACAGCTAGGTCTGGACTTTCCAGATTGTGAGCTACAGAGTGCATTGTCACTTAAAGAAGGCGACGAAAGACTGGCCACGGGCGCTAAACAGATTACTACATGTTAAAGAGATATCGCGTTTGAACCCTAAGTCATGCTCACTAAACCATCGGCTTTACAAATATAAAAGGCCATTTATATAATGGATGTCGCCACTATGAAGCTTCTATGGAATTACTTTTAAAACGCCTTCTTTCTGAAACAGCATTTACAGTGCTATAAATTAATTCTCAACTTGATTGTTAACGGGATGTTCGGGGTAATTACATAGTATGTTCTTCTTATTCACTCCACTTATTTCGGAAAATAGGTGAGCTTGTATGTCATGTTTGTTGAGTTTGAGTTTTGGTTTTTCTGACACTTTATTGTCCCTTTTTATCGGCAAATTTTGGGCTGCCTCCCCCGGTCAAGGCGTCGTTGTAGCATTGGCGCACTCAAACCCAATCTAAATAATATTAGTTGTTTATTTAAATTTTGCTGGAGGAGCAAAACGGAGTACCCGGACCCCCCCCCCCCGGTCCCCTTCTTCTTCTTTCCTTCTTCCCCTTCTTCCTTTCCTTCTTCTCTTCCTTCTTCCCTTCACTTCTTCCCCCTCTCTTCCTCTTCCCTCCCTCTCCCCCCTCCCCAGAGACGTTGCTCGAGTCGAAAGAACGTAATAAGCAACTTGTTGAGTATTTGCTAAAGAGCAGACAAGCAAGAAACATTCAACAAAATTACCAAAAATTACAACCAAAAAAAAACCTAGGAGCCCGTAGTTTATTATGAGTGTTTCCTCCAAACAAAATAACTAAGTCTCATGGGACTCTCAGTTATCAAAATTGAAGTCATTGTGCGAATTTTAAGAGTCATTACTTTGGCTCGTCAGGGAAGGATAAATAAATTTAACAAGTGCTGGACCCTAACCGGTGCAGAGTTCCCTCACCTCCCTCCACACACACACACACACACACACACACACACACACACACACACACATAAATGAAAAATAATAATAATTGTAAAATTCTAAATAAATAAATGTTACAAAACACACAATTGAAATTTAAAAAAATAAATAAATAAATATATATATATATATATATATATATATATATATATATATATATATATATATATATATATATATATATATATATATATATATATATATATATATATATATTATTACAAAAAAACAACAACACATGATCATCAACATCTTCATCATCATCATCATCGTCGTCGACAGGGGCGGACGAGGGGGGGGGGGGGGGGTTCCGGGGTTTCCGGAACCCCCCCCCCAGCCCCCCAAAAAAAGGAAAACAAAGAAGAAGAAAAAGGAGAGAGAGAAACGAGAGAGAGAAAACTTTAAAGGAAACAGATCAATCACTTGGAAACGGTAACCTCCATATCCCATATTATATAGAATATAAAATTATAAAAATAAAAATAAAAAAAAATTAAATAAATAAATAAATAAATAAATAAATAAATAAATAAATAAATAAAATATGTATATAATATATTATATATTTATTTATTTATTGTATTTTGTATTTTTATTTTTTTAATTTTATTTTTTTTATACGAGTATTTGACCTCTCCCACAATATGCAAGCCCTCGCAATCGTCTCCCTAAAAAAGTTCAATCATTGCAATCATTCTAAACAATCTCCAGACGAACACTGTCTTTCGTGCTCCACAAAGAGCAAAGCTGATATTTCCCGTCTTCAGCGACATTCTATTTATTTATTTATTTATTTATTTATTTATTTATTTATTTTATTTTTTAAAGGGGGATTGGGGGGGGGGGGCGCCACGAGCGGAAGAAATGAAAAGAAAGAGAACGTTATTCCTAATGGATAATATAATGGATTACGACAGGAGTGCCCAATACGTCGATCGCGATCGACCGGTCCATCGCGAAGGCAGTGTGACTGAGTAGATCGCGTAGCAGTAAACAAAAAAATTGACGTCAGCCTATTATATGACTATATATATATGTTTTGCATTTTGGTGGTAGGTAGATCATTTTGGCTTGGTCATTTTAAAAGTTCCTCGCATGCTGAAAAAGTCATAGTTTGGGCAACCCTGGCTTACGTTGACGTTTTAGCAAAAAAAAAAAAAACAAGTCAAAGTTCCGTCCTTTTGCTTGTTTATTCCGACTCGCGCCAGCGCTTCAAAATGCCGCGAACGCCGTCGTTGAAGCCCTCCGATTCGAAAGGTGTGGCAAAGCTCAGTACATATTTTGGGAGCAAAGGAGGTAATTATTATTTTGATAATTTAATCTTACAAGTAAATAACATATCCTATCCTATCCTATCCTATCCTATCCTATCCCATAACTCGGAGGTCGTAGGGGCACCACAGATGATCGTTTAACCAACGTACTCCATCTTTCCCTGTCCTCAGCAATCCTGATTGTTTCGCTCAGTGTCAAACCAGTCCAGTCTCGAATGTTGTCATCCAACCTCTTTTTTGGTCTCCCTCTTCTTCTACCTCCTTGCACTGTGCCTTGCAGGATGGTCTTTGCAAGACCTGATGATCTGGTGGCGTGGCCATTCCCTCGGAGTTTCCGTTTTTTCACCACTGTGAGCAGGTCATCGTGTTGTCCAATGGCTTGTGTGATGGTCTGTCGGACTTCGTCGTTGGTGATGTTCTGGGTATAGGAAATGCCCAGAAGTCTTTTGTAGCACCTCGTCTCCATGCTTTGTATTCTTCGTTGGAGATCTGCTGTGAGGGTCCATGTTTCGCAAGCATATAGGAAGATGGAGATGACAAGAGAGCGCAGCAGCCTTACCTTGGAATGTAGACTGACGGTCCTGTCTTTCCAAATTAGCTTCAACCTCGCCAGGGCAGCAGTTGTTTGTGCGATCTTGGAGAGGACTTCCTGTCGGGACCCATTGTCTAATACAATGGCTCCTAAATATTTGGCTATGCACTGTGTTGAGGGATTGGCCTTGGACTTTGATGTCCGTGTTGATGCCATGGGTGTTGTTGGTCATCATTTTGGTCTTCTCTGCTCTTATTTCCATTCAATAGGTTCTGGAGGTGGTGTCAAGCCTCTGTACCAGTCGTTCAAGTTCTTGTTCCTCTCCAGCCAATCCATCAATGTCATCCGCAAAACGAAGGTAGGAGATTGCTCTTCCCTCTATGCTGACTGTGCCTTCCTGGTCTGCAAGGGCATCTGACATGATGCGCTCTAGGAAGATGTTGAAAAGTGTTGGAGAGAGTAGGCATCTCTGACGCACACAGATTGTTGTTCTGAACCAGTTTCCGATGGCGCTGTTGTGGAGGACTGCACTGGTAGCCTTGTCATACAGGCTTTTGATGACTTCAACAATTTTAGGGCTGATGTTGTACACTCTCATGGTTGCCCACAGAGCTGCATGCCAGACTCGGTCAAACGCCTTTTTGATGTCTACGAACACATGATATAGATGTTGTTGGTGCTGTAGGTATTTCTCACAGATTATTCTGAGGTTGAAAATCTCTTCAGTGGTACTTCGCCCTGCCCTAAATCCTGCTTGCTCTTCGGCTATGATTTGTTCAGCTTGGGGTTTCAACCTGTTGAGTATTATTTTCAGGTTCCTGAAGGTTACCTTTTTTGGGAAGAGTGATGACAAGCCAATGGGTCCATGGTGTAGGCCACTCCCCACTCTGCCACATCTTGTTACACATAATGGTGAGTGCGTCGATCATCGCTTCTCCTCCTGCTTGAAACAGTTCCGCGGGTATGTTGTCCACTCCCGCTGACTTCTCCTTCTTCAGCGATTGCACTGCTGCCTCAACATCTTCTCGGAGAATTGGGAGGTTTTCTTCTTCTTCTCTGTTCTCTGGACATGCTAGAATTGATGGGTCTTCGTTTGGTTTGTGGTTGTAAAGGTCAGAGCAGTATTCTGTCCATCTTTCCAAGACTTCTTGTTCTTCTGTAAGGCATAAGCCACTTGCTTTGGATCGTGGAGACCTTGGGCTGTTTAACACTTGTCAGCGGCTTCACAGTCTGGTAGGCCTTCTTGCTGTTGTTCTTGTTCAGACTGTTCTCTATTTCCTGGCATTGAGCTTCTATCCAGTTCTTATTTGCTGTGCGCATGCCTTTTCGGATGTCATTGTTGATTTTTCGGTAGGCATCAGCTCCCTGTCAGGTGTTCCTTTTCTTTTTCATCTCTCTTCGTTTATCACACAGGTCCAAAAGTTCAGGTGTGATCCACAGCTTCTTCTTTGACCGGTGCTTTCCAAGGATCTCCGTGGCTAAGTTGAAGGTGGTGGTCATGGTGTTGACATCTACTTCACCAGCTCCCAAAATGAGCACTGGTGCAAATTTCCCTCCAATTGTGGCCTGAAATATTTCTGTCACCTCCGGGTCTTGCAGTTTGTCCAGGTCGAACTTCAGTCTAGTGCACTTTGCTGTGTTTACTCTCTTCAAGTGAAGCCGGAAAGACATCATAACAAGATTG
Organism: Oncomelania hupensis; assembly: GCA_036898135.1. NCBI lineage: Eukaryota > Metazoa > Mollusca > Gastropoda > Littorinimorpha > Pomatiopsidae > Oncomelania > Oncomelania hupensis. The sequence goes on along the minus strand of CM072514.1, from coordinate 64,491,622 downwards.
TGGTCACTTCCGATGTCTGTTCCTGGAAAAGTGCGTGTCCTGCCAATGTTGATGCTTGATCTGAAGCGTTTCTTGACCATCATTAACATTTACCGCGTAAGTCCCTTTAATAGAATTTTGGAAACCCTCCCCCAAAAACTAACTGATCCGCCCCTGGTCGTCGTCGTCATTATCATCACTGTCACAGCCATAATCATCATTGTCACAACCATCATCATCCTCATCTTCATCCTCATCATCACATTTATTGATTCAGACACCACATCAAGTTATGCAGATTAACAAATAAAGTGCATGCAAAGGGATATCTGCACTCGTTACGGTCCACTCAGCACTTGTTACGCAAGACACTCCATGAATTGAACCAACAAATGAAGGAAAATGTCAAAGTGGGTTCAATGAATATTGTTGTAAAATCTTGCTAGAGACGATCAGTGATCTCTACATTCTTGGTGAACAATACTACGTTGAAAATCCATTTTGGGATATTTTGTAAATATTATTTGTTATATAATAGGTGTCATAGCCGAAGGCAAACATAAAACAAACACCCTGACGGCAAACTCCCGTCATTTTGCGTTGACTTTGACAAGAGTTCCATCCCTTGAAAATGGGTTGATTAGGGGTCATAGTGGCGGCTGTGAAAGTGAAGCCCAGAGCAGGAGAGAATTACTGTGTGGCACCGCAACAATGTGTACACTTTCAGTTGCAAAGAGAACTCTTTATTTCGTTATCCGCTCGACGAATCAAGTTATGAGTTATAATTATGTTCGTGCATGCTATTTTTTCAATATTTTATCTGTGCAAATATCCTAGCGCCAACGCACACAAGAAAAAATGTAGATTAATTCCTTTCACAGTTGTAAAAAATTCTTTTGTAAAGTAATTTGGTAAAACAAAAATGGCCAGGTTTGTTTTTAAAAAAAAATTGAGGCGTTGGTATTTTATGCAGTTTCCCCATAAACACAAAAGGATGGTGTTTGTGATACAAAATGTAGCAAAGCACAAACTCATACAAAGTTATCTTGAAAAATGTAAATTTTATGTTTACCTATTGTATGTAAGCCTAAAACAGCTTAGATTGAGACCACTTAAATGAAATTTTATGTTATATAATGCATAATTATTAAGTACTTTTGATTTTGTTGATAATTATAGTAAAATTCACATTGCCACATTCATTCCATAGTTGGCTGAACTTTGTTGTGTACATTTATATTGAACATGATGCAAAGAACCTCAGTCTCCAACATTCTCTCCTTTATTCCACCTTCTCCTGTCTTTCTCATTACACTCTCTACCATCATTTTAAAATAATGATTTTTTATATTGTTTAAATATTTATTATTGTGAATGTATGTATGTTTGTGTATATATATATATATATATATATAACATGCTTGTGAACGTTTAGTTTGGTTTTGCGTTTGTCCCACCTACATCGCAGCAGCGTTACAAAAGTGCAGACATATGAGTTCATTCACATGCATAGACTGGGTCTTGCATAGCCTTTAAACAAATTACAATAATTAATAATAGTAATAGAATTCTTAATAAATATTAACAGCATAACCAACTAATGAAATAATGCATAAAGTTGCTACACCGATCAACCCATTCGCAAGGGAGGTAAGCCATAAAAGTAATTGTAAGCGTTATATATAAGCTTTCCGTCTGGGTATAGTCTGTGGACATACTCATATAACATACATAACCAACCAGAACCACATACACAGGAACACACACATATATATAAACAAATATCCAACAATATTTAGGAAGCCAATTGGTAATTATACATGCACACACAGAACATTATGTAATTGTCAAAATATACTGATCCAAAGGGATGGATGGAGGTAGGGCTGTGTGGGTAAAGAAGTAAAGACTAACAGTCACAATGAACCACAAAAGCATCAGCAAGGAGAAGAATGACAGAAACTGACTATTTCCTTACATAACAACCATAAACAGGTTCAAACTGCCAACATACGTTTTTATGTTACAGAACCATCATAAAACATTCGAATAGGAAGACGAATAACTGTACTATCTCACGGAGAAAATACTAAGTTACACAACATTTACAACAACTAATTACAAATAAAGCATACAGAGCATGTTGTTATTGTTAGTATTAGTTGCAGTACTATTAGGGTTACATGTAGGCCAATCCATATACCACAATATACACACTACTTAAGGCTGCTACATTATTATACTATTGCCTGGCAAGACGCACAGACTTATTAGTAAAACGCGTGAAAAAGCACTCTATAACAAAAATGCTTACCTGTAGATGAAGAAAGCAGCAACGAGAACGATGAGAATGATGGAACCAAGCACAATGATGACGATCCCGTATTCTGGAAAAGGTTCTGGGGGAAAAAAAAGCAAAATTATTAAGCAAAATGAGTTATCACTCTCAATCACCCAAGGAAATTTGACAATGACAGAAAAAAACGGGAAGTGAAGATATTTTATTAGCTTTATTATAGCAGCGTAATAAAAACATAATAATTGAACCCAGATGATTTGAAAGGAAAGGACCATGGACAACAAAAAAAGGAAACATGGAAGACGAAGGAGGAGAAAGAGGCAGACAAAGAAGAAGAAGAAGAAGAAGAAGAAGAAGAAGAAGAAGAAGAAGAAGAAGAAGAAGAAGAAGAAGAAGAAGAAGAAGAAGAAACAACAACAACAACAACAAAAACAACAACAACAACAACAACAACAAAGAAAGAAAGAAAGAAAGAAAGAAAGAAAGAAAGAAAGAAAGAAAGAAAGAAAGAAAGAAAGAAAGAGAAAAAAAAGCTTCATGCAACGGACCATTTATATGAAAATCAGCGGACGGGATAATAAAAAAAAACTTTGGGTTAAGTAGATTTGCCTCAAATTCAAAACAAATTCAAATTCAGCGGTTCAAAATGTGCTTATGAGGAACCTTAAGCGGTTTTTTTTTTACATTTCATACCATAAAACCTTTTCTGTTAAATGTGCTTAACAGCTGGGCACAAAAACGAAGACATAAGCAATCCAAATACAATCAAAGAAAAACTGAAGATTGAATAATAACCAAATTCAAATACATTGCTCATCTGATCAGCGCCTCTCGCAGATTCAGCAGTTCTTTTTCTTCTTCAATTGTATTTCAGCAATTTAAGAAAATAAATGGAGATTGAATAATAACCTAATTGATTTAAATGCAGGTAAAATCTCTCGAGAGAGCATCAGCTCCTGCTGTCTCAGCAATTCTTCCTCAAAACTCAGTTCTTCTCCTCCTCCTTCCTCTTTACTTTAGCATTCCTCTTCTTCTTCTTCTTCTTCTTTTTGTTTTTTACTCAGCAGTATTTTTCTTCTTTTTTCACCCTTTTCAACTCGACATTTTACATCATGATTCAAACTCACTCGCTCTAGGCGATATGTAAATGGGACAGATGCTGGTGTGCATGAACAGGTTGTGCTTGAAGCAAAGCAACAACAAAAAAAGAAGTTCCATGGATGCAAATGAGAAGGCGAGAACTGAGAAGCACAATAAAATCGGCTTTGAAGGGGCTGCGATGTGAATTCATTGTGCGATGGATTTGTAAAAGAAATACATATATATTCAACAGAAACGAGAGTGTTTGAGCGATCAAGCAAAAGATGAGTGGGTGAAAGATGAAGAGAGAGAAAGTGGGGAGGAGAGAGAAAGTGGGGAGGAGAGAGAGGGGAAGAAGAGGAAGAGGGGGGGGGAGAGGGAGTTGGGGAGTGAGAAGAGCAGGACTGACGGGGGTGGAGAGAGAGACAGATAGAGAGAGAGACAGACACACAGACAGACAGAGAGAAGGTACTTGATTTGTTTTCAATGTACGTATAATAAGCTGGACATTGGACATTAATTTTTAGACTTTGGACTTACTCGTCCACTGTCCGCCTCCCAAATCCACTGTCTAGAATGACATTTGCAGGCATACAAAGTACGTGTAAGCCTGCTGATCAAGTATACCCTGGACATTCATCAGATGACGGTGTAGTATGCCTCAGCAGGCTCGGAGACACTGCATGATTCGCAGACTGAGCTCAGATGACTTACAGCTAAGTTCCGTCACAATACGCCAAGGGCAGGGCAGCAGAAGTCAAAAGACACCGAGTACCGACAGGACCCCCATGCCAGCAGCTATGGAGCATTGGAGCCTTCGGGAACGGTATTCATGGAAATGATGAAGTACTACTATGTTGTACTAGTTTTAGTGAAAGCAAGTGTATGATATCAACTATTAAGTACACCTTAGAACACGAAACATACGATGCCGAGTGAACGGATTTTAAGTCTTTTGTTCCGTCGTAGTAGGAATTCAAAAAATCATCTCTCTCTCTGTCTCTCTGTCTCTCTCTGTCTCTCTCTCTCTGTCTCTCTCTCTCTCTCTCTCTCTCTCTCTCTCTCTCTCTCTCTCTCTCTCTCTCTCTCTCTCTCTCAATATATATACAGAATCAGTTAGTGTCCACATAAACATTACACGAGGTTTGCTGTGCAGTGTGCGTTTGCTGTGCAGTGTGCGTCTGCATATGCATATCTCAAACGATTGAATTAAATGATTATAGCGCAATACAATACACTGAAATTATCCCGCTCAAAACCGTCCTTCAGATGCATGCAAATATTACACAGCGTTCAACAGATCCATAATAGGAAGTTTTATTTTTAAACTTCCTTTCACCATATCTTTGCAAAAAAACAATAGTAGGAACACGCCATATCCATTTGGGGCTTTTGTCTAACTAGGGGCAGACGACTATAGATCCTGAAGGGTCCGGGGGGGGGGGGGGGGTCGTTCTCTCCTGACCACTGATCCGGGGTTAAGTTTATTCATTACATTCCGGATGCGGAGGCTGATCGACGCCATTTTATCGCACAGCAGACTGACAGCCATCATGAGCCAAGCGTGAACTCCCCTTTCCCTAACTTTCCCTGGCGTTACAAGTAGTAGCAGTAGTCTACAGGGCCAGACTTGGTACATATTCCCAACTTTACAGTAATACTAGGGTAGTTCCGGGCTAGGTTAGCATAGACCTACAACTTTTAATCCAAAGTCTTTGGTTGATTTTTTTTTTTAAAATTTCCAGACTTATCTGGAAATACTTTGAAATAGACGGGTGAGGGACTGCGAACAAACCCAAAGTCGGTCTGTCCGTCGGTTCCTTCGTCTATTCATCAAAACCTCCATCAAGGGCACATGGGTTTATACAATATAAAATTAGGTACACATGTTACTATAAATAGATAGATAGATAGATAGATAGATAGATAGATAGATAGATAGATAGATAGATAGATAGGTAGGTAGGTAGGTAGGTAGGTAGGTAGGTAGGTAGGTAGGTAGGTAGGTAGGTAGGTAGGTAGGTAGGTAGGTAGGTAGGTAGGTAGGTAGGTAGGTAGGTAGGTAGGTAGGTAGGTAGATAGATAGATAGATAGATAGATAGATAGATAGATAGATAGATAGATAGATAGATAGATAGATAGATAGATAGATAGATAGATAGATAGATAGATAGATAGATAGATAGATAGATAGATAGATAGATAGATAGATAGATAGATAGATAGATAGATAGATAGATAGATAGATAGATAGATAGATAGATAGATAGATAGATAGATAGATAGATAGATAGATAGATAGATAGATAGATAGATAGATAGATAGATAGATAGATAGATAGATAGATAGATAGATAGATAGATAGATAGATAGATAGATAGATAGATAGATAGATAGATAGATAGATAGATTAACATGTGTACCTAATTATACATGTGTACCTGCATGAAAGTGGTGGAAGACTAACACAGGGGAAAACATGTTAAAGTCTGGAGAGCGCAAGTTATTGACTCCGGCGCGCGAACATTCAATCAAATACATAGCTAATTCATTTAAACCTGCTATAAATACATAACTAATAATAAACTAATTCATGTATGTTTCAAAGTAACCACACTATTAAGCATACATAAATGCAAGTTGAAGTTGGGGGGAAGGTCGGGGGAGGTCTGGGGGCATGCATTCGCCCCCACTTCCCACCCAACCCCGAAATAAATTGAAATATAGATTCAAATATGTGCAATCTGGCGCATCCTGGAAGTTTCCATAAATTTACCAAGTAAAAAAAAATTACACAATTTTTTTTTTATTTCTTGTAACCAAAGAAGATTTTAATCATTTGATTAAAAAAATTAATTATAAGCGTACATTGTTTTGAACAGAGTAAACGTTCTGCTTGTGTGCTGATGTCCTATAGTGACTTTCAATCGCCACATATACATATACATATACATACAACTCCTTCAAGGAAATAAATGACACCCAACTCTTACAAACACGTTACCCCTTCACGCAATAGTAATAAATAAAAAATACCATGTAAATCAAAGTGGTTGGGAACAGGCACAGGCCATGATAGCTTCAACAATAGCAAGAAAATGCGTGAGGGGGTGGTGTTGATTGTGCGGGGGTAGGACAGGAGGGGGGGTGGCAAAAAGAGAGAAGTGGGGGTTAGGAAAGGGTGGGGGTGGAGTTCTAGGACGAAGAAAATAAGGTTAGAATAGGGAGGGAGGGCTCGACCAAGACAGGGAGGGGTTAGCGAAGATAAGACAGGGTTAGGAGAAAGATGGAGTCGAGGCTCGAACAGGGATGGTAGTATAAAACAATGAAGTGGAGCAGATTGTAAAAGGTTATAGGGTGAACGTCTCCATGTCAGAATTCATAGCAAAACCTGTCAAACATGCAACTTTCATCTCCCTAGAATAGGCGATGTCCGCAAACATCTGACCACTGACGCTACTGTAAAACTCATTTCCTTTCGTGTTTTGTCCCGCTTAGACTACTGTAACTCTCTCCTGGCTGGACTTCCTTCTTCTTCTATTTATCTGCTCCAGCGTGTTCTTACCTCACCCAGAACATTCAATTCTATAAGCCTTCTAAAAATCTTCGATCTTCCTCTGATACCCTCATGCTTCACATACCCCCGCTACAAACTCTCCTCTGCTGGCCGTCGATCTTTTTTAGTGCTTGGCCCTTCAACTTGGAACTCTCTTCCCCTCTCTCTTCGCAGCTCTCCAAACATAGCTACTTTCAAATCCAACTTGAAAACTCATCTCTTCCTTAAATGTTTCTGATCTTGCCTCCCATCATCATCGTCGTCCTTCCTCCATTTGTTTTGTTTTGGTTTTTTGTTTTAATTCAGACCACCGCCACCACCCTCCCCATCACCCATTCTTAGCTCTCCCCCCTCCCTCCCTCCCTCGTCTCTTATTCGTTAACTAATGTCTGATTTTATTTTGTATGAAACCGGATGTTTAGAATGAATGCGTGAGTACTGCGCTTTGAATTGATATTGTTCATTGGGAAAAAGCGCTCTATAAATATCCTTATTATTATTTTTATTGATTATTATTACAAAGTTAGAATTCGGCGGACAAGGACAATGAAGGGGGCTAAAATAGGGAAGTAGGGAGCGGCTAGGACTGGGAACAACAACAACAACACATACAACAACAATCAGAAGAAGAATTAAAAAAACCATAGCGCCTAACTGCCAATCAAAATAGGACATGGTCATTGCCTATACTTCACCTTCTGGGGGACATTTGGATCCATCAAAGCCACATTTGGGAGTGTCTGTAGGAGGTTCAGATCGTCCGCCTGCCCAGTGGATGGGCTGGCCTTCCACAGGTTCGTACTTTTTTTTGTTACCGTAGTAGTTGGCTACCACCTGTCAAAAGAGAAAGAGAAGTATACAAGTCAACTTGGAAGTTCTTTAGAATAAGCATGGTGTATTAGCATGAATTGACCGTAAATATAATAATCCCCCTAATAATCCTCGGCATCATCATCATCATCATCATCTACATCATCATTATGATCATCATCATCATCATCTCCAACATCACCGTCCACAAAATCCTTACCATCATCATCATCATCATCATCATCATCATCATCATCATCATCATCATCAGGCGAACCGAGGAATACCAAGCATCGAATAGGAAAGGACATAGATGTCTCTGCCACAAACGCAAATTCAAAGTTAAAACTTTCCGTCCCCTTTGCACTATGCAAAAGTTGAACGTAGTGCTAGTTTGATTATGCTACACCTCCTCCTCAACTTCTCTCTCTGTCTCTGTCTCTCTCTCTGTCTCTCTCTCTGTCTCTCTCTCTCTCTCTCTCTCTGTCTCTCTCTCTCTCTCTCTCTCTCTCTCTCTCTCTCTCTCTCTCTCCCTCTCTCTCTTTCTCTCTCTCTCTTTCAAATGAGCGTAGGTTTAGTTTTAGTATTTTTCAAATAAATATATTTGTGCCTGAGAGATTAGTGAAAGAATTACCTCCCGTTCCCACTGCCCCTTGCTAAGTAGCATGAGGGCCCAAGGCATTAAAGTCTGAAGTCTTCCTCTCTCTCCAAAGACACATTATCCCATTATCCTATGCTTCAAGTAGGGGACACGCAAATTGCCCCATATTCCTGTACTTATTTTCTTATCAAGTCAAAAACACATCGTCCGGATAAAGAAGCTTTTTCGCCACGAACGGAAAACAGTGAAACAGATTGAAAATTGGATCAACCTCAGCGTCGTCTGCTAAGAAAACGCATTACCTCCCTTTCTGTCTTTGTCTATGACCTACACACAATTCCGGAGAAGAAGGCCCAGACGGACCGAAAGAGAAGTTGATGCTTCTCGACTCGACCTGAGCAGTCTTGATCAAGAGGAAGGCGGAAGAGATGACGAAGGAGGAAGAAGTGGAATAGGGAGGTGAAGTGGGGTAGAGAAGTGGAAGAAAAGAAACTCGGATAAGAAGGATGTAAAAAGAAGCAAACGAAAGGGTGTACAAGAAGTAAACGAACATGTTTATATTGGTCTACTTGAGTTTATCAAATTCTTATGGGTCATCTGGTGAAAATTATACTATATAAGTAAGTACAAAATCCAAAAGGAGGAGGAAGGAGAAGAAGGAGGAGCAGGAGGAGGAGCAGGAGGAGGAGCAGGAGAAGGAGCAGTAGGAGGAGGATGAAGAAGTAGTAGTAGTCGTAGTAGTAGTAGTAGTAGCAGTAGTAGTAGTAGTAGTAGTAGTAGTAGTAGTAGTAGTAGTAGTAGTAGTAGAAAAGAAGAAGAAGAAGAAGAAGAAGAAGAAGAAGAAGAAGAAGAAGAAGAAGAAGAAGTCATTATCATCATCATAATCATCATCATCGTCGTCGTCATCTACATCAGCAATAATTAACAACTTAATCATCATCACAGTCATCATCTTTGTCATCATCTTTGTCGTTGTCGTTTTCATCTCCTTTCTATTCTTTAAACAGAAATCTCGAGAAAATAAATATTTTAAAAAAACGTAATACACTAAAAAAAAAAAATAAATAAATAAATAAATAAATAAATAATAATAATAATAATACAGTACATTTATATCGCGCGGTACCTCGCAAACGGTAAGGAAAGCGAGCTCACCGCGCTTGACAACACACGTGCAATCACACACACACACACACACACACACACACACACACACACCTACACACACACACACACACGCACACGCACACAGAACACGTATACACTTATCAAATGATTAAATAATTACAGTTTTAAAAAAAAAATTTAAAAGAAGTAAATAATTAAATAAATAAATTGATAAATAAATAAACAAGCTAATACAGTTAGAGAGTGATCTGCTTACGCAGAAATTCCCTGTAGCAGGGTCCAGATCTAAAAGAGAGTAGTCGGCGTTCCTATCGCCGTTTGCGTCAATGCTCACTGTTCCGGTGATGCCTATAACACACACAGATAAACCACGTTGACACAGCACTTCACAACCAATCAAATTATAGGAGACGGATACAATGAAAAAAAATATAGGTGGTGAAATGCATGAGATCAAACCAAACAAAAGTTCCACAAACAATACATGCAATCACTAAAAGCTCCAGATTTTTTTTTTATAATTAAAAAAAGAAGGTCAAAGCCATTATGACTTACACGCTTCTTATAAAACTTGCAATATTTAAAATCAAAATTAGTGCCCAGAAAAAGGGCAAAGCCTTGCAATATTTAAAATAAAAAGGAGTGCCCATAAAAAAAAAATTAACGGTTGCATTAAAATGCAAAGACTTTGATTTTTCTATGCTCTTGACCTTGAGATGACATTGACCTCCGCCTCCAAATACTATCAAATAAACTACAGCGAAAGTGGTCGTTTGCCAAACAAAAAAACGTTACCTTGAGATGACCTTGAGCTTTAGTGACCTTTCATGCATGTATGATCAAATAACCCAATACTATAGGTTACATACACAGCCATTCCACTGTAAGATGACCTATTTTTTTAAATGTTTTTGCAAGACCGTCAAGATCAACGCAAAAAATGAACACACATGAAAGATCAATCTATATTCTCTAAATACAACATGTTTGGACTTTATATCTTTCATAGTTTAAGGGCAAGGTCATTTCAAAGTAACTATACTAACCGACTTTGGACAGCTCCAGTAACCTTGACCTTGGAGTGAGGTTGACCAAATGTGCACAGTATAGTGTCTCATTAATATAGGTCATGCATCAAAGAATTATAAGTTCAATATTAATAACTTAGGGAAAAAGTGAAAGTGAAACCTTGAAGCGAAGTCATTCATTCACTAACCATTTATCTCATGAATATACACCATCTTACCAAGTTTGGATGAGACAGTTGAACTAGGTCCTGAGATATTATTCCACATGCCAGTATTGCACACAGACAGACGCCGGACGCGGACAGACAGACGGAATGGAGGGACAATGTTTTTCTAAATGTTATTTTTGGACTATTTAGGACTCATCTCGCACAGATTTGCAAAAATCTGATATTTTTGTGTCTGTGGGTGAGTACATAGACTCACATTGCTTTGCATGTGAGTCAAAAAAGAGATTCGTCGGCAGTGTATTTATTTATTTATTTATTTATTTTATTTAATTTATTTAATTATTCAATTATTATATACTTTATTTATTTAATCGTTCTTATGTAGTGCTTTATCAGCTCAAGAGCTGCTCAAGGCGGTGACCGATACAGGACCCAACTCAAGCCACCAGTCAAGACGTTTTACCTTGCTGGCTTAGCCTGGCCTGGCCTGGCCTGACATGATATGCAAATACCTAGGTTTGATTTTCTACGACGGTTCAAGATTCCTTTAACAGTATTTCACTGTGTGTAATGACTCTCTCCATGTCCGCTTTATTAACTCTACGGTTTTGTATTTCATAGCTGTTGTTCTTTTTAAATAAAATTTTAACATTTTTTAAATTCCCCCATTCCTTATGCCAAAACATCTACAAATTGCGGTGCTAGCTTTTGCATTGTATCTTACAGCATCCCATTTATTATCATCAAAACACAAAATCATCACTCATTCCATCAAAGAATATGTCATAAAAGCCTGTTAGTACATCACAGTTTATTTCAGTGGCCAGTGCTTAAAAAGACCTAAATCATTGAATGTGGACATACTGTAGACGAGGGAGGTTCTGGTATCATCCAAAATGTTACAAGACTCGTCACAATTATTGCTAAATCTCTTAATGGTAGACTTTTAGAGACTAAAATTAGGTTTTTAATGAACCAGTTATTGTGCTTTACAAGAGTGTCGTTGTTTTTAAAAATGTTTAACACTATCACCTAAATGTGTGAACAAGCATTAAACGAAAAAAAGTGTGGTTGGTTGACTCACCATCAAACGTACGGTTCCACATACGAGCGGTGATATCGGAGCCGTTGGTGATGGAGCCGCCGGCCTCCAGGCTCTCGTTCAGTGCAATAGCGTAAAGGATGACAGCATCATGAAAAGCTCCCACAAAGCTGTTAACCTGCCACCCAAAAATGTTTTGACGTTTTTAAAAATCAAGAACTAGAAAGAAAACAAAAAGAGATTTAAAAAAATTAAATAAGACGCACCAGATTGTAAAATGCTCTACACATATATTTCACTAAAACGCGTCGAAAGAAAAACAATGTCTACTACATATCACTCCCTGTATACCCCCACTCCCCTTCTCTCTCTCCCTTTCTTTCTCCCTCACGTAATATATAATACACCGTATCCAGATACGGGCACCAGTGGTTAGGGGTTATAGGTCAACCGAACTATAAAGGTATCAGAAACTATTCAACTGCGATTTCAGGAAACATTTTGTCGGATTGTTGCACAATATAAAATACACTGCTGTTATTATTATTATTATTATTATTATTATTATGATTATGATTATGATTATTATTATTATCATCATCATTATCATAATTATTATTATTATTATTATTATTATTATTATTATTATTATTATTATTATTATTATTATTATGATTATTATTATTATTATTATCACAAACCGTTAAGAAATTTTTCCGAAAATAAATCAAACAGGCTACACAAAATCCGTGAATTTAAAATCGACTGTGTTGCATGTAAATTACATTTAAATAATGAATATTGCGATAACGTAGAACCGTCACGTATAAAACGTGCCTAAAGTGGCGTTTCACAGAAGTTTACAATTGTGAATATAAAAGTCAAACCGTTGCATTGAATAGAGTTGTACCTATATATCATTTCCACAAACCGTTCTGCTTCTTTGAATACTTTATACCCCCGTTGGCCTCTCTCAATTATGTTTTCTTTTGAAAATACTATGAATGTCATTCCTAAACTGTAAACGCCTGAACGGTAGATTATCAATACCTAAGCGTCTAAGAACTGTTTCTGTTGCTTCAAATTCTCGTTGATGTTTTGAATTAAAAACAAATAAATACATACATAAATAATTAAACAAATAAGTAAGTACGTAAGCAAGTAAGTAAATAAACAAAGAAACAAACAAAAAAGTACATACATAAATAAACAAAAAACAAAAAATAAATAACAAATAAATAAATAAATAAACAAGTAACTACTGCTTTTTAAATTCTTCTTAACCCGTTGCATGTAAGAAAATGTCTTCAAAAAATGTTAATAATTTAAAAAAATATATATATTTTTTTTAAAAATAATAATAAAAAACAACATTAATAATAATAATAATAATAATAATAATAATAATAATAATAATAATAATAATAATAATAATAATAAATAAATAAATAAATAAATAAATAAATAAATAAATAAATAAATAAATAAATAAATAAACACATGTTTAAAAATGGAAATATGTAGCTCGAAAACCAGAACACAACAGCATAATCTTAATTCCGAACACTGAGCTAAAATTCCTTTTTTTATTTTTTATTTTTTTTTACTTTCATGTCAAAAACAAAGGGAAGTAACTAAAACTCCTTCTGACCTCTTCCTCTCCGTAAGTGAAGTTTTCGTCTTTATACATGTTCTCCGCTCTCTCCTTGACGGTTCTGGAGAAGTTCTTGTATTCTGGAGAAGTAGGCTTTCGGAGGGTAACAGTCATCAGTGCCTCGTAAGCCTTCCTTGCTTTCGCGTTTCTCGTTCTCTCTGTACCACGGGCGTTCCATGTTGTTCTCACTGAAAAAAACAAAACAAAACACAAGTGTATGGCAGTGTACATTATGATATTATCTTCTACATTTCACAGCAGCTCAATGCCTATGTGAATAGCACTCTTAGGTTATCCCACATTTTGCTGGCTGCGGGCTATTTATAGCTTGCCTACACCCTCCCTTTCAGTGAAAGGATAGGAAAAAAAGAGCACTGGCAAAGCTATTTATAGCTAGCCTGGCTGAACTAGCTTCAAAACCTAAAAGCTTTGGTTGAGTCGGTGGGATTTTACTATTATTTTAATAATTGTTTTGTAATTCAATCAGATTTTTGTTAACAGTGTTTCATCATCATGTACATCATCGCCCTCATCATCATCATCATCATCATCATCATCATCATCATCATCATCATCATCATCATCATCATCATCATCATCATCATCATCATCATCAAAATCATCATTATCATCATGATCGTCGATGTCGCCGCCGTCGATGTCGCCGCTATTTGTTTAAGTTGATTTCCATTGGGAAAATTCATTACAGTCCTGTGATTATTTTTAATTAAATTCGGCATCTATGTTGTTTTGTTGTAGTTTTGAATTTGTTCGTTTGGTTTTTTATTGTTGTTGTAAACTTGAAACCAAAATAATCATAATTACAATTAGCGTGGTCCTCACCGCCTTTATTTGACCTCCTTCACAGAATCGAACAATTCAAATTAAACAAATTAATTAATTAATTATTTAAATTAATTTAAATCAAAATCAACCAAAGGTTTATAGTTTATTTGGTATCAAAATGTTTTAAAATTATTTGTTTGCGTTCTTTTGTAACCGTCGTCATTACTTTTTTTTTCTTTTTTTTTTTAACAAAAGAGCATTAAATAGGGAGTAAATCAAGGAACGAATGAACGAACGTGGAAACCATTAGCGAAGTTCGCTAAATGTGCACTACGAAAGCAAGAAGAAGAAGGTGTACAAGTGAAAATATGACTTGACTTGCCCCGGAACAGGAAATGCAATTCGGTAATTTAGGGACATTTTTGTTTGTTTTCATGATTCACATAAACATGTTTGAAGTCTCTTGTTTTTCTGGAGAAATATGCTTTGAATATGTGTTCTTGACTGGTAATAGGAATGGCAAATAGTAATTAAAATTGCATTTTTTTGGTAGTGTCTAAGTAATGTTCAAAGACATGAGGAAATGAGTACGACTTTTCATCTCCTTAATAATGTCAGTTCAATGCTTTCTTCATCGACTCCATCTAACTATTTCTGCGTTCAAAGGGGCTGGCTTTGTCAGAGCTTAATGTTTCTGTTTTGCCTTTTCGATTTCGTCTTCATTACTGTATTATCTTCATTTATTCTATATCATCATGAGGGATGCGCAAACCCAGCTGAAAAAGAACATACATAATACTAAATGATAATATGACAGCTGCCACATTAATGCTCTCATTGATGTCATCATTAGAGTATACGAAGGCACTCAAATAGATCAGATAATTCCGCCTGTGGCATTTCGGGGGAGCAATTTTATGTGACGTTTTGCAAAACCATTTATTGCAAAACTAGAATAACTATCAGTCACGAATGCCCGAAAAAGCAATATTATGTCTTATTGATGGTTATTAAAAGCAGCAGTAATAATTATACATTCTGCAAAATAAATGTGCAATGAAAGCGGTTACACTTAACAGTAATGTCATTATTGGATTTACTGCACTAGTACAACTAAAGTCTAAAAACTGGAAATATTATGGTTTAATAGTCGTCAATAAAGCAACTATAATATACATTCCGCAACATAGGTCTGTACTTTCTGTGGTTACACTGGCAATAGCGTAATTTTAAGATTATTTTACAACTCTACACAACGTCAGGTCCGATTTTTTATCTTTCTCTTTTCTCACAAAGTTTGTTGCTGCTGCAAGGAAGGTCGTAGTTTACGACATCGCGGGAATAGAATTTCGCTTCTCGGTAATTATCATTACGGGATATTGGAAGCAAGCTCTGCAGCTTGCTCTTCTGTGTTTGCCTCGTTGTGCCATTCTGATGCCATTTCATAGACGATTCCCTAACTCCAGCCAGCTGAATTTGGGGTAATAATAATTACTTCACCAGAGAGGGTTTTTTTTCAATACACGCATGATTGTGAGGCGGAACGGGAGGCGACTGGAGCACGCTTGGGAGAGAGTTTGTCTACCTTCCATTTGTTGGTTAGTCTAGCCTTTGGTGGTTGCTGCTGTGCATAATCCGGTAGTGTGGCCATTGGGTTATGCAGGACAAGGCGACACGACGTATGGTCTACCCGCCTGACCATTCGTCTTCTACTTTTGGTGGTGAGCAGGACTACATCGTCTGCAGGCATTTTATCAGGTCAGTGGCAGTGACTTGTAGAGAGTGTCGTGGCACTAGTAGCCGGCGAACCGGTTTACCACTATCACGCGCTTCCCCCACCTTGCAGGGCAACAATGTGTATGGCTCTCTTACGAGGGCTAGGGATAAATGTAAATAAAAGTTCAGGTCGGGTCCGCTCTCAGGGTGATGGCCAAACGTCTGGAGTCAAATACTCCGCTCGGCTACCATTAGGAGCGGCTTCCCTGAACTGGATAACTGGAACCCCTGATATGGAAGTGACCCCCGAGTTCGATTACCGTAAGCTTAACGGCGGGTGGCCTGGAAGCTCAGTTGATAGTGAGCTGGTTTCCTATGCCGAAGGTCACGGGTTCGAACCCCGAGTGAACGAATTTTCGTGACTTAGGTACGAGACTTTTAAGGACACCGAGGGTTTCCCCCGGGTACTCCGGTTTCCTCCCTCCCTTCAATAATGGTATTGGAGGCAGTCAAATTTAAACTTTCCACACTAAACATTGATTTCTATTCCGACTTTTGTAACAGCGATCTCTTCAGATCGCCGCGTTTCAAGTTTGATGGGAAGAAAAAGCACGTAATAGATCCTGTAAGTAAAACCGGTAAAAACAAATATGGCACATACAATTTTCTGTAATTAATAGGTTACTCTCGTATACGTTATTTATTTATTGCATTATTTATTTATTTATTTATTTATTTATTGACTCCTTCTCATGCAACGCTTTACAAGCTCAAAAGCTGCTCAAGGGCCTCGCATATACAGGATCTAATTCAAGTGTGCAAGCTTGAAAAATATGTCGGCTGTTCTCTTCTAGTCTGTAGGAAATAAGAGGTTGGGACGAAGGTAGGGAGAGGGGAGGGGTGGGGCGCGGGGATATAACGCAAAGCTTTTCTGAAAGGGACAATGACGTCCAGACGTAAAGATTTAGGCATAAGGCATTTTATGAGAGTGGCGATGACGCGTGGAAGTAGAAGCCCAAACCTCAGCTCCGAGCTCAAGTGTTGTTGCTAGCTAATAATGGTGGCCGTAAACATCTCACTCTCCTATTGTTGGTGTTTTCAACGACGATGCTGATGATGCTTTAACGATGATGGTGATGTCGATGTTCGCTGTGAGTTATGAGCTAACGAGCAACCGTAAATGTCCATATGGGGGAGAAAGAGAGAAAGTGAGAAAAGCGCAATCCTATTTACTCCTTTTCATCGTTGTGTGTGTATGGGTGGGTGTTTGTGTGTGTGTGTGTGTGTATAAACAATTATGCGCATCATACATTTTAATTCATTAATTAATTCCCTCATTCTTTCCCTCAATCTTCCATGCTTTTTGTAAGGATGACGGTGGTGATGGTGGAAGAGGTAGGGATGCCTGGTGGCGAAGCTGATGGTTGTTCAGTGGTTACGTCACTTCTACTTAGTTCTACACCTGCGTTATCGCTTCCTCTGCAGGACGGTTCAAAAGTGCCTTCCCCTACTAGAACATTGCTTGTCTATCCCTATCCTATCCTATACCATAACTCGGAAGTCGTAGGGGCACCACAGATGATCGGTTAACCAGCGTATTCCATCTTTCCCTGTCCTCAGCAACCCTGATTGTTTCGCTCAGTGTCAAACCAGTCCATTCTTGAATGTTGTCCTCCCACCTCTTTTTCGGTCTCCCCTTTCTTCTACCTCTTTGCACTGTGCCTTGCAGGATGGTCTTTGCAAGACCTGATGATCTGGTGACGTGGCCGTACCATCGGAGTTTCCGTTTTTTCACCACTGTGAGCAGGTCATCGTGTTGCGTGTAACTTTTGTTAATAGGACTGTATTTACACGAAACAAAGTTTATGGCGATCCTTACAGCGGGGGAATTTCAACCGCGTATCTGGCTGATCCCTAAGGTCTTATTACGGTGATGAGCCCGTAAAGGTTCGTCGTCTTATACTGTTCTTATGTCTTCTCTCGGTCATATGCAAGCTGAGCTCGCTAGCCTCAAGCAAGCGTCAAGCGACGGGCGACTACGGGCTGCTCGCTTCTCTGAGAAAACGACCACTGTTAAGACTCACGATAATGTTTTAGGCAAATGCGGTTCTGTTTTGAAACTATAGAAGCAAGTTTCAATAGGGAGGTATTTTTGAACCACACATATAGCGCACAAAGAGCTGCTCAAGATGATGGACGTAACAAAAAGCGGGTCTAAACCCACGCCGTCTAAGGTGTTAATTTGCTGCTTTGATGCGCACTGTCAAACGCTGCCAGGACAACTGAGCGATGCCGAACGATCTAAATTCATGTTTGCGCGCGTATTTGTCACCGAACCTGCCTGTTTGGCAGAATGGCCGGGTCCTTTAAAAGTGTCGCTGAGACGACTCGACGATGGAGGTAATACCCTGTATAAAGAGTCATCATTAAAAATAGTTCCGGGAGAATAGAAAAAAAAGTAAACCTTTGTTCTATTACCTGTTACAATGCGGAATTATACTACAGACATATAGATTTTTGACGGTTTGTATTATTATTATTTTTAATGTTTAGTCTCACTTATAAGAAATAAAGCAAAACGCCATCGCCATCGCCATCGCCATCATCATCATCATCATCATCATCATCATCATCATCATCATCATCATCATCATCATCATCATCATCATTGTGGAATTATACCATTCACCTACATGTATACATCTAATGTGTTGTTTTCTTTAGTTTACTTTAGCGTGGTCTCACTTGCAAGAGAGATAGAAAGAGAAAGAGATAGTGAAAGAGAGAGCGCAACAAAAATAATAAGAATATTTATATAGCGTTTTTCCCTATTAAAAAATCTGTTGAAGCGCATCATCGCCATCATCATCATTACCTGCACCATCATCATATCATCATCATCAACATTACCATCATCATCATCATCACTATCATCATCATCATCATCATCATCATCATCATCATCATCATCATCATCATCATCATCATCATCATCATCATTGTGGAATTATACCATTCACCTACATGTATACATCTAATGTGTTGTTTTCTTTAGTTTACTTTAGCGTGGTCTCACTTGCAAGAGAGATAGAAAGAGAAAGAGATAGTGAAAGAGAGAGCGCAACAAAAATAATAAGAATATTTATATAGCGTTTTTCCCTATTAAAAAATCTGTTGAAGCGCATCATCGCCATCATCGTCATTACCTCCACCATCATCATATCATCATCATCAACATTACTATCATCATCATCATCATCATCATCATCATCATCAGCATCATCATCATCATCATCATCATCATCACTATCATCATCGTCATCATCATCACTATCATCATCATCATCATTACCATCATCATCATCACTATCATCATCATAATCATCATCATTATGACCTTAAAAAGAACAGCGACAACTCATTTCGCAGATAACCACAGATTTAAACCGCAACAAATAACACAAACAAATGCAAATTATTATTCGTCAAGGCGTTCGATAGCTCATGCCGGCTGATAGGAAAAAAAAGATCTAGGAGATTGAGGGTGTAAAAAGAACTTCATTAATGTAATGGAAAATAAATCCCGTCCATCCTTTTTAATCCTAATGAATGGACTAGTAATTTGTCAGCAGGATGCCCTGATGGAACAAACAAATAAAATAAACACGAACGAATAAACAAACAAAACTAAACAAAATGTGTGATTGTTTTCCCTTATATTTTTCCGACCAATCAAATTCTTCATAATCAACATCTCCTTATCTTCTCTTCTCTTATTATATAGGCCTACACAACTGAGTACCTCATGCGCACCAAGATTTCGTCGATGTAAAAGTTGAAGCGAAATAAAATGTCTTATGTCTTTCTCCATTATGTTGATATAGAATGTGGTTCTCTGTCTGTCGCTCTGTCTGTCCTGCCGTCTTGCCTGCATGCCCTCCCTCTTCCCCACTCTCTCTCACTCTATCTAATAATAATAATAAGCCTAATAATAACTATAATAATAATAATAATAATAATAATAATAATAATAATAATAATAATAATAATAATAATAATAATAATAATAATAATAAAATATGCTTATTCCTTAATGAAACTTAAAACGCAGCGATCTGTAACCAACGTACACGGCTCACCTGTTACAGACATTTCTAAATGTACAACTTTGATTGATTGATTGATTGATTGTTGCTTTAGGTCCAGCGGACTCTTACGAGCCAAATCAGGACCGGACAACCCCCGATCCGCATAAAAGATCTGCTGAAACAACCCTAGTGGGAAAATTGAATGCCCTCCACCGGCCAGTCACTTTACAATAAAGACATCCCACGCAGGGGACGGCTGAGGCTTTACCCCAACTACTCGAACCCCCGGTTACAAAAACAAAATAGAATACAAACATCATTATAAACCATCAACAAAACACACACATATAAAATGCCTATATTGCTAAATAATAACATCATAGGAAGCCCTAGTGGCCACCCGGCAGAAAGCGTCCAACACTCCCAAGCTGATCCAACAGACCTCATACACAAACAAGGAGTCTTGTCCAGGAAGAGTTTTCAAGAAAAAAGGTAGGTCATTGATCTAGCGAAGAAGAAGATAGCATAGCAGAGTGATAGGACAGATCAGGAATTGGAAAGAGCAAATGAGGAAGACAGCGACAGTGGGAATTTAAAGCACTAAGTTTCCAGAAAGTGGGGATACTATTTATACTGAAACCCCCGGCACTCCAACGGGGGTACTGTTGCCGCAGTGAATCGGTCATGCCTACAAAGTCAAGACAGGTTTTCAACTGGGGCTTTCACTTTTCCCTTTATAGGTTAGAACAATCTACAGTGGCAAGATTGCTCATGACCCCAAGGGGTAAAATGTACAACAAACTCACAGTCATCACTCAAACATGTGGTGTAAATGAAAGTCGCTATGAGAAGAAAAGGAAATCGAAATTTTTATTTGCAAAAGTTTATATTGACTGCTTCCATTATTGCCTCTGTCTCTCTTTCTCGCACATTGTATGAATGAATTCGCGAAAGAATCGATGTTTTGGATAATGCAGCAGCGAAAGAATTAAAAGACTACAGCTGAAAGACAGGTCCAAATTACCAAACGCTATTATCCCAATAAAAGGTAACGGCGTCTGTCTGTTTCTCTGTCTGTCTGTCTGTCTCATATCCAAGAACAGTAAGGTACTTCCGCGTGTTTGCCCTGACTTTAAGATATTCTCTAGACACATAGAATTAGCATCCACAGCCACAACTTTCAAAGACCCACTCTCTCTTGTATGAAGTGTGCAGTGGCTTGCAAACGAGCATTGTTTCAGAAAGTTTTATAATCGTATGCCGAACACGTGTTTGAAGTTTACGCCACATTTGGAACCAGTGTCACGTTCTCCGCCTGTCTCCTTCCCGAGGTAATACATCTCCTATAACAAAGGTACACGTGTACATGCATAGCACAAAAATATTTACAAGCAAAGATACACGCATGCATGTACACACACCCACGAACACACAAACAAACAAACACACACATGCGCGCGCTCACATAAATTTCAAATTTGTATTATCCATAAACCGCATGAATATTTGCATATGAATATATGGATTAAGAGAATTGAAGACATCAAAGACAATATTCAAGCTTGATCATGATTTTACAAAGGCCTTATTGCAGACATAGGAACACTCACGTCATCCATTCTCTCATTCACTCTCCTCTTTGTGTCGTCCAGCTTATGCACTGTAGTAACTGGATAGATTTCAAATAGTCTTTACGGACCTCCCCTCCCCCACCCCACCCACACACACATACACACACACTTTTCTCTTCTCATACCAGGATCGTGATAAATCATTTTAAACTCAACATCTAGCGTCTGCTACAAAGTGAAAACAATAACAACAGCAATAACAACAACAAGAATAACAACAACAACAACAACAACAACAACAACAACAACACACACACAATAAATAAAGAAATAAACAATATTACACGTTAATGTTCAATTCTTCTAGTTCTTCCTTTTCCCTTTCTTTCTTTCTTTCTTTCTTCTTTCTTTCTGTCTTTCTTTCTGTCTTTCTGTCTTTCTTTCTTTCTTCTTTCTTTCTTTCTTTCTTTCTTTCTTTCTTTCTGTCTTCCTCTTATTCCTCCCATGCCCAAGCCCTTCCCCCTCACCCCACTTCTTCTTCTCCATCTCTATCATTTTTCTTTGAAACGGCTCTTTATCACCTTGGATTCCCTGCTCTCTCTGCTCATTTTCTTCCATTCTTCCTTCCATTCGTCCTTTCATTCTTTTCCCCTTTCTCAGTGATACGGCATACTGACAGAGATGCAAAGAGAGAAAGAGGGAGGTGAGGGGAGGTGAGGTGAGGGGAGGGGAGGGGCGAGGGTCGCCTTTTCCAAAGTCTCGCGCGCCATTTCGTCTTTCAAGAAGAGGTCTCGGCGAGAATCGTTCCTCTCCTTCGCTGTGAAGGAGCTAACGGTCAAACTCCTGCTCCCACTGCCTCTCCCCCCACCGTCCGCTCCCTCATGGATCTCTTTCTGTTTGTCTCTATGTCTCTTTGCGGGTCTGTCTACCCCTTTTTTCTTTCTTTCTTCACTTTGTCGCTGGTAGAAGGGACAAACCCGGAGGGGCGAGTAAGGTCAGATAACCATTAAAATGTGGGTACGTGGGTTTAACCCGCTCTCTGTCTTTTTATATCTTTTACATATCTTTTTCAATGTCTTTCTTCTTCTTCTTCTTCTCCTCCATTCACGTTTTCTTTCTTTCATGAATTTACTCATTGGTTTATTCATCCCTGGAGGCATTTTCAAATGTTTGGTAGGTATTCATGTGTTTAGTCATCCACGGAGTATCGTGTACTTTTGTATTTTGAGGCTTTCGTTCATTCATTTATACATTCTTTCTGTACAAAAGAGATATTCATCCTCTCTCTCTCTCTCTCTCTCTCTCTCTCTCTCTCTCTCTCTCTCTCTTTCTCTCTCGCTCTCACACCATTCCCTTCCTCTATAGTGTCCCTCTCCTCCCACTCTCCTTCCAAAGCTGAGGTGTATGTGCACAGAACGGCATCTCAGCGACCAAAAGGCCGGGAAGGAGGAAAACTACAAATCGATGAATGATTATTTTCTCCAGTTACAGAAGCCCAGCCCCTCGTGATTTTTATGAAGATTCATTGCCATGTTGTTCCTGCAAACTGGCAGCTTTCAAAATTGAAACTTCTCTTTGATAGGCTACGGCGGCCCTACACACAGCCCACTCCTTGATCAATCCAGCGTCTCTCCGACTTTTCACTTTTGGACACGTAATAAGAAGGTATGATAGACCTATCCCCCTTTATCCTGGTTGCCGCTGCACCCAAATTGTGTTCAGTCCTTCGTTCAACATTTACAGCACACAAATAAAAGAGTTAGCTGTCATAAGGTAAATCCCTCATTTCTAAAGAGACCTCTTGCGACCTATAGAGTTTTCTTCGGCGTCAAGAGTTTCCGTTAAGGAAGATAATTATTTCAGGAAGGATTGGCTTTGACAGGTTCAGTTAAATTCCGGCTAGGGTCTTGAGCAAACGTTTTGGCTCCGACGTTTCACGGACACCGCAATGACATGACACCGCAATCTCCTCCCCCCAAAAAAACAACCTAAAAACCTCTGTCTTGAAGTTTTACCAGGTTAATTATTATAATTTCTTGGATGGACGAAATGTCTTTGAACCCTCATGTTTAAATTATGATTTGCACTTGCTCTGAAGCCATTACGTTCCTATCCTATACTATCCCGTAACTCGAAGGTCGTTGGGGAACTACAAATGATCTTTTCACCAGCGTACTCCATCTTTCTCTGTTCTCAGCAACTCTGATGGTTTCGTTCAGTGTCAAAACCAGTCCATCCTCGAATGTTGTCCTCCCACCTCTTTTTCTGTCTCCCTCTTCTTCTGCCTCCTTGCACCGTGCCTTGCAGGATGGTCTTTTCAAGGCCTGATCCTCTGGTGACATTGCCATACCATCGGATTTTCCGTTTCTTCACCACTGTAAGCATGCCATCGTGTTGTCCAATGGCTTGCGTGATGGTATTTCGGACTTCGTTGGGTGATTTTATTTGTCATTTTTAGAATATTTGATTGCCTTACTCTCTTCTTCTTATTATTACAAAAAAAACAAAACAAAACAAAAAACAAAAAAACAACATTATGCCCAATGCCGTAGCTCGGTGTTAGCGTTCGCCTGTGGCACACCGATGAAACCAGGTTCGAATCCCGTGGTGGGTAAGTTAAAAAATGGCCATTTTCACTGTCCATCATAGCAGTGTGATTGCTTTGATGGTTCAGTGTTGATTTAGGTCCCTATCCCCTCCTCCCTGGGATGGTTATCCCCGTCTGCCATATCGCCAATGGTGGGTGTAGGCGTTAAACTTCAATGTTCATAAACGTCAATGCTCATTCATTAACTCCCGTTAAGA
>CM072514.1:64439808-64462308 GCA_036898135.1 Oncomelania hupensis | reverse complement strand
TTATATTCAGCTAGTGAGCTTTTTCGCTGCGCGGAGACAGACTTATACTGTAGATTAAGCCTATGTAAACCTATACTGTATAACAGTGTCTACTTGGTTCTAGGCAGGAAATGGGAAATGCTATTATTAGCCTACTGCTGAGAACTAACAAAATGCAAAGCAAGGAACGCAACTATTAAATATAATCGATAATAATTATGCTCATCTTAACAAAGTATACCGTTGCGAAATGCTAATCTGTGTAAATCGAACAGAATTAGAAGCAACAGCGATCATTTTTAATGTCAACTAGTCGTAGTCATGCAAGCATCATTACGTAACACATCGGAGAGCTTCGTTCGACTTCGGTGATTGCCTTTTTGGGCGAATGACTGGAAGTAGGTTGGAAAAAACAAGTTTGCGGGCGGGAAGTGATGAGGGGCCCTAAGAGGTGGTGAAGACCATAAGGTGTAGCAGTGGGAAGTCGATTATGTGTGTGGAGAGAGGTGAAATCTGAAAAGGAGCGGCATTAAAGGGTACAGCTCAAAGGTTAGTTGTTCTTGGTAACTTGTTTGGTTACACGGTAGTGTAAAACTTGAATATTTGATGATGCCAAGGGAGAAAACATAAGTAAACGGCCAAAAAGTAAATGGCTGGCCAAAGTAAATGGCTAAGTTAAGTAGTGGTCCTAATGAAGATAAAAAAGGTAAGGTAAAGGTAGTCCTATGGCCGTGTGGCCGTAGGGGAGCGTGATGATGGAGATCACACTTATCTTGGGCCAGCGTAACGAGGGTGATGCCCATCTCTCTCCCTCGCTGCTTTACCTTCCCCACCCTTAAGAGAGTAGGTACTCAGTCACAGTGGAGTCAACTGGGGGCGTTGTTATTTGTCGCTTCACGTTTGGCGGTCACCCATCCAAGTGTTAACCGCACTGGACGGTGCTTAGCTTGCGACACAGTAGCCAGTGCTCCAACCACTGCGCTATCCGACACCCAAATGAAGATTATACACTCACAGGCAGGCGAGACACTACAGGTCTGAAAGCCAACGGAGATACATTTTAAACGCACCTGATTAAAAAGAGTCACTATACTTAACAAGTAATACAAATGCCGTTTTAGAATCTGTCCTGGAACCTTAAGTAAACCCTTAACTGTAATCAACGTAGGTGTGTGGGTGGTAAAGGAGTGAACACTGAGCAGTAGCTGAAAACCACAGTTCTGGAGAATAGGCGGGGGGAGGGGTGGGGGGGGCGGTGGGGTAAAGGTTGTCCGCGGGCACAGTGTTTACTTGAGTATCAATTATGTGAAGTGGAAGGAGGGGGGCCGGGGGGGGGGGGGGAACAAGTAAAATGGCAAGTTTGAAAAAATGTTACAAAGTTTTTACTGAAAGTTTTAAAGTTTAGATCTAGAGAAATGTCTTACGTTTAAAAGGAGGAGAAAGAGCGGTTGGGGGAAGTGTTTGTAATCAAGTAAAACGTTTCACACTTTCCAAGCACTTGGGTAGTTTTAAAGAGGGGTGGGGGGTGGGTAGTGGAGAGGGTGTAGAATAGACATGAGGGTGAGTAATCGTACAGAGAACTGGGGAGCGAGCAACTGAACTTCTGTCCAACGGGGTGTAATGACGGTAATGATTTGAAGGAAGAATAAGTAGGCGCACCGTGAAGGAGGAGGTTTTCCTAAAGTGCGGTAACTATTAGTAATATAAAGCAGATATTGAAATGCTTAATAGGGATCGTTCACAGTTAGCATGGTCGTCGCCTTCATAAAATGTCATTATTGTCATCGGCAACAGCAGCAATTGTGTGATCGCCATCAACTATAAATATCATCATCATCATCATCATCATCATCATCATCATCATCATCATCGAGTGCTTCTGATTCGGCTCTTTGCAGTCCGCTGGACCCTATAAACAATGACTGACTAACTAACTAACTAATCGTCGTCGTCGCCCTCCTCCTCATCATTATCCTCATCATCCTCGTTCCCCTCCTCCTTTCTCCTTCCTCCTCATTGTCATCCTTCTCCTCTTCCTCCTCAATCATCTTCATCCTTACCTGGTAAAAAGGTCGATGTTGAAGAAGACATACTCTCCGTTGTCAAAGTTGAGTTCATGAGCCTTCAGCATGATGTTTCTCACCGAGTCCGGCGAAGCGCACAGGACCACGACTGTAACACACAACAAATCCAAAAAAATGTATTTTAAACACAGTATGAATTCGATTATCAAATAACAGTTTACACAGTGTTGTTGTTGGGTTTGTTGTTGTTGTTTTTGTTGGTGTGGATTTTTACAAACCGAAACAAGTCTTTAAACAAAATTCGATTTTATTATATATAGTTTACACATTATCCAAATGGCTTTTTAGAAGCA
Organism: Oncomelania hupensis; assembly: GCA_036898135.1. Classification (NCBI taxonomy): domain Eukaryota; kingdom Metazoa; phylum Mollusca; class Gastropoda; order Littorinimorpha; family Pomatiopsidae; genus Oncomelania; species Oncomelania hupensis. The sequence continues at coordinate 64,459,952 of CM072514.1, read as the reverse complement.
GCGGCCGGCAAATTTAGATAGGAACTAAACGGTACAGAGAATAACTGGAAGTTATGGTTTACGGTTGAGGACAGGTTTGTTTGATTTTGGGTGCATTTGTATGACATGGTTTGTTTCTCCCATCTTTCGTTTAATTGTACGTCTATGCCCTTCCAAATGACCGCACTTTACAGACCAAATGATCATAAGTTCTTGTTTCCTTGACTTCGACCCATGCGTCTGATAATACGGTGCCGCTTAATGTGTGGCTGAAATATGTCCGACCACTGTAAAGATTCAAGTGAGCACCCTGACACGCCGCTTGAGTTACATTCCGTATCGGCCAGCGCCTTGAGCAGCTCTTAGAACAGCGCTATATAAGAACCATAAATAAACACATCGTTTAAATATGAACCATTTCCCTTTTTTTAATCACAGTCTTCTTAATTGTTTTGAGCGTCTTATAGTATGCTGCGCCTTATCTAATATGGATGAAATATTGTATTTTTTTGGGTAAACTCTTCTCTTCTCTTCCCTTCCTCTTCCTTCTTTGTACCATACTCTTCAACCCATTGCCGTACTGTTGTCAACAGTCCAAAGTCCAAAAGGCCAAACCAAAAGCAATACATCGACAGGGGGCTGTCCAAAAATCCACTTAAGGCACTTTCCATTCCGATTTTGAAATGAAGTGTTGGGGGGCAAACTTCAACAGAACTCTAAAGCAATCCCTGGAAAGAAAGAAAAAAAGAAGTATAGGATATGAAGTGGATTGAGAGCCGGAAATGAAGAAATTTTTGGCTAGTATTGCCTTAGTATGAAGATGACTCAACACCTCTGACACAATGGGTGATATATAGCTGGACACTGTAGGAGGTCAACCACACTCAATACATTGAGATGCTATGCACAATAAATAAATACTCACAGTAGTAGTAGTAGTAGTAGTAGTAGTAGTAGTAGTAGTAGTAGTAGTAGTAGTAGTAGTAGTAGTAGTAGTAGTAGTAGTAGTAGTAGTAGTAAAAATGTTGTGATGCGATGCGATTGATAGATTACCGTCCCCGGACACTTCAGCGTATAGGGGACTTCGTAAAAATGTTTTCAAAGGATTGTTCTTATATAGAGCACTTAAAAGCTCAGAGAGCTTCTCAAGGCACTTGCCACTAATATCCAGCATGCATACAATAGTTTTGCTGAAGTCATGATTCGAACCCACGTCGCTCAAGGCGCATTTACACAAGGCCTACGTCCTGACCACTGAGTCGTAGTCGTAGTCGTAGTAGTAGTAGTAGTAGTAGTAGTAGTAGTAGTAGTAGTAGTAGTAGTAGTAGTAGTAGTAGTAGTAGTAGTAGTAGTATATTGGCTCAGGTTGTCTACAATACTCCATGTGGTTATATAATGTAAAGTTTATATAGTATTGCCTCATGCTGTCTAAACAACTCGACCAGGCGGGTAACTTAATAACTTTCAAATATACTTCCCACTTTCCCACCATTTTCGAGGAAAACAAAATCCCTGCTCGTCCCATCTATCATATTTAACCTTCCTGACTGATACACATCATCGTATTTTTTTCTTTCAACCTATCACAGACTTCGCAACTCTCTCTCTCTCTCTCTCTCTCTCTCTCTCTCTCTCTCTCTCTCTCTCTCTCCCTCTCTCTCTCTCCCTCTCTCTCATACTTTAAATTATTAACTCTTTTCCCTAATCCCTCTAACCCGGCCAGTCTTTTCTGAAGAGGCTGCTCTCGTTAAATCTACCATACTATAATTATAAACTATTCCCCTTTTTCCTTAGAAGCTCAGCACTATATTTCTATTTATCACACCATAAACTTTTAACTAATTCCACACTCCCAGACATTTTTTTTTCCATAGAAGGTGCCCTCTTTTTATTTATCCCAATATAAGTTATAAACTATCTCCCTCCTCTTTTTTCATAGAAGCTCAGCTCTTTCTATGTGTTTTCGTACAGTAACCAATAAACTATCTCTCTCGCTCATCCCTCACACATCTTTTTTCTCCGAAGAAGGTGCTTTCTCTTTATGTATCCTAATATAGTACAAATGATAAAGACGCTCTCTCTCTCTCTCTCTCTCTCTCTCTCTCTCTCTCTCTCTCTCTCTCTCTCTCTCTCTCTCTCTTTACTTGTCCTAGTGTAATATAAATGGTTAACTATCTCCTCTTTTTCATAGAAGCTCAGCTCTTTTTTTTGCATCTGTCGTTCCCTAAACTATAAATTATCCCCAACTTTTTCCGCCATAGAAGCTGCTCTCCTGATGTAATCTATAATAATATACATCTGCTCTCTTCAAGTAATCTATCACAATATAAATATCAATAACTTTTCAATAGAAGCTCCACTTTTTATATCGTATATACTATAAACTTTGTATTCTGTAAATTATTTCCCTTGGTTTTTTTGGGGGGAGGGGGGGTGGGGGCCTGTCCGACGTTGCTCGAGTTTCGTTAAGGGTGACCCACAGAGCAAAGTGGTTAGGGCACTCGCGCGCTCCTTCATTCAGACGTTGGTTAACATTTTTCTGCCTTGTAACTTACGTTTATGGGCAACCGTCAGATAAGCCCAGAAATCGCACAGATGAAGCCCTAGCTGTTAATTTCTTAAAGACACACTTGTAGTTTGTTAGCTTCAGTAAACTGGTTAAGAAAATTCAGCAGCGAAAACATTCTTCGTACTGTTCAAAGATGTCCCAGATTTTCAACAATGCCAAAGAAGGTAAAAGCATCGATTAGATGAAACCCTCAGAAAAGAGAAGTTTTCTCGAACGACCGAAAAGCTTCATTGCGTAAACCTCTTATGTTTTATGATGGACACTTACAGTTTAAACCAGTGAACCTAACTCACTCCCTCGTCCACTATCTGTTCTGCCCTCGTCCACGAGATGTTCTGCACTAATACAGAACATTGCCAACTCTGTCACATCAGTTCCCCATCTACTTTATGATTTCCACATTTATCGTCAAACTTTCAACAAAAAGAATTCCAGCCTCTAAACTTATTACAGAAAGAAACAGCTTGCACTTCAAAGATTCAAAAGCACTCCACACTTTTTTTCCCCTCTAAAGTCAATTTTTGCAGACTGTCCGCAAAATGAATCTTTTACGTACTTATTTAACAAACAAACAAACAAAAAAAAACAAAAACAATAACAACATCGTTTAAAGCTTTGAAAAAAGAAGCGCTAACGTCCATTTCCGATTTTTCAAAATCGTTATCAGACTCTCTATACTCCAAACATCGATTTCTCTTCCAAAAGGCTATAAGAACATGTAATTCAAAAATCGGATAAGATCCAATAGGAACCTCAACAAGACAGACGAGAAATGCGAAACAGAGAGAGAGGGGGGGGGGGGGGGAGAGAGAGATCTAGGAGAATAGAACAAGAAATTTCAGAAAGAACATTTTATTCCGTGTCCTATAATTGTTACTTCAAGAATATGAGGAGGACGAGGAGAGGAAGAAGAAGAAGAAGAAGAAGAAGAAGAAGAAGAAGAAGAAGAAGAAGAAGAAGAAGAACAACAACAACAACAACAACAACAACAACAACAACATCAAGAACAACAACTACTAGTACTACTACTACTACTACTACTACTCCTACCACTACTACCACTATTACTACTACTACTACTACAACAAAAACAACAACAACCAAGTATTATTTATGTATTTAATCACTTTTATATAGCGCCTTTCCAGATCAAGATCTGCTCAAGGCGCTGGCCGACACAGGATCTAACTCAAACCGCCCGATCCGCCTGCTTCCAGCCTTTGGTCACATAGTCTGACCCCCAGACAACTGAACACAATTCTGGGGATGGGGAGATCAAACCTAGTGCGTGCAAGGCGAATTTGTGAAGCCGTCACTCACCCGTCTAGGACATGAGCGTCAGGACCTTTAAAGTCCGTGCGAGGGAATGCTTGCGTGCACAGACTGGACTTTGGTTTATATACTCTCATCGGAAGGAGTAAAGAATGAAAAGTGCAACGTTTTTACTCAACCAGAGCAACACAACGTTTTATTGGGAAGAAAATCACTGCCGTTGGGAAAGCGGACGGTTCCTATGTTATAAATCATCTACAATGCGTCATTGCGTATGTCGTAAGTCATCTACGACGAAAGGTTTAGGTCCTCGATATAAGCAGTCCATCGTAGATCTAACTCAACGAGGAAAAACACATTTTAGGAGACCCACTCACTCCACCTCCGATCCCCCCATTTTCGGTTTATTATGGGTGAACAGCCGAGTTCTTATGTAATAAATCACATATAAGGCGCTTCCAGGTCCCAAACACGTCCGTCAAGCTTTAATAGCTTTATAAAAAGATTCACAGTTTACTGGCTTTACCGCCTCACATACGGACAACATGTCTTTGCACTCCATATTCAATCTTGCTTGCAGAAGAAGAAGAAGAAGAAGAAGAAGAAGCAGAAGAAGAAGAAGAAGAAGCAGAAGAAGAAGAAGAAGAAGAAGAAGAAGAAGAAGAAGAAGAAGAAGAAGAAGAAGAAGAAGAAGAAGAAGAAGAAGAAGAAGAAGAAGAAGAAGAAGAAAGAAAGAAAGAAAGAAAGAAAGAAAGAAAGAAAGAAAGAAAGAGGAGGATGTGGAGAAGGAAAAAAAAGGAGAAGAAGAAGTGTTTAAAGCTCTCTTAAACCGAGGTCATGAATATAAATTAACTAAAAAAAGAATGTTCGTACTGGTTTATACTAGCACGTTTTTCACTAACAGATTTATTATCACATGGGACAGTCTGCCATGGGATGCTGCCACAGTTGGTACCACCAATGCTTTTAAAAACGGTCTATATACATTTGTTTCTAACACAGTGTACTCCAGTGTGACAAATAAAAAGTGTGCACTTAAATATACGCCTATCTAGAGTGTTGCCTACACTGCCGTCACTACTATACCACACTATCGTCATCTGAAGAAGAAGAAGAAGAAGAAGAAGAAGAAGAAGAAGAAGAAGAAGAAGAAGAAGAAGCTCAAGAGCTGCTCAAGGCGCTGGCCGATAAAGGAACTAACTCGAGAGTGTGTGTGTGTGTGTGTGTTTGTGTGTGTGTGAGAGAGAGAGAGAGAGAGAGAGAGAGAGAGAGAGAGAGAGAGAGAGAGAGAGAGAGAGAGAGAGAGAGAGAGAGAGAAATCTGTGCGAATATGAAATGAACAGCAGGAGAAGAAAAGAAAAACGAAGAAGAAGAAGAAGAAGAAGAAGCAGAAGAAGAAGAAGAAGAAGCAGAAGAAGAAGAAGAAGAAGAAGAAGAAGAAGAAGAAGAAGAAGAAGAAGAAGAAGAAGAAGAAGAAGAAGAAAGAAAGAAAGAAAGAAAGAAAGAAAGGAAGAAAGAAAGAAAGAAAGAAAGAAAGAAAGAAAGAAAGAAAGAAAGAAAGAGGAGGATGTGGAGAAGGAAAAAAAAGGAGAAGAAGAAGTGTTTAAAGCTCTCTTAAACCGAGGTCATGAATATAAATTAACTAAAAAAAGAATGTTCGTACTGGTTTATACTAGCACGTTTTTCACTAACAGATTTATTATCACATGGGACAGTCTGCCATGGGATGCTGCCACAGTTGGTACCACCAATGCTTTTAAAAACGGTCTATATACATTTGTTTCTAACACAGTGTACTCCAGTGTGACAAATAAAAAGTGTGCACTTAAATATACGCCTATCTAGAGTGTTGCCTACACTGCCGTCACTACTATACCACACTATCGTCATCTGAAGAAGAAGAAGAAGAAGAAGAAGAAGAAGAAGAAGAAGAAGAAGAAGAAGAAGAAGAAGCTCAAGAGCTGCTCAAGGCGCTGGCCGATAAAGGAACTAACTCGAGAGTGTGTGTGTGTGTGTGTGTTTGTGTGTGTGTGAGAGAGAGAGAGAGAGAGAGAGAGAGAGAGAGAGAGAGAGAGAGAGAGAGAGAGAGAGAGAGAGAGAGAGAAATCTGTGCGAATATGAAATGAACAGCAGGAGAAGAAAAGAAAAACGAAGAAGAAGAAGAAGAAGAAGAAGAAGCAGAAGAAGAAGAAGAAGAAGCAGAAGAAGAAGAAGAAGAAGAAGAAGAAGAAGAAGAAGAAGAAGAAGAAGAAGAAGAAGAAGAAGAAAGAAAGAAAGAAAGAAAGAAAGGAAAGAAAGGAAGAAAGAAAGAAAGAAAGAAAGAAAGAAAGAAAGAAAGAAAGAAAGAAAGAAAGAGGAGGATGTGGAGAAGGAAAAAAAAGGAGAAGAAGAAGTGTTTAAAGCTCTCTTAAACCGAGGTCATGAATATAAATTAACTAAAAAAAGAATGTTCGTACTGGTTTATACTAGCACGTTTTTCACTAACAGATTTATTATCACATGGGACAGTCTGCCATGGGATGCTGCCACAGTTGGTACCACCAATGCTTTTAAAAACGGTCTATATACATTTGTTTCTAACACAGTGTACTCCAGTGTGACAAATAAAAAGTGTGCACTTAAATATACGCCTATCTAGAGTGTTGCCTACACTGCCGTCACTACTATACCACACTATCGTCATCTGAAGAAGAAGAAGAAGAAGAAGCTCAAGAGCGGCTCAAGGCGCTGGCCGATAAAGGAACTAACTCGAGAGTGTGTGTGTGTGTGTGTGTGTGTTTGTGTGTGTGTGTGTGTGTGTGTGAGAGAGAGAGAGAGAGAGAGAGAGAGAGAGAAATCTGTGCGAATATGAAATGAACAGCAGGAGAAGAAAAGAAAAACGATAGGTAAAACCCAACCACCTTTCAAAACAGAAACTCAGCACAAAGTGTAAGGATTGGACGTTATTTAGAATGGGAATCACCTCATTGAATGACACGTAAAATAAATAAGACTTGTTGAATTCGATATACAGTTTAAGCACGCAAAACATTAATCTATTACGAATAACACAAACTCGGTGATTTTGTGTGTGTGTGTGTGTGTGTGTGTGAAGGGGGGGGGGAGGAGGTCAATGAATTGCAGTTACAATATTGCATACGAGAAACATGCCAGGCCTCGTCAGACAAATGTAATCATATATATTTGCTGTTGGATATTTATACTATAAGACAACAGGAAAGATAGACGCAATAATAACAACATATGACATGGATAAAGACAGTCCATCTCCCAAGAGACACCGAATCCAAATGCAATCCAGAACTTTAGACAGTTCTCGGAACTTCCCGCATGATCTTTCTTCCCTCCTCTTCCTCCCCCACCCATCCTTTTCTCCCGACTTGAACGACTCCACCCCCACATCTCCCAGCCTCCGCATCACCAAATACTTGTCTAGCATCTGTCAAGGAGTTTGGGTCATGGGTGTCAGTCTGCTTATAGATAGATAAGATAGGTGTATGTGTGTGGGTGAGCGCGCGTGTATCTGTGTGTGTTTCTCTCTCTCCCTCTCTCTCCCTCTCTCTCTCTCGCTCCCTCTCTCTCTCTCGCTCTCTCTCTCTCTCTCGCTCTCTCTCTCTCACAGCGGAAGATAATGAATTACACTTTGTATTTTATTGCCCAAATCTGGATGATTTAAGAAAAGAATTTATTCCAGCTAAATACTATAGAGCACCAAGCGCTTTTCATCTGTCTTTACTGTTCACTACTACTAATGATGTTGTTGTACGAAAATTATGCTTGTTTATATACATGTACAAAGCCTTTAAATTACGTGAAATTGTCAGGTCTTGATGCCTTCTTTCCGCTCATTAATTTGTTGATTTGTTTGTATTTGTTTACACACCCCTTCCTAGAGGGGCTATGGCCTTATACGGAATAAATTCGTTCGTTCGTTCGTTCTCTCTCTCTCTCTCTCTCTCTCTCTCTCTCTCTCTCTCTCTCTCTCTCTCTCTCTCTCTCTCAACAGGCCTATACTCTTTCAAAATAAACATCAAAGAAGCTTCAGAAGTAATGCGACACTTTCGAAAATTAAAAAGAATCACAATAATTTCCTGGCTGCATACTGATATTTTTATCCCCCTCCCTCCCCCCCTCCCTCTCTCTCTCTCTTTTAGGCGGAGGCTGAGAAAGGGGGGAGGGAGGGGGGATCCGAATCATCAAACGCAATTTCTCAACCTATCTTTCTGTTTGTCTGTCGGTCTATCTGCACAAGAAAGATAAAACGCGCTCATTATTTTTCGTATGAACCTCTAAAGTTTGCTTGCAAGTCTATCAATTACTGGCAACAAACATCATGTCCGCGGAGAGCAATATTTTTGGTTCCAGACCGAGAACAACACGACAAAGGTCTTCGCCACACGAGCATCTATAATCTACAAAGGTTCACTCCGTTATCCCATTCACTTCCCTGCACCCTTTGCATGGAACTCCCTTCCTGCAGATCAATTCCGAATCTTTCCGTGCTTTTACCGTTAAGAAATCATGCATCTTTAATTCGCCCCCGGGCCAATTTCTATATATCTTTAGTATAGTTACAGCAATAAGATAATTATTTTGGTTACAGTCAAGAGTTCTATTTCCGGAGAGTTTGGTTCCACAAAAATAATATCTTTCCTCTGATCCACTGTCCTTCAAATTTGGCCCGACGCTTTCCGTTTTCTTGTTTATGGACTACTTTGCTCTTTCAAGTGTGGCAATATTACCGGGACATGTCCGCAGGGGGCAATTATATAGGTAAATTTTTATAGCTCAACGCCCGGGCGCCCTATGGAAGAACTTTGGTCACGCGGGCAAATCTTATCTTTCTACTGAACCACAGTCCTGAACTCTCTTCCTTCAGATCTAAGTGAAACTTACCGTTTATATTCCTGCGCACGATGTATCCCTTTCATGTGGTACCGGATTTCCAGAAACTCCCTCGAGAAGCAATATTTTGTTTATATTCAATGTTCGATAACAATGTTTTGAAGTGCATCTAGACCTTTCCATTGGCCCCTCTTTCTGGAACTCTCTTCATTCAGATCTACTCCGAAGCATTCTTTCCACTGACGCAACACTTTTTTCTTTCTTGTGGTGTAATACCTTGTGATGTGTCCGAAGCGCACCAATTTGTTCGTATTTACAGGTCAAATGCCCCATGATTGTTGGTCCAACTTGAGTCTATACCTCTCTACTGGCCCATTGTCTGGAACTCGCTTCCTGTAGATCCTTTCTGAATCTTCCCCGTTTTATTGTTACGCATAACATTTTCCCTTTCCCCGCGGCGCAATATTTGCACTCCCTATTTTGGTCGGACGAGCGTCTATATTTTCTACTAGGGTCCATTGTTCCGGAACTCTTTTTCTTCAGATCCAATCAGAGGTTTTCCGTTTTATTGTTACGCAAGCATTTTTTCTTTCGTGTGGTGCAATCGTTTGCTTACGGACGCGTGGCGGAATTCAATCACGGAGGTTCACGATGCGATTCTTCGCCTTTTATAGTGCAAAGATCAAACGGGACTCCAGACTATACTGCAACTACTGCTGCTAGTTTCTTTTTTTTTTCTTTTCCTGTCATTTGTAATCTCGGACCAGTTTTGGGTGCGCAAAGTTTATTTTGGCTCCAAATGGAGTGTACGCTCCCGATCTCCGCGTGTGATCTTGTTAGCTCTCTATTCAGCAAGCTGATAATCAGCCTCACTGCAGAGATTCCCATAGCATCACTGAAGGCTCCCTCTGTCCTGTCTGTGCAAATTGCATGAAGGTGAGATGTGAATACAGAGGAATAGGGGGTGAAGAGAGAGACAAAACAAGAGAGAGTGAGGGGATATGTGGGTGGGTGGGTAAAGAGCAGGAAAGAGAAAGCCAAAGTAAGAGAGAGAGACTGACACTGACGGTTTTTTTAATATAAATATTATTAGGATATAACCCCCTGCAGTTATGCTCCACCTCCCTCTCCTCTTTCCAACAGTGTACAATATAAACAATAACAAGAACAATTTCTGTTTGTATTCAATACAAATATACCAAAAAGAACAAAAAAGCGCATTTAACAATCAACACTTTCACGACCAATGTAAAAGAACAACAGTCAATACCATTCCCACTATAGAGGCCATCAAAACATATTATAGCAAAAGGAAATTACAAATGACAGTTACTTTTTTTCCTTTTTCTTTACATTTTGTTTTTTCCCCCATTCATTTCTTTTTATTTATTTAAAATATTATTTTCCATTTAATTCCTTTTCCTCTGTTTTTCTTCATTTTTTACGCATTCAATTTTTTGCACTTTTTTTTTTGGGGTGGTCCTCTTCTATTAATTTCTATGATTTTTTTTCTTTTTATTTTCTTTGAATCCCAATTTGTTTTGTTGTTGTTGTTGTTGTTTAACACAAAGTAACATAATTATGCTGAAAGACAAATATATTATTTTACATAATATACACAAAATACACATAAAAACATAATCAGTTCAGACTTAAATTAACGCACGCTTAAATTATACGTAGAAATACACTAAACAAGTCTACGGTTCTCTGTTCTCAATATAAAAGCAAAAAATACAACCTTTGAAACATTTTCAAAGGCTTGCAGCGACTCTGTATGCAGCAGTTTATACATCACATCGACGTAGTGTGAATTTCTGTGCATCTCTCTCTCTCTCTCTCTCTCTCTCTCTCTCTCTCTCTCTCTCTCTCTCTCTCTCTCTCCCTCTCTCTCTCTCTCAACAGACCAACAAATAAATAACATACATACTCAGTCTAGCTGTCCATCTCTCTCCGTCTGGCTGTTTCTTCTTCTTCTTCTTCTTCTTCTTCTTCTTCTTCTTCTTCTTCTTCTTCTTCTTCTTCTTCTTCTTCTTCTTCTCTGTTCTCAATTTAAAAGCAAAAAATACAAACTTCGAAACCTTTTTAAAGGCTTGCAACGACTCCGTATGCAGCAGTGTCTATCTATCTATCTATCTATCTATCTATCTATCTATCTATCTATCTATCTATCTATCTATCTATCTATCTATCTATCTATCTATCTATCTATCTATCTATCCATCCATCCATCCATCCATCCATCCATCCATCCATCCATCCATCCATCCATCCATCCATCCATCCATCCATCCATCCATCCATCCATCCATCCATCCATCTATCTATCTATCTATCTATCTATCTATCTATCTATCTATCTATCTATCTATCTATCTATCTATCTATCTATCTATCTATCTATCTATCTATCTATCTATCTATCCGTCTGTCTGTCTATCTATCTATCTGAGTGCATCAGAACAATTACAACACACAAATTAAAGAGTAACGTGAAGAATAAGGTCTTCCGTAGTGGGGTGTAGGGGGAGTTATAATGGGCAGGAGAGGGTTAAACGAGCCTAGGCCAGATAATACCCAGGGGCATAGTCTGGGCTAGGCCAGTTTATACGGGGGCATAATCTGGGCTAGGCCAGTTTATACCCTGGGTATACTTGAGGCGAGGTATAATCTGGCCTGCTACACCGGTCAACCAAGAGTGTGCTCAGTCGTATAGGCGTCAGACTGTGCGCCCAAGGGTGGCAAGCGGGCCTTCAAGTTCGACCCTATATGGGCCAGCGCCTTGGACAGCTCTTTAGCTGGAAGGGCGCTATATAAAAACGACTAAATAAATAACAGAGAGGATAGGATCGGGTGGAGTTGTGTGGGATGGGGAGAGACAGCAGACAGACATTGAGGCAAACAGAGGGAATTACCCACCACAACACAGATGGAAAACAATTACTATATACTTGACGTTCAAAGAAACCCTAATTACCTCTGAGTATCATGTAATTTATTAATGCTGCTATCGATCGTGCGATCCGATCTGCTTGCATCAAACATACACATATACAAAATTACTTGAACTCCGTACGACATCCCATTAAAGCGGCTTTAGTTCTCAAGTTATACACAATAACAACCCTTTGCAATTTTCAAAAGCACAGCAGGAGAAACACAAATCCCTTGATAAGTATATTTATTAAAACATCATTATTATCCACGTTTTCTCGAACCGTCTCTGTTACAAATTAACTTTGATGGTGTTTTATATTTAAAGGTTAAGAGGGTTTTGATAGTGAAAGCATTCTCCGTTTGTTTTAAAACAACCCGTCTCTCTTGCTTAGTTGTGTATGCAAAACAAAAGAGAACAGTTGATATTGTTTATAATTAGGCGGTCGATCTGTTTAAGTCAGGATTACAGACAATTACTGTATGAAAACGAAATCATACAACTCTACCAGACATTAATTCGCGCGTCGACGTTTATTTGCTTTACGCTGAAGGAAATGACTGTTCGTAGTGTTTCTGTCTTTCTGGGATTCAAGAACTTTCCTCCTCAAACTTCAAAGAGCTTAACAGGGGAGACTAAACACCAGACAAACACGGTGGAAAGTTTAGACGAGCGCCGCAATGAGTGAATGAGTAAGTGAGTGAGTGTTTGAGTGAGTGACTGAGAAAGAGAGAAAGAGAGAAAGAGAGAGAGAGAGAGAGAGAGAGAGAGAGAGAGAGAGAGAGAGAGAGAGAGAGAGAGAGAGGTCTTAAGTTTGATCAATGGGTTGATGTTCCAGTTACGGTTTTATACAATTATTGGCTTGGCTTCTTTCAGGTTATCATAAGGGGTTGTGTGGGTACAATGATGGTGAAACAGGGGTGAAAAAAGAAGGAGGAAGACAGAAAAGAAAGAAGAGATTAGGAGTTGAAGACGAAGACGACGACGAGGACGACAAAGACGATTAATGGTGGTGAGAAGAAGAAGAAGAAGAAGAAGAAGAAGAAGAAGAAGAAGAAGAAGAAGAAGAAGAAGAAGAAGAAGAACAACAACAACAACAACAACAACAACAGCAACAAGCAAACAAACAAACAAAAACAAAAACCTTACCCATACTTACACATTGATTCGTTTCTTTATTGACAGCTGACTGGAGACAGACTAACTTTTAGCACTGTAATATTTGATTTTGCTTATAGCCAGCCGAAGAAGCGGTAGAAATGTTTGCACGCCACTCACAGATGATCGTGAAGGATTTCTCTGACACGAACATGTGACAGAGAAGCATGTCTGAGCTTTAATGAAAACAAAGTTTAAAGTTGGTCCTTGATTGTCACTGGTGTCTGAAAATTGAATGCTCAAGGGAAAATGCTTAGTAGCTTTTATCTTTCCGATAACAGAGTATGTCTCTTCTTTTACGTAAAGAGGTAATAATAATAATAATAATAATAATAATAATAATAATAATAATAATAATAATAATAATAATAATAATAATAATAATAATAATAATAATAATACTACAGGATTCTATTACGCTTTTGTTTCCTCAATCGAACTCATCGCTATTACAGAACCCGGAATAGAATTCAATACTTTTATTTTTTTGAAATTTTAGATTGACGGCCTCCAAATCCCATTCTTGAAGGGAGGGCGGAAACCGGAGTACCCAGAGAAACCCTCTGCGTCCTGAAAAGTCTCGTACCTAAGTTCGGTAAGTTCGGGTTTCGAACCCGCGACCTTCGGCATAGGAAACCAACTCACTGCCAACTGAGCTACCAGGCTAACCTTCAAAGCGCTTTTACGTAAAGGTGTAGTCATGCTACTTGGGCGAACAAGTGACAGGGAAGCACGTCTTGGCTTAATGTCAATAAGTTTAAAAAGGTAAGTCGTGTTACTAGTGTTTGCACGTTCAAGACAAGACGCAGAGACTGATGTTTCTTGTCTTTCTAATAAAAGAGTATGACTGTCTGCGCTTTACATAAAGGCTAAAGCCCATGCCACACGAGCGTCAAATCTACTGGACTTGACGCGAATCGGAGCAATTTTCGACTTCGAAGTCGGAATTTCATTTTGACTTGAATCGCGCAGTGCCACACGAAAGTCGCACTTCGAGTCAAACTTGAGGGTTATTGGTCTTGAAGTTTTGCTGTACGTGTGTTGTGATCACGTGATTCCTATTCTGCTTCTCATTGGCCAAAAGGTCCGAATCACACAATCGAGACTCGCGGAATTAGAACATGTTGAAAGTCGGCAATCGGAGCCAATTCAAAGAATCTGGATTCGCGAGGCACAGGGACGACAATCAAGGGATTTTGTCGTGATTTCATGAATTGGATTTGTTACGTTGAAACGCGAAGGATAGTATGTCTGAAACGCGCACGATAGATCTAATCGTTTCGTTTTGCAAAGTATTCAATAATAGAGTGTATTTACCTTTGATTTGAGTTTGCATGGTTGTTAGAAGAAGCTTTGTATAACGTTGATAATTTTCGTTTGTCGATATTATTGGACAATTCTCTAGATTTGCGTGTTTACTGTCGATAGAAACTTCCCGATAAATGTCGAAGTTTGAGAACGTTCTTGGAATGTGAAAAAAGGTGTATGACGTAAGTCAGTGATGACGAACTTTAATTTGATTGGTGGTAAAGCGTCATCGGGAACATTCTGACGTTATCTCGATCGAGAGAAAATCTATAAAATGGATGCTCTGTGTGGGAGTTGATAGTTGTTGATAGTGAGTTGGAAAGTAAAAAGTTGAGAGTGGAAAGCGATTGAGCGATTGTATGCAGTTGTTGATGAACGCTGAATAAAAGTGCAAAACTTCATACGTCGACTCTGTGACTTGTAAGCTGATTGAACGGGTTGCGTGGATAAACGAATCAGAGTTACACCTATCAGGATTTCAAGCATCGGGGCTGAATCAAATACTGATTAAAAAACACCAACATCGAATGAGTGTAACAGGATTCAAGATTTGACGCTCGTGTGGCATGACCATTAGTCGCTTACCCGAACTTTATGGATCCGGATGTTCATGTCCTTGCCGGCCGAGTGCCAGGTATACTAAAACCCCAGCAAACGCTTCTTTTGTTGATATTTCAGGTCACAGGAAGGCCCATCTAAGCTTGGCTCAAGCCAGTACAACGTTGGGCTTCTTAGTGATATTTGGATTACACGAGATACTTGACCCCTCTCCCCCAGCTTTCTCCCTAGCAATATCAAAGCGTTTTAATTCTCTGTGACTATGAAAGTTTAACAGACTCCAATACAGATCTACTACTACTATTACTGCTGCTGCTGCTACTACTACTACTACTACTACTACTACTACTACTACTACTACTACTACTACTACTACTACTACTACTACTGCGCCACGAGATAATTTTTTTTCATGACAATAGAACAAGGTTATACTATTGGATTTAAACCAGCATTCTAAAGCTGGTCTTGTTACATAAGAGATGTTCGACCTTCATTTTTATATGAAAGGGTCCCAAAGCGTGCATGTTTGGTCCTGATTATCGAGAACAGAGACTAACGATTAGGCTTGGCTTAAGAAAAGAACATGGTTGCCTTGTGAGCGGTTTTGAAATTACAAGGGTTGTCTCGCTAAAATAATGATTATTGTTATGATTATGAGTCACCCGGGCAGATCAGGGAAAAGAATAGTAGCCATCTTGAATTATAAAATACAGAAACGCCCACACTCTCTCTGTTTGTCTGTCTGTCTGTCTCTCTCTCTCTCTCTCTCTCTCTCTCTCTCTCTCTCTCTCTCTCTCTCTCTCTCTCTCTCTCTCTCTCTCAATTAAAGGTGATATTCTACAACAGTGGTCGTTCAATAAACGGACCGATTCAAATTCACGCCCTAAATTAGATTAAAATTTAAAGGAAAATATAGGTTTTCTGCAGAAACAAATGGCTTATTTTGTAAAGAACCGTCACTACACGATAACTCCACTGGTCATGGGGGGCGCATGTGTACGCGCGCTTGCAAACGCACTTGTGTTTTGTGTGTATGTATTTAGCTAATACGCACGGACGATGTGCACGCGCGCGCGATGTCTGCGACTATACGCGTCCCCAGGAGCGGGGGGAGGAAGAGGGTGATAAGGGAGAGGAGCGAGGGTGGGGGAAGCAATGGTGTGGTGTGGGAGGAAAATTCAATACCACAGACTCATATATCGTCAGTTCTCTATATTGAAATCCGACTTCCAAATAAAGCACAATCGTTAGAGGTAGGCTATTTGCAAACGGAATCAATCACATTCACTGGAATCTTCCAACCTGGTAATTTGTGCCAGATAAGATGGAGGAGTTTAAAATGAAAATAATAAACAGGAAAATGAAGGCGATGACAGTAACGAAATCGTCCCAGCCCACTAACTGTGAATTACAGATAGAAAACGAAATGTTACAGTAATGACAGACAGTAAAATGAACTTTTGTAATGGCCATTTTACAGAATTACCTCCAATCATTTCTTTTCGATTAGAAGACATAGAAAATATTGCATTGCAAAAATCAATTAGAAATCCCAGAAACAGTTCTTTGATGGTTTTTGTTCGTTGCTCTCAAAAGACTATGATCGAAACACTATCATTCTATAGTCCTTGATGATTACGTTTCCATCAGCCAAACCGCATCCATAGCCCAATAGAATTAAAAGCTACGGTTTGTTCCATTTGAATTTGAAACCGAATACATTTTAAAAATATACAGTCCTCATCCGAGCATTACATTTCGAGTCGCTTTCTATTCTATTCAAGGTCTAAACCCCAAATAATTACCGTGGATGTGTGTGTAATGTTCATTTCAAACCAACTGCTGTTTTTGTAGTTATCCGAAACTCTAAACTTTGATTCACTCTCTACATTAGATCCTCCCACCCCAACCTTCCTCCTATGCACCACCTCGCCCACCCGCACCCCCCCCCCCCAAAAAAAAAAAAAAAAAAAAAAAAAAACAGTAAACAAAAACATTCCTGAACATGCACAGCGCCGTAACCTATCCGACACAAAAGAAAACCGACTCCCTATTTTTTTCCCGTATCTCGGAAGTCGTTGGGGCACCACAGATGATCGTTTAACCTGCGAACTCCATCGTTTGCTGTCCTCAGCAACCCTCATGGCTTCACTCAGTGTCAAGCCAATCCATTCTCGAATGTTGTCCTCCCACCTCTTTTTCTGTCTCCCTCTTCTTCTGCCTCATCGCACCGTGCCTTGTAGGATGGTCTTTGCAAGACCTGATGCTCTGGTGAGGTGACCATACCATCGGAGTTTCCGTTTCTTCACCACTGTGAGCATGTCATCGTGTTGTCCAATGGCTTGTGTGGTGGTCTGTCGGACTTCGCCGTTGATGATGTGCCGGGTGTAGAGGAAATGCCCTGCATCATAAACCTTTACTACCCAAAATCGAGAATTGACTATTTTACATTCGCAGCAAGATCTAGATCTGTGCTGACCTCGACAGCGACTGCTCAACTGAAAAGAAAAAGCCAGTTAAAATGCCACACAGGACATATGGCACTGACGTGACGTAAACAACTTCAAGAACAATACCGTGATAAATGGTACGTAATTTCCGAACCTCTTCGATCATTATTGGCTTCAGAACAATCCTATCCTATCATATCCCGTAACTCGAATGTCGTTGGGGCACCACAGATTATCGTTTATCCAGCGTACTCCATCTTTCTCTGTCCTCAGAAACCCTCATGGCTTCGCTCAGTGTCAAGCCAGTCCATTCTCGAATGTTGTCCTCCCACCTCTTTTCGGTCTCCATCTTCATCTGCCTCCTTCCTTCGAGTTTCCGTTTCTTCACCACTGTGAGCATGTCATCGTGTTGTCCAATGGCTTGTGTGATGGTGCTGTCGGACCTCGTCGTCGGTCAGGAACAATACAGTGAATACAATACACTCTAGCTATTAAAAATAAAGTTTAAAGAACATTCCAGAGTCAGAGGAGTGTCCTTTTTTGCCTTGACTGAGGCTAGGTTCCAGAAGTTCACAGTACAGGTAATATCTTGGAATAGGTAAAGTTAATAAGCAATTGCTAAGTACTTGCATGTATTTGGGTGCAGTCAATTTGCGGCGATTATTGCACTCCACGCTCAGTTTAGGTCACAGCCTTCAGCAGCAGTACTTTGAGCTGGGTAAGCGTGTTGTACATAGGAACTGTGAAGTACATATCACGGCAGTACGGAGTGGCCTAGCGGTGCGATTGGTACGGCGTCGGTTTTTTATTCGGAAGGCCGCGGCACACCGACTCAACCAAAGCTTTTTAGTTTTGAGGTTAAATCAGCCAGGCTAGCTATAAAATAGTTTCGCCGATGCTTCCTTTCCTTTCCTTTCACTGGAATGGAGGGTGCAGGCAAGCTATAAATAGCCCGCAGCAAGCAAAATATTTAGGCACTAAACAGTGCTTCTCACATAGGCATTGAGCTGGTGTGGCGGGTTTGTGAATACCGCCATGGAGTGAATATTATGTGACTTTAAGTGTGATACGTTTCCGGTCGCCGAGGGTTTTCTCAGGGTACTCCGGTTTTCTTCCACCCTTCTTTAAGAAAGGGATTGGATACAGTAAATCGACAATTGAAATAAAGGGAAAAAAAAGGAGATTTCTTTTCTTAGTCGTCGACTAGCGATATCTCTGCCTTTCCCACCGCATGTTTGAGTTATAGCCTAAATGCATGTTGTTGTGTATTATGTAAGAGTGCATGTAACGTCAGAGCGTTTAGACTATGTTGGTACAGATCACCGCGCTTTCAGCCTGATTAGTGACGTAGCGGAAAAGAGTCTATTGCATTCAGTTTTTATTAATTAGCATTGCATTAGTCGTGGTTTCCAGCTAGCAGCCCTGAGCATGTCTATTCGCCTTGAGTTTTGCACTATATTAATGAGCAGCGGATTAGATGTAGAATACGGACGTATTACCTTACTCTAAATTCCTAGCATCGACCACTAATGGATCTATCTTTTTTTTTCTTTTCTTTTTAAATAAAACATGAAGAAAAGAGAGTTTCAGCTAGCATTTCCCGGTGGACCAAATTAGTTTGTGGAATAGCGAGGTTTTATATCAGACGTCGATGTTGGTTTCAGAAAGTTTAATGCCGCAAAATCCAACGACTAGCCCGCAAAGTCTTTCTCCTACACAGCTCGTATTAGGCTTCTATTCTGCAGCTCTTCGATTAGAATTTCTACTGCACCCTCTTGCTAAAGTATTCTATTGAATGCAGCCTGCATTCATTGCACGATCCCTCCTTACTTGACGTCCACGTGATCGCTCTCTCTTAAACAGAAATCAGTTAACGTCTCCCTCCACCCCCCATCATCCCATCTCCCACCCCAACGGGATTGCCTGACCAAGGCTAAACCAGGAGAGGTAAGAGATGTCCAGATTTGCATTCGTTACGCTCACTCGGAACAGCCTAGCCTAGTAATCGATCTAGAGTACAGTCGATTGATGTCCAAAGGCGAAGACACCTCTATTCGTCAGTCTAGAAAATTTGTCATTCTTTTTATTTATCTTTGTGTTGTTGTGTTGTTGTTTTTTTCCTTTATCTGTGAAGACTTTTTTTGTACATTTGTTTGTCTACAAAGTTCGTCATTCTGTCTGTGAAAATGTTGTAAGCGTTCTTTTGTCTAGACAATTTGTCACGATGTCTATATCTCTTTTTTTCCCCTTATAGGTGAATTGATCTTAAAATAAATCAAAATACATTTTTAGTTTTCCTTTGTATGTAAAGCCTTTTTTTTGTATTTGTTTATCTACAATGTGTAAAGTTCTGTCTGTGAAGAATGTTTGCACTAGTTTGTCTATAAAAAATGTGTCATGCTATCTTTTGTATCTAATAGACATTCTTCATACTCGAAATAAAGAAGATATATTCTATACATCTTTAGTTCACGTGTGAAGAATTTTTGTCTACAAACTTTGTCGCTCTATGTTCTGTGGTTTAACGTGAAACAGTTTCTGTTCAACAGTCTCTAATGTGCATACGGAACCACGCGCGAGCACTTCTCTCAAATGCAACATTTTTATTGCAGGCATATAATTGCGCATGATCTATAGTGTTGTAGTTGCAGTCAGCATACTGGTTTTGGGAGAAAAGCGAAGAACCCCTACCATCACAATCACACGAAGAAGAAAAAGAAGAAGAAGAAACAACGACGACGTCAACAGCAGCAGTAACAGCAAAAGGGGTGTGGTAAGGTAGAGAACCAGAGGAATGACAATAAAAAGCGATACTGAGGTGACGAAGAACGGTCGAGCAGGTATTGTTGTGATGTTGCTGTTGTTGTTGTTACTGCCGTTGTTGTTGTTGTAGAAGAGGATAGTTGGTTTAAAAAAAAAAAAGAAAATGACAACATTAACAATCACTACCACATAATCAAGCCAGTATAAAGAAACCAGAAAAAGTATTGCATTTATAAGAAGTCTGTGCAAAATAACGAGAGAATGACGACAACAAACCCGCCGCCGCCGCCTCCATCTCCACCAC